>JAFIRS010000288.1:0-600000 GCA_018342105.1 Gonioctena quinquepunctata
GGTCGATAAGTAATTTCTTTACTCCCTTTTTGAATTTACTGATGCTATTCAGACTTTTTATATTGTTTGGTAGTTTATTAAAGAATTTTTTAGATGCATATGATGGATGCTTTTCTGATAGTACTAATCTGTGTACCGGAAAATTCACATTTATATTTCGTGTTGGATATTTATGACTGTGCCTATGTTCAGTAACATTTGTGTTCTTGAACAAATACAGAACACATTCATATATATACAACGCATAAATTGTCATTGTGTTACTTCTTTTGAAAACACCTCTGCATGTTTCCGAAATTTCATTTTAAACATAGCTCTAATCACTCTTTTTGAATACAGCAAAGGTCATTAATGTTACTTTGACATCCCCAGAATATTATTCCAAATTTAGCACAGGATTCAAAATTTGCATGGTATATAATTTTTAATGATTTTTCGTTAAGGTATTTGCTTATGACTCTAATGCTATAGCATATCTGGTTCAGTTTTGTTCCTAAGCTTAAAATATGGACGTTCCAAAGTAAGTGTTCCTCTATGAAGACTCCCAGAAATTTGGTATTATTCTGAATTTTGATTTTATTGTTGAGTAAGTTTATATTTTCTGGAGTTTCAATTCTCTGTTGTTTGGTTCTGAATAATATAGCGTTGGTTTTCTCAACATTTAGTATCAATTTATTTTTTGTAAACCATTCATAAATGTTTCTCGTGATGTCCTGAGTTTTTCGTATTAGGTCTGGATAGTCCGGACTTGAAACTATCAAATTAGTGTCATCTACATAATTAGTTAGGTGTGCATGAGTGTCATTTAAGATATCCAAAATATCATTCATGAAAATTATGAAAAGTACTGGTCCTGTAATGCTACCTTGAGGGACCCCTATCTTGGTATGTTGTAAGTTAGATTTGGTTGCATGTCCATCAGTTATAATTTTTACTCTTTGTTGACGATGTTTCAAATAGGATTCAAACCAATCTAAAGCATTTCCTCTAATACCATATTTTTCG
Source organism: Gonioctena quinquepunctata (assembly GCA_018342105.1). Taxonomy (NCBI): domain Eukaryota; kingdom Metazoa; phylum Arthropoda; class Insecta; order Coleoptera; family Chrysomelidae; genus Gonioctena; species Gonioctena quinquepunctata. Next base: position 1,006 of record JAFIRS010000288.1, read on the forward strand.
AGTTTAATCAATAGGTAGTCATGATTCAAACAGTCATATGCTTTAGAGAGGTCTAGGAAAATACCCAGCACGATTTCATTATTTTCGAATGATTCAAGGATTTTTTCAGTGAACTGTGTGATTGCTGTTTCTACGGATCTGCCTTTATATATCCATGTTGACTTGTATTGAAAAACTTATGACGGTTCATATGATCCATTAGACGATCACACATAGCCATTTCAAAGAGCTTAGAGAATGATGGTAGGACACTAATTGGACGATAATTTTCGAATTGTTCACAATCCCCTTTTTTATGGATCGGAGTTATTAATGCAATTTTAAGTTGTTCTGGGAATACTCCATATTGGAGTGAGTTGTTCATTATATAACATAGTAAGCTTGCTATTGATCCTACACATAATTTTACCATACTAGTAGGGATGTCATCATCACCACATGTGTGCTTATTTTTTAGTCTATTTCCTAAATCCTTAATTTCATTTATTGATACTGGTTTGATGAACATCGATTGTGAGCTACTTGGGCTATTACAACTGAATTGTTTAGCTTCTAAATTTTCTAACAAACTAGGAATTATATTTAGAAGGAAGTCATTATACCTATTTGCAACATTGCTTGGTTCACCATTGAAAGCCGAATCTGTGAGATTTTGCTTTCCTACAATTTCATTTGAATACTCCACATAGTTTTCATTTTGTTATCTGAGTTAGTAATTTTATATTCATAGTTTTCTTTTCTATTTTCATTGGAACAATTTTTTATTTTTTTTAAGTTCTGGGCGGTTGTTTGATATTACTAACCAGATATTTAATTTATTTCACACTCTTCTATTTCGGATCTTTCCGCGGAGGTTGATTCTTTACTTCGATTCGTTTTATAGGGAAACAATCGTTGAAAATGTTTTTGAAGTGACTCATGAATTTCTCCCATTGTTCATTCACTTCGTTTTCCTTCAAGTTATATATGTCTGACCAATTCTGATCAGCCAGTTTTTTAATGAAAGTGTTTTTGTTCTTTGCCGAGAATGTTCTGATATATTTAAAAATTCTACTTTTTGTTTTATTTGTGAAACATCAAATTTTTTGTGCAGTGTGATCTGAAATAGAAGAGTTCAGAATGTCTGTTGTATAACTGTCTTTCAGGTTTGTGAAAATATTGTCAATACATTTTTTCGAAGTTGGAGTTATTCTTGTGTATTCCTTGATGGTGAACACAAAAGAATAAGAGTTCAATAAAAGATTCATTTTAGTTATGTTTTCAACAGTATCCCTCAGTTCAATATTGAAATCACCAGCAATCAATATTACCTTATTCTCATCAGTTATTATCTCAAGCAGTTCTTCGAGTTTTCCGTAGAAAGGTCCTAGGTTTTCAGTATATGGGGGACGGTAGACACTTATAATTAAGAAATTAGTGTTATTTACCCTGCTTTCAATTGCGGCACACTCAAATACCTCACATTTTGATAGTTTATTAATTTTTCCTACTGTTTTATAACTGATTCCATTTCGAATGTAGACAGCTGCTCCTCCATGTTTACCTTTTGGTCGACAGTAGTAGGAGGCCAATCTGAAGTTTTTAATACCATGTGTTTTTAACTCACTTTCAGTTTTCCAATGCTCCGTTGCTGCGAGAAAGAGACAGTCAGGATGTTGGTCTAGTAGTGCGTTTACTGGATCTATGCTATTTCCTATTGATTGTAGATTTTGATGAATTAGGCTCACCGAGTGTTTGCTAATTGCTGTGTGTTTTAGTGTTTGAGTTGAGTCATGGTTCTTCTCATAGGTTTTCCTATTAATCAAAAATCCTCATTTCTCTGATAATTACGGTACTTTCTAAAATCGAAACGTCTGAACGCCACACTTCTAGGCCATGTGGATTTTTTGTAAACTTCATCTTTAAATCGTTCGTCGATTCCGAACATGAAGCATTTATTTTGTGATTCATCTGTGGGCAATTCTTTTACTGTAATTTCAGCATTTTTCAGGGTATCTTGTTCTTTGACATAATCCTTAATTTTTTCGGTAGTGATATGTCTTTGGATCCTATATAAGTATAACCAAATTTTCCTTTCAGCTCCAAAAGCTTCATTGGTATTGTTTTCTCCAAAGTTTTTTGTGGGTCCCGTTTTCATTTTGTTCTTTCCATATCTGACAGTTGTAAATCCATGTTTATCATCTAGATCATTATTTATCTCTATGATTTCCCTCATTTTGTTTTCCTGGTGGTCTATAAGTTTTTGTGTTCTTCTGTTGTTTTGTTTGGCTGGCCCTTTTTTATTTACGGCATTTCCTAGCAAAAGTTGGGTGTTTGTGTTTTGTGGTGGTGTCTCTGGTATTTGAAGTTGTTGGTGTTTTGTTGGGTTCTAGCCGAGATAAATTAATTTTTTCTTGAAGTAACTGATTGTTACTTTTCAATAGTTTATTGTTTTCTAGTAGTAAATTGTATTTGTCATCTTTTTCCTTCATGATTTGCATGAGCATATTATTTTCATGTCTCAGTTTATGGATTTCACTCCATTCACTTTGGTTTAATTCACAGCACTGAATTCGCGATTCACAGATTTTTTTGCACTCTAACTTGTTTTTGATTGCACAGGATAAGTGGTATGCATTTCCACAAACTATGCATATAATGGTTTTGTTTGCTTTAGTTTGGCAACATTTGAATGTTTTTTTCCCAAAGTTTTCTTCAGCAATAGTGAGGAGCACATTAGTCTGGCTCTCACTCTCCGCCATCTTGAATATATAGCGATACGATACGATACGATACGATACGATACGATACGATACGATACGATACGATACGATACGATACGATACGATACGATACGATACGATACGATACGATACGATACGATACGATACGATACGATACGATACGATACGATACGATACGATACGATACGATACGATAAGATACGATACGATACGATACGATACGATACGATACGATACGATACGATACGATACGATACGATACGATACGATACGATACGATACGATACGATACGATACGATACGATACGATACGATCGATACGATACGATACGATACGATACGATACGATACGATACGATACGATACGCGATACGATCGATACGATACGATTACGATGACAGTAGGTAAAATGAGGTAATATTAGGGTGTTGAACAGAATAGTTTTGGCCCATCTTGTCAGAAAAGTAGAACATCTTTGTAAGTAGTTGATTTTATACGAAATGATTTTGATTAAATTGTTTGCATGTTCTCCAAATTTGAACTGTCTATCTATAATTACTCCTAAATATTTAAATTTCTGTACCATTTCAATTGACTCGTCACTTACAGTAATATTTAGCTGACTCTCGCAAAACAATCTGTTATTATTATCGTTGCTGATTATCATAAATTTGGTTTTTTGTGTGTTTATCTTCAATTGGTCAGAGGAACACCACTTATTGATATTTTTCAAAGTAGTGTTAAGTGTTGTTACCAACTCTTCATTATCTAAACATGTAAAATATATGAGGGTATCATCGGCGAATAGATGTATGGAACAATGTCCAGCTGCACTCACTAAGTCGTCAACATATAAAAGAAATAACAGTGGACCTAAAACACTACCCTGTGGAACCCCTATGTCATGTTCGATTTCAAGAGACATCATTTTATTCATTGTTACTTTTTGTTTCCTATTTATTAAGTAATTATTGATCCACTCCAAAGCTCTACCTTTCACTCCAATACTCTCTATCTTTTTTAATAATCTCCCCCTATCTATTGTTTCAAACGCCCTTTTCAAATCTAAAAACACCGCCCCTGTAACAAGATTCTTATCTAAATTACTCTTCCAGTCATTCAAAACACATTGTATTGCAGTTTCACAGCTATATTTCCCTCAAAATCCTGATTGCACACAGTTTATAATGTTGTTTGTCTCTACAAACTCTAATAGTTGTTCATATACTACTTTCTCTATAATCTTCTCAGGACAACTGAGCATATTGATGGGACGCAAGTCAATGGCTCTGTGAGAGTTGCTTACTTCTGGGACTGGCACAATAATCGATATTTTTAGTTCATCTGGTACCTTGCATACTGAAAGAGATGTGTTTATTAAATTAACAAGTGGCAGAGCTAAGTTATTAAAACATTTCTTTATAATTTCTATGTTTATGTCATCTGAGCCTTTTTCATTTGGAAGGTTAAAAACAATGTTTTTCAGTTCATCTGTAGTAATAAGCTTAAAGTCTTCTAAGAATATGTTCTGATGTCTAGGTAAAACAGGAAAATCTGGACCAGAATCATCAATGTTGTTAATAATTGTTTTTATACTTAATAAGAGTTTAAATAGTCCGGCATTATATTTGGGTCTGAAATAATTTCATCATCAATTTCGAGCTGAAAAAAATTATTGTTTTTATTTTTATTTTCTTTAGGAAGTAGTGAGTTCAATATTTTCCACAGTTCCCTAGAATTATTCCTATTTTCTGCGATACTGTTTTCAAAATGGTTCCGTTTTTCCTCGCGCATTACTTTAACAGCAATATTTCTTTTTTGTTTGTATATCTCCATATTTTCCGGTGTTACTTACGAACTGTTTATAACATTTATCTCTAGTGCTCGTCGCATCTTTAACTCTGTCATTCCACCATTCTTTATATTTCGGATATATTTTAGTTTTTTTCTTAGGGGTAATTTCATTAAGAACATTTATTATATTAGAATGGAAATGTAAATATTTTTGATTTATATCAGGCAGGTTATACTTCCAATTTACGAGGGACAATTTATAATTGATGTTGTCATAATCGATATTTCTACCTCCGCTCTCTATTTCCAATGGTTTTTGTTTAGTTTTAGTGGTTAAGTGGATTATTATCATAAAATGATCTGTGGTTTGTTGAAAATATAAACAGGATGTTCATAAAATCAGATGTAGTTCAATGTCCAGCGTGGCTTTAGCCGGGGAAGTAGTTGTTTTCTGTTAGACATTCACAAAAAATAACTTCATTTCAATCGTGGATTTTTCAATTCACAAAAAAAATCTTTCTATCAATATTCAATTGAGAATGTTTCCCTTTTCAAAATGATCTGTGATTCTTGGCGTTTTTATAACTTTACTAATGTATTGGTCAGAACGATTAGTTATTACTAGATCTATAAGAGATCCACCATTTATATTAGGGCGGGTGTTTTCCCTGACTATATTCTCCAACCCAGCATCAATAACACATTGTTTTAATTTGGTACAGGCACTGCTAAGAGAATTCCAGTCAATATTGAAATCTCCTGTTATAATTACAGGGCAGGTTTTATCACAAATATTTTCTTCACACCAGTTTTCAAAGACGTTTAAAAAATCAACACAGCTACTATTTGGAGATCGGTATAAACATGTAATAATAAGAACCCGACTATCAACAAGAATTTTTGTTGTTTGAAACCAATATGCCTTTTGTAAGCAAAACTTCTGACACTCTATTATCTTTATACTATTTCTTAAATACATTAATGTTCCCCCAGTATGCCTACTATCGCTATCTGCTATATACGATACGATACGATACGATACGATACGATACGATACGACACGATACGATACGATACGATACGATACGGTACGGTACGGTACGGTACGGTACGGATACGGTACGGTACGGTACGGTACGGTACGGTACGGTACGGTACGGTACGGTACGGTACGGTACGGTACGGTACGGTACGGTACGACGGTACGGTATCGGTACGTTACGGTACGGTGACGGTACGGTACGGTACGGTACGGTACGGTACGGTACGGTACGGTACGGGTACGAGGTACGGGGACGGTACGGGTACGGGTACGGGTACGGGTACGGGTACGGGTACGGGTACGGGTACGGGTACGGGTACGGGTACGGGTACGGGTACGGGTACGGGTACGGGTACGGGTACGGGTACGGGTACGGAGTACGGGTACGGGAACGGGTTAGCACGGGTACGGGGACGGGTATCGGGTACGGGTACGGGTACGGGTACGGGTACGGTACGGGTATCGGGTACGGGTACGGGTCACGGGTACGGGTACGGGTACGGGTACGGGTACGGGTACGGGTACGGGTACGGGTACGGGTACGGGTACGGGTACGATACGATACGATACGGTACGATACGAAACGAAAAATTGCGGGGCTACGTGGTAAATCTTCGAAAACTCAAAGTGATCCTATCTATCTGCGGTTTTCATCAAAATGATCGAAATACGACGTAGATTCCGAAAATGTGGTAGCCAGATCGATCGATTGGCCGTGAAAAGTAAAAAACCGGAAAAACTTTTTTCTAATTCGAGAACGGTGATAGATAAAGCGATTCCGCGAACGCCAATCGATTCAAAATGGTCAAGTTAGTCTTGGTACGAAGTTTAAAATCGATCGAAAAAAAAATCGACAGAAAAATTGCATAAGGTACGTGGTAAATCTTCGAAAACTCAAAGTGATCCTATCGATCTGCGGTTTTCACCAAAATTATCGGAATTTGACGTAGATTCCGAAAATGTGGCCTATGTGGTAGCCAGATCTATCGATTGGCCGTGAAATGTAAAAAACCGGAAAAACTTTTTTCTTATTCGAGAACGGTGATAGACAAAGCGATTCTGCGAACGCCAATCGATTCAGAAGGGTCAAGTTAGTCTTGTTACGAAGTTTAAAATCCATCGAAAAAAAAAATCGACAGAAAAATTGCACAAGGTATATCTTCGAAAACTCAAAGTGATCCTATCGATCTGCGGTTTTTACCAAAATGATCGGAATTCGACGTAGATTTAAAAATGTGGCATATGTGGTTAAGTTAGTCTTGTTACTGAGTTTGAAATCGATCGAAAAAAAAATCGACAGAAAAATTGCATAAGGGTAAATCTTTTTTTTATTCGAGAATGGTGATAGATAAAGCGATTCTGCGATCGCCAATCGATTCAGAAGGGTCAAGTTAGTCTTGGTACGAAGTTTAAGATCGATCGAAAAAAAACATCGACCGAAAAATGGCATAAGGGGGGGTACGTGGTAAATCTTCGAAAACTCAAAGTGATCCTAGCGAACTGACTTTTGGTAACTTCGCACGCTTAAATGAGACGGCGTCTAGAATGGCGGCTCGCCATTGGCCGGAATTGTCAAAAGGGGCGTGACCCTGCAATTCGCGATTACAATACTATATTTCGAGTGTTTTCACTCTAGATTTCATTCGAACTTTTTTCCGAATTATACAAAATATATTTTAGGAAAAATAATATTCAACATTAATTTGCTGAAATGGGCTAAATGCGGCATTTCACGATACGACCCCCTCTTAAAATTACGCTTAACAAATGTACCATCCATATTCATCACCAACACAACCACCAACGCCTTGAAAGAGGCTTTTTTTCACTTTATTTCGACAGCATCATACATCTTATATGGCACTTCATGCCCAAATACCCCAGAAGGTTAACAGTAATTGGTCCCTATTCTTAATGGGTATAATGTTAACTTAAAACTACTTACTTAAAATTTCAAATTTTTTCAGGTAACATGAACCGAACAGATAAGGATACTTCTCAATCCCCCTCAAAGAGTGACAATATATAGCCAGAAATCTAGCTGTATGCCATCCGTAGCCGGGAATATAGCTGTTTGGCCATTCGTAGCTGGGAATATAGCTGTTTGGCCTTCCGTAGCCGGGAATATAGTTGTTTTTTAAGAAAAACGAACGATAGTAAAAAAAAACTTTGGTAAGTATTAACAAAACGAAACGAAACGATACGATACGATACGATACGATACGATACGATACGATACGATACGATACGATACGATACGATACGATACGATACGATACGATACGATACGATACGATACGATACGATACGATACGATACGATACGATACGATACGATACGATACGATACGATACGATACGATACGATACGATACGATACGATACGATACGATACGATACGATACGATACGATACGATACGATACGATACGATACGATACGAAACGATACGATACGATACGATACGATACGATACGATACGATACGATACGATACGATACGATACGATACGATACGATACGATACGATACGAACGATACGATACGATACGATACGATACGATACGATACGATACGCTTCAGAAATCGAAATCAAGAATTTGAACAACCTGATCATTGACAGAAATAAAACCATCGCAAAACTTGAGGAAGACCTGAAGACCGAACGTGATGAGAAGATGGATGTTTTCCAAGAACAAGAACGATTCCGCAAAGAAACCGTAGAGCAACGGGAGTTGTGGGCTAAAGAGACGGTCAAACTCCGGACTGAGCTAGAAAACATAAACGAAATCGTAGAGGTGAACGAAAAAGAGGCTGAGGAAAATCTGGAGGTCAGATTGGAAGAGGAGGAGATGATGATGTTGAATGAGGCTGATAGCGATCGAGAAGCCTACCAACGGTTATTGAATGATCATCATATCCTCGGACAATACAACGTGGAGTTGAAAAACCTTTCGAATGGACAAGGGAGTCAGGGACTGCATAGGAGGAACAACGAAATGCCAGAACATCATAGATACGGTTCGGTGAGGTCGACCATTAGCAATAGTTCGGCAAGGAAGAAGTTAGAAAATATTGATTGGAAAGCAGGTGAGTCATCAATGATGCAGCTCGGGATACGTTCCAACTCTCTTAGATCATGAATTTATGGGCACAAGGCAGTATCCTAGAGTCCTTCGTCCTTTCTGCTTCCTTATCATTCAATCAACACTGTGCCGGTCCGGTAGCTGTGACAAACAGACAAACCTGGAAACCTCAAGTTCGATGAAGGAACTCAGAAAAATGACATTAGGATTCTTGTGCGAGCTTTCGAAGTGGTAACATTGGTGCTAAGCAGTTGAAGCAGAAGAAAATTTACAAACCAGGTGTGATTTGTACTAATAACTTTCTTTTTCATTATTTCTTATTGGATTTGGCTAAATACCAATTTAGTTTAATACAGTTACTCTTATAATTTGGGGTATAGTATCAAAATGAGTGATGATTCGGGGAGAGATAATACTCCCCCATATAAAAGACCTCATTCAGGGGTGGCTAAAATTTTGAAAGAAATGGATGACTCTGATAGCATGGATAGTACGGATGTGGAAATATTAAACATAAATAAACGATACAGGCAACAATTCATTCAAGGTCAGAACAAAACATTACAAAAAAGGATGAAAATCTACAAAAAAAAGAAACCCTTTTTTACAAAGCAGGTGTATTAGGACCATTTACAGTAGTTGTTGAGGCAACGGAAGCATCTGGAAATAATATAGGAAAATGTAATCAACTACAAATAGCAAAAGAAATATTCGATCTAAAGTTAGAAAATATAACAAGAATTAAAAATAGGGGACTCAACAAAATTGGTGTAGAATTTAGAAATAGAACGGCAGCTAATGACTTTGTTATTAATGAAATGGTTATAAAAAAGGGATACAGAATGTATATACCATATAATAATATATCTAGTAAAGGTTTGGTTAGGGGAATATCTCGGAAGAGGAAGTCAAAAATATGATAAATAGTAACATTAATATTATAGGAATAAGACGAATGAACAAAAGAGTTGAAAAAGATGATGAGGTACAATATGAGGCTACACCAATTATCTTGATAACTTTTGAAGGAATAATCATGCCAGAATATGTAGATATTTGTCTCATGCGACATAATAATACCATATATCCCCCCCGTAACTCAATGCAATGCTTGCCTGTTATATGGTCATACAAGTAAACAATGTAGGGGAAAGAAAAGATGTTTTAATTGCTCAGTAAATCATGAAAAAAAAGAACAATATAGAGAATGTAAAGTAATTAAATGCTATCACTGCGATCAGAATCATCTATCCAATAGTAAAACATGCATGGAACATATTAGACAAAAAGCAATCAGAGAAAAGATGGGATTTGATAATATATCTTTTGTGGAGGCTGCCCAGTCTATACCTAAAATAAGGACATTTGAGGATTATAACAGAAATAGTTTTCCAGCACTCAACAGTATATAGAGTGGAATCTGGTATAATAAATATAGGGAGGTGTACCAAGCAAACACCAAAAAAAGAACATTTTCACAGATAGTTAAAAATAATGAAAACAAACATATAGCAAATCGACAAAATTCTCATGATGATTCGAGTAGACAACAAATTTTAAACAATCCTAACGGTAGAATACATCAACCTAGAAATGGGGTGATGTTTAACAATAATCAATCACAGATCAATGAACCGGGATGTTCAAAACAAAATAACCAAAACAAACTTATAATAATACATATCAATTTACAGGATTAAGCGGGTCAGAGACACCGCAAAATGTGGTTGAAATTAACATGATTACACAATTTTATTAAAAATTTAACTGTATGTCAGATACAATCAAACCAAGAATTATAGAACTTTTGAATATGTATAAGTCCTTAAATAATAAGGACTTAAATAATTTTGACATAGAATATTAATGGGGAATTCAGATTTCAACATTATTCAGTGGAATATTAGGAGCTTAAACGGAAACAAATATGAACTAGTAAGACTCTTGGAGAATAATAATCCAGATGTAGTACTTCTTAATGAGACATGGCTCAAAGCAAATACAAATATTAGATTCAAACAATACCATATCATAAGGCAAGATAGAAATGATGGATATGGAGGAGTAGATACTCTCATTAGGAAGAAATTCAAGTATAACATCACAGTGACAAATGATTTGTTTAATGAGGAACTTTGCCAATTCATTGCCATCAAAATTAATAATCTGAATATAATAAATATATACAATCCGCCCAATAATAAAATATCAGGAAATATCATCATAAGTAGGGTACTTAGACAGGTAGAAGGAGATACAATACTAATGGGGGATCTAAATGCACATAATCGAATATGGGGAAGTGTGAAGATTAATCAAAACGGAAATATAATTAAAAATATTGTGGATGAAGAACAGTTGGTGATAATGAATGATGGGTCAATGTTTTCAAATCGTTACTTGTGTTTTCAAATCCTGAACAAAATACCAGCACACTGGATCTAACTATAGTATCGAATAATATAGCACTGAAATGTGACTGGGGGGTGATATATGATTGTGGAAATAGCAATCATTATCCCACATTTTGCAGAATTAATAATCAAAAAGGTATAACTTGTAATAAGAATTTTAGAGAATGTAATAGGATTTTCAGAAAAGCAGACTGGCATAATTATACTTTATTTATTGAAAATAAGTTAGAAGATGAAGAGCATAATACTTACAATGAATTAGTGAATACTATGGAAGAAGCAGCAAATAGATATATACCTACTAAAAACAATAAAGATAATATAAATATATCACATAAAAGAGAAAAAAATGTATGGTGGGATGGGGAATGCGAAAATGAAATAAAGGAAAGAAAAAACATCTTGGCAATATTCAAGAGCAATCCCTCTCTAAGCAATTACATAGAAGCAAAAAAGATTATAGCTAGAACACGAAGATTTTAAAAAAAGAAAAAACAAGGCATTTCAAGAAATCTGTTCTACGCTAAACAGAGAAACAAATATATCTTACGTGTGGGGTATAATAAGAAAATGTTCGAATAATAATTATAATAATAATTCTAATAAAAAAATTTCTGACAGGAATATAGCTTTACAAATTTTGGATAATTTATCAATATGTAATATTAACCCTGATTTCATGCTTGAACAACAAGAAATAGAATCAAATGTGATAACCAGAGAGGAATTATGTGTATCCAGAATAATAAAGCAACAGCTCCTGGGAAAGATAACATTCCATATAGTATGTACCAAAAGTTACCTGAAAATGGGAAAAATAAATTAGTAGAAATATTCAATAATATAATGGGAGGGGAAGACATACCAATATCATGGGAAGAATTTATTATCATGGGTATTTTAAAGGAAAAAAAAAAGACTTATATTATCAGCATGTGGACTCAAAATTTTGGAGAAAATCCTAAAAATAAGAATAGAATGGCATTTAGAACATAATAAAATTTTATCAGATTATCAAACAGGATTTAGAAAAGGGCAGGGAACTATGGATAATTTGACATATTCAACAACATATATCCAAGTAACGTTTGGATTAAAACAAACGACTATAGTGGTACTATTGGACATAGAAGGTGCATATGATAATCCAGATCCTATATAAATATTTAATTGAATTACGGAATTAAACAGGGAGAGGCAAATTTAATTTACAGAATTTTAGACAACAGACAAAATTTCATAATTGATAATGAAGGAAATCTAGAGGGACCCAGTTTCACCTCCAGAGGGTTGACACAGGGATCTCCACTAAGTCCGATACTTTTCAATATATATATATATATATATATATATATATATATATATATATATATATATGAGATCACTTTTTGAGGTAATACCGGACCATTCTAAATTAATAGCTTAAGCAGATGATTTGGCTGTAATAACAAAAGGGAATAATATAGCAGATATAAAACACAAAATTAATGAAACGCTAAAAAAAATTGAGATATGGATGAAAAATCATGATCTGAAATTAGCAACACAAAAATGTGAAGCAATTTGGTTCAGGAATAATAGAAATAGTATGCATGAACCCAATATCATAGTAGAAGGGGAGCTAATAAAATAAAAAAAAGAAATTAAATACTTAGGGGTAACATTTTCATGTAATTTAAAATGGGACAGACATATAAATCATATGATAGGTAAAGCTAACAAGGGAATAAATATAATAAAGTGTTTTTGTAGGGTATGGTGGGGCGCAGACCCCAAAACTATGCTAATGGCATATAATGGATTGATTAAATCACATTTAGATTATGGGGCCATACTCATAAAACCTAGCTCTAAAAAAAAACTTGAAAAAATGGATAGGATTCAATATCAGGCATTAAGAATAATAACGGGAACAATGAAATCCACCCCTATATATGCATTATTGGCTGAAACCGGGGAAATAAATCTAGAATACAGACGAAGAATACTAGCTAGTAAGTTTATTGTAAAGAAAATGGATACATACTCACCTATCATCTATCTATCACAGACATTAAATATAATATGTGAAAATAAACTAAGATATTGGAAAAACAGACAAATTCCTTATTTGGTAGAGGCCCTGAAAAATATCTCTGAATATAACACACATATTTACAAACACGATATTAAACCTTGCTACAGTTATCCTTATGAGATATATGTATACCAGGTAAATATAGTAAAGAGTAAAATGAAAAAAAATTGCATTGATAATGGTATAAAGATGAAAGAACTCCTAGAAGAATACGGAAAGGAATATACTATAGTATACACTGATGTATCGAAAAGTCATAATGAGGTAGGGATTGGAGTGAACATTCCTCAATTGGAATATAAATTCTCAGCCAAATTGAAAGAATTTACCAATATTTGCGAAGCAGAATTATTTGCGATATATAAAGGTATGAACATATATGTTTGGAAAAAAAATCGGGAAAAAACATCATTTTCACAGATTCCCAAAGTGCTTTGGATAAAATTACAAGTAGAAAAATAACAACAGAAATGGATTATATATCGCTAAACATTAGACAATTGTCATATAGGGCATCCCTTAATAACATAGATTTCGTATTTGCCTGGATACCAGGACACTCAAATATAGATGGCAATGAGTTGGCGGATACTCTCGCTAAAATTGGTTCCAATCTCAATGTTCCATTGAATAATAAACTTGATTTAAATAATTTTATACCTATAATGAAAAATAAAATAAAAAATGAATTTCAGGAGAAATGGAAATATGAAATTCAAAATAGAGGAAAAACATATAATAAAATTCACACAGAATATCCGAGGGAAATTTGGTATTATAAATTTCCATATATGTCTACAAGACACATTACCACTATTATACGAATGAGAACAGGGCATTGTATGACTGGGGAGCATTTACATAGGATAGGAATAGCGGATAACCCATTTTGCGAATGTGGTTATACTGAAAATCTTGATCTTATCTTCTTTGAATGCCCAATTAATATGAATCCACAACATGACCTATACCAAGAATGCATAAAGATGGGGATGCAAACCCCAATTCAAATGACCACAGTTTTAAATAATATAAACTCAAATATAATAAATAAAATCATGAAATTTATTGAATATAACAAAATCAAGATTTGAATCAATAAAGAAACAATATAATATCACTAACATTTTTATAATATACTTTCAAATAGAAAACATAATTCCTTATACACTCATAAACGTTCATCCCTGAACAATATATCCATATAACCTTTGTTTGGTGACGTCCCACATCCTACTAATAATCAATCACAAATAGAAGAAGAAAAGAAAACAAGAAGTCAGTCAAATCATACCTAGAAGGAAAAGAGATAACAAGAATCACGAGAAATGGGGAACAACATGAAGAAATCCCCTAAATGAATGAGCTAACTAAATGCGCCTAACGGAAGCAACGGCCAAGAAATAGGAAGGAAGGAAAAAATGACATTACCAAACAAACCAAACATGAATTTCGAGGAAAACTCCAGCTGGGTAAAATGATGAGGTGAGTCCCATAATCAATCTACCTGATCACGATAATATTGACAGTGATAAACCAAAACATTCTCAACAGGTTAACCTACAAATTGTTCACAACATACTTCTTTGTTTTAGGCCCTTCTCTAAGTACACCCAAGAAATAGTTGAAGTCGAAGGGCATATCACAGATCACAGTTGGTTCGATGGAATAAAATACCCCATAGTCTGGCTAGTATCCGAATGATTCATGTATCTGCAAATGTATGAGCACATATCGCAGAGATAGCAGAGGGAAGGCATCACTATCGACAATCTCCAAGTACTTGCTATCCCGAACAATAAACGTAATGACACTGTGCACTGCTTTGGATAGAATCGCATCTCACCACCACCTCTATTGTAGGTTATCACTTGTTTTGCACTACCGGAGAAAGATCACCGGAACGAAGAAACGAATATCGGGTTACTGACAATATCCTTTTTGTAGTTATGTGTGAATATGCATGAATAAAATATTACGTATATACCGTGTGTCTTTAGGGTATGAGAGCGATACTAAATCTAGTGAGAAAATGAAACGTAACAATAGCTGATTACAATGTCTGTGGATTCTTTCATAATAAGAAATATGACAGTTGAGAATAGTCCAGTAAATTATATGAATATTTAGCCAACTAAATCGAAAATTTTTGTTGTTTGTACATTCTGCTTCAAACCATCTAAAAGTTCAAAGAAGCCTGGATTTATATTTTCTTGAGGCTTTGTAATTCACTCACTGATGCGTGTCGAATAAATCAAGTCCAGTTCTATCAATATAAGCAATGACTAGGTTTATATTCTATATTATGATTGAAGCAATTATTTTTGTTATAACTTTCAAATTCGACGATTCAGATATATCGAGGTCAGTACAGATTGTCCCACAAATCGTTATTCGGAAATACATTTTTTCCGTATGTCTTTCCTGTCGATATTATTCGCACTTGAATAATATCTAGTGAATGATATTTCTGATGATAACTTCCAAATAATTTTATCAATTTCTATGGAATTGATTTTTTCAAGAAATTACGACAACTTATATATTAGTTCTGTATACAATTTTATAAAAAATAATTACCTATTATTGTTCGATGAATGAAAAACGAACATTTGCTCCTTCTATGGTTGTTTTTGTAATTTTCAGTAATTTTGGAAAAAAAAAATAATGAGATTTGGAATTTGTTTATAACAAATTGTTAACTTAATAAACAATAAGATTTTTCTTTGTTTTTCCTAAATATTTATTTGAAAAAAAATTTAATTGAAAACAAAATGGTATTATTTTTTTAATATTAAACTAATCAATTTGTTTATAAACAATTTATAAACAAATGGTCCATATATTTTTTTTAATGTTATTAAATGCTTTTATTTCATGCAAAAACAGGAATAATAATAATAATAATTTATTGGCCCAAGTTATGTAAGTTACATTTAAGGTTGTCAAATAATACGAAAAACAGAAAATATGAACGAAACTGAGTACAGGTATATACAAGAAACGTCGACAATTATACAATTATAGTAAAATTTTGAATATTTTTTTTTTTTTTTTTTTTTGGCTTGGACATTTCGTCATTCGGCCAGACACAAGTGGAATATTATTAAAACACCTCGAGGACCATCCTCGGCCCGGCTACGAAATTTAACATTTAATTCTCTCTAATTAAATAGAAAAATTTCTGCCCTGGCCGAGAATCGAACTCACGACCTTTCGATCATGAGTCGGACGCTAACCCACCGCGCCAATCCCCCCAAATTTTGAATATAAAACTATATGTATGTTAAGTTCAGTCACCTGAAATACATGAAATTCAAAAAATATATATATAAAATTTAAAGTTAGTCAATATTACATCACAACAGAAAATACATAGATAAAAAAAAAATGCCTGCTTATATCTCAATCATTTGTTTCGTCAAAATTAAATTCGAAATATTCTTCTAGAGAATAGAATGTATTCTTTAATAATATGTTGATGATTGCTGCCTTTAACTGTTTGGAATTGGCATTTTTCAGTGCATCCGGTAATTTGTTAAAAATGTTGATGGATGTGTGATTAATTGGCTGTTGAGTTTTTTTTCAGGCGGTGATAGGGAATGCTCAACGAATTTCTATTCCTTGTGTTATGAGAATGGTAGGAAGAATTTGAAAATAGAGACTTTTCGTTTTCTTTCACAAACATCACACATTGTAGAATGAATACTGAAGGTAAAGTTAAGATGACGAATTTTGCAAATAATGGTTTACAATGTTCTCAATAACTAGCCTTTGCTATTATTCGTACAACTTTTTTTTGTAATTTAAATATTCTTCCACTTTCTACGGAGTTTCCCCAAAGAAGAATTCCATAAGAAAAAGTTGAATAAAAATTACTGTCATAATATGTCAATGCGGTATCTAGAGTAGTAAATTCTATTAGTTTCCTAATTTGGTACCCTACTTTATTTAATTTTTTAGATAAGTAGTTGACATGTTCTTTCCAGTTCAATTTCGTGTCAATATGTATACCTAATAACTTAACGCTATTCTCTTGACTACCATTTGAGAACATAAGCTCGCTTGTTTTTTCTGTGTTTAGTTTTAAATTATTTGTCGAAAACTATTCTATTGTTTCAGTATTTCTGAGTTTTAGGTTTTTAATATCAGGGCTTATATTTAAAATTGTAGAGTCATCAGCATATATTGTCATTGCGTCAGCATTTAAATATTTTGGTAAATCATTTATGAAAATAATAAAAAATATGGGTCCCAATATTGATCCTTGGGGAACTCCAATATCTATTGCCTTAATGTCTGACTTCTCGCCTGATGGTAGAACCACTCGTTGCTGTCGACTGTGCAAGTAGGAAGCGAATAATTCCAAGGCAGCACCCCTGATCCCATAAAAATCTAATTTTGCCAGTAGGTATTCATGTGTGACGCAATCAAATGCCTTTGATAAATCCAACATTGTGGCTCACGAAAAGTTATTTTTATCAATCGCATCCATGATTTTTTCTAAAATGCAAATAATTGCTTTTGTTGTTGATTTATTACTGCGGTAACCAAACTGCTCTTTTGAGAAAAGTTCTTTATCTTCATATAGCAAAACAGATAAGCATTTTCATTTTTTTTTATTTTTCATTTTCTCTTAAAGAGATCAACTAATGCTCTATAAAAGCATCCTGAATGTTGATAACTGTATCTTTAATGGTTCAAAAGTTACAGCGGTTTGTTACTTAAAAAAATCAAGTGGCACCTGCAACTTTTATATACCGTAATTTTAGAAAAATCTTTAAAAATATGTAAAAAACAAATTTTCGACGTTTTGTTGCAAATGGTTGTTTTTGTAATTTTCAGTAATTTTGGAAAAAAATATAATGAGATTTGGAATTTGTTCATAACAAATTGTTAACTTAATAAACAATTAGATTTTTAATATTTTCTTTGTTTTTCTTTTGAAAAATGCCCATTATGATTTAAAAAAAAATGTTAACTACTTTTTTTAATCATTACATTCTTATGAAAACAAAATGGTATTTTTTTTTAAATATTAAGCTGATCAATTTGTTTAAACAATTTATAAACAAATGGTTTATATTTTTTTTTCGAATGTTATTAAATGCTTCATTTCATGCACAAACAGCAATAGCAAAACATAGATAAACATTTTTTATTTTTTTTATTTTCTCTTAACTTTAAAAAATTATAACAAACAAATTAAACAACTTTTAAAAACTTTATCTTGTTGATCTTGTTATATATTTATATATAAAAGAAGGGCTCCAGAAGCGAAAAATTTATATAGCTATTATTTAAACATTTCTGACGTTTTTTATGAAAACCGAGGTCTGAAAAATAAGGACTAATCACTGGTTGAAAAATAAACTTAACATTTATTTTTCCAACGGGACGTTGTTCTTTCAAGTGTTAGAAACACACCATAATTTATTAAAATTTTTAAATTGATATTTCATAGTATAAAAAAATTATTCTATGTGGTGTATTCTCTTAACAGACGGCGCGCGCATGCCGTAGCGGTCGCGCGGAGCCCTATTTTCAGCCTTAAATTAAAATTATAAATAATGGAGATAGAGATCCGAAAAAAAAAATTTTTGCAAACTTCTTCCTCTTCAAAGAACCTTTTTTCCGATTTTTGCTATCTCTTATAGTTTTTGAGTTATTCCCAAAAAACTGAACTGTTAATTACAATTGCAATTTTGGTAAGCAAAAAAAAAAGCGTCTTTCTCAGAATTGCATCCCGAATCGAATGAGCTATTGCTCATATTTTTTGGAGACTTGGAATTATTTTTCGGACGAAACTCACTTCTTGACTAGTCTGTTATAGGATTGGAAAGAGTGACCGGAACAAAATCCGACCTATAATGGTGAAATTCTCGAACACAGGCACAAAAATAATAGCTGTAATAATAAGAAACTCTTCAAAAACACTGGCATAGTCGTGCGAGAAGACCTTATTGATAATCAACAGAAGTTATACAAAAGCTGTATTCAAAAAGCAGGCTGGGATGGCCGGATGTGGACCATTCTAGGGAACGTTATCGTAATATTCAATAGTGAAAGAGAATTCGTGAATATAAAGTGCCTTGAGGATATATTTTTTTTCATTTATATATCCTTTTTCTATGTTTATTCGTTTTCTCTCTCTCTCTCTCTACATAACCAGCATATCACCATGTACTTTTTGTTCTTTTCAAATATTTCCACAAATTTTGATTGTTAATGAATGAGCAAATATTATAGGTTGATCCACTGCACTAGATCAGTTGAGTAGTGTTCCTAAATAGCTGAATAATTCTTATCTTTATCCTCTTTTTCTTTCTCATCCAATTATGAGTAATTCCAAGACTGGTTGCTTGAATGTTCTGATCTCTGATCATTGTTTGGATATCCTCTTCCTATGTGAAATTCGGATTACAAGAGATATATATGATGATACAATGATGCTATATTGCTGATAATTTATTTTATGGGTTAGATAGGAAATCTAGAGGCGAAAGGTAATGTATTTACACCCAAAATTTCTTAAGATGTGAAATTATCAGACTAGACAGCAATCATGTTACGCGTGGGCCTCTAGAAGCACTTTAAAAACAGCCGACAGACAACATAAGCGGGCCATAATCGTGATACGTCGTCGGCCCGGCTAGCCCGTGTCACGACGACCATCAGTAGGCCTCCAGACTACCACCCGCTTTTTTACATAGCAGGACTTCAGCGGATAGACAGAGTTAAGATGAACTGATATTGCATGGTACAGACAAAGAGTAGAGTAGTAACAATAATCTTTGGTACAGATTATGCATGGTATCCTACTAATCAACTGCATCATTCCACTGTTGGGATTTCATCAATGATCTATGCAAATATACAGGGGCGTCCAATAGGCCTTTTCATTTAGATGATTTTTTAAGGCGCATGCGCTCGTTTTGAGACCCAAAGTCTGATTGGCTATTGGGAAAGTGAATAGCCATTGGTTAGTTTTGAAATAACAATTTGAGATTGGTTTACTTCAAAATTAGCGGTATTTTCACATTATGTCAACAGTCAACTTCATGACAAATGCACCTGCATACATTGGCGTTCGTAACTTTCTTTGTAGGTTAAGTACTTATTGCCTATTTTATACCGCCAAAAACCTTTTATTCGTAGATAAAATAATGTACACGAATATTTTCTGATGGTGAGTTTTATTCTTCATGTAAATTCAAGTCAACTATCCATAGGAAAACTCGGAAAATTTTTATTTCCTCTAAAAAAAAAATTCGACGTCAATGCCGTTGGGTCTGACAGGTAAACAAAGTCATTTGTCATATTGTAACGAACCTAGGCCGGACCTGTCGCCTCACGCGTTGCCATCGACAACGATGAGATCATCCCCGGAGATATTCGAGAACCATCCAGACGCTCTGCCGCGGAAAACAACGGTCCATATTGGAAACAATTGGAACATGACGGTCGCCAACTACCCGAATTCGAAACATCGAGAATGCTGTATCGGAGATAAATAGGCAACCCTCAAGTGGAGTCGGACAGTTTGAACGAGCCCATACGATCGAGCTATACAGTGGCGTAGTAATATAAATTAAGTTGTAGATTAAGTGTGAAATAAATTAGTAAAACCAAGTTAAGTTTATTTACGTTATAATTGGTGTCGGAAGTGAGATTTTGAAAATAAACAAGTGATCGTGGAGTGGATAGTCAGAAAAATAAATTGATAGACCTTTTTGTACGCCCAAAATAGACAGTGGCCCGGTTTTCGCGAAGTGGACAATTGTGCGTGGGAATATAAACTGATACACTGTTCGCGTGAAACAGAAAATAGACAGTGGCCCGGTTTTCGCGAAGTGGACAATTGTGCGTGGGAATATAAACTGATACACTCTTCGCGTGAAACAGACAATAGACTGGTGGCCCGTGGAAAAGAATTCGCGAAGTGAATTTTTAACAAACTGATAAACTTTTCGTGTGAAACAGACTGATACCTCGTCAAAGACAAAATGTGTTCAAGAAAAGTGCGCCTTGCGGATTTGAAGGTAGCGGAATTGAAACAGGAATTGGAGGAAAGGGAACTGGAAACAACGGGTAAAAAGCAAGTACTCCAGGAAAGACTTGCAGAAGGACTTATACAAGAAGGTGAGGACCCCGAAACATTTTTATTCGAAGTTCCCGGAGGTGATTTGAGTCCGATAATAGAATCCTTGAAAGAAGAGCTGCAACAAAATTCTAGAAATCTGGAAGAGAAGCTTGAAGAAAATTCTAGAAATCTGGAAGAGAAGCTTCAAGAAAATTCTAGAAATCTGGAAGAGAAGCTTCTAGAAAATTCAAGAAGCCTGGAAGAGAAGTTCCTGGAAAACACAGAAGGCCTAAAAAAAGAATTGTGTGGTGTGGCTAATTTTCTAGAAGAAAGAATGGGAACCGTTGAGACAGAGATAGATAAAATTAGGGAGCAAATGAACACGGAAGTAGATAAAATAAAGGAAACGATCAGTAAGCTGGAAAAACGAATTAATAGTGCGCCCTCCACAGAGATGGTTAACGAAAATGCAATGCTGGACTTGAGTTTGAACTTGGATAAAGTTCAAGAGGGTATAAAAGATGTCAAGGTCATTTCTGAAATAGGGAAGCTTTCCATGAAGCCGCCTCAATTCGACGGAAAAACTCCATGGGAAAATTACCGCCGACAGTTTGAAGCAGCGGCCAAAGCAAACGGATGGAATGCAGGGGAAAGAGCTGTAGCACTGACACTTGCATTACGTGGAGAAGCGACAAATATTCTACAAACTCTCACCGCCCAAGAACAGGAGGACTATGATCAGCTGATTAAACATCTAGAATTACGATATGGCCACGCCCATTTGGAACACGTATACCACTCCCAGCTGAAAAATCGCTGCCAAAAATCGAGCGAATCCTTACAAGAATTCGAAGCTGACATTGCACGCTTGGTTCGTCTCGCATATCCAGCCACACCGGAAAATGTAATGGAGCGATTAGCGGTTCAGGCATTCTTGGATGGACTCCGTGACCAAGAAACCAGACAAGCGTTGACACTAGCTCGTCCAACACATCTCGTAGACGCACTGGCACGCGCTTTGGAATTTGAGGCAGCAAAGCAATCCTGCAAAAACCAAAGTAAAGTTCGAAGTATTGAAGAAGCTCACAGGAGCATGCTGACTTGGAAGCTGCCATAAGAAAAGTGATGAAGGAAGTGTTTCCTGAGAAAAGACAGATAAGATGCCGGAATTGTGGCAGAATTGGACATGTGCGTAGCAAATGTCCAACATTCATCGACTCCGATGCAGGAAAACTAAAGAAGGTCGACGAGAAGGGGCAATCGTCGGCATGTGTCCGGCAAGCACGCAACAACGCATATGTCGCTATCCTTCAACGACAGAACAAAGGTGTCTTCGTAGACGGTCTCATCAATAACGAGCCTTGCACCATGCTGCTAGATACAGGTGCGACTAGGACAATTCTCGGGCCTTCCTTTGCCAGAACACCGGAACGGATTGAACCGACAACTTGGAAGCTACGCACAGCAACAGGGGAGCCAGCTACTGTATATGGCGAGCTACCGATTGAAATAATTTTGGGCAGCACTAAAGTGAAACATCAGGCCCTTGTAGCGGACATCGAAGACGATGCAATCATCGGAATGGACATCATGAATTCCAGAGGGTTTGAATTGGATTTCAAAGACGGCGTCCTACGTGTCAACGGAGAAGAGCTGGTGCTTCATGGGAGGAGTGAGGAGTTGATCCGTGTGCTGTTGGCTGAAGATGTAAGCGTACCTGAGAGGGCTGAAACCATTCTGGAGGCTCGCCTGGACGGGAGTGCGAGCAGTGGAGACGTGGTGATGTTCGAGCCCAAACTTCATGATGATAAAATTGGACGAGGGATTGCACTAGGAAAGACCTTGTTGCGTGCTGACAAATTTGTGCCGGTAAGGGTCATGAATGTCAATTATTTCCCAGTGACCTTGAAGAAAGGAACAATTTTGGGGCACTGCTCGTCAGTTTCATCTGTGATCCGGGGCGTACGAGGTACGATTAGCCAACCCAACAACTTGCCCACAGAACTAGAAAAATTAGTTGCCATCTCTTCCAAAGACATAAAACCAGCTCAACAGCCCAAACTAAGAGATTTAGTCAAAAAGTACCAAGACATCTTCGATACCGGACAAGGAAAAGGGGGTCGAACTAATGTGGTCCAGCACAAAATTGATACTGGAGGTGCTCGGCCGATCCGGCAATCAGCAAGAAGACTTCCTCTTGCCAAGAAGGAAGAGGCTGACAAAATAGTCAGCGATATGGGAAAAGAAGGAGTTATCGAACCATCTGACAGTCCCTGGTCCTCTCCAGTCGTACTGGTGAAGAAAAAGGATGGATCGACACGCTTTTGTGTAGACTATCGCCAACTTAATAATGTCACGAAGAAGGACAGTTACCCTCTCCCGAGAATAGATGACACCCTAGACACGTTGGCTGGTTCCACAATTTTCTCGACCCTCGATCTGAAGAGTGGATATTGGCAAGTAGAACTGGCTCAGGAAGATCGAGAAAAGACTGCTTTTACCATCGGCTCAGGATTGTGGCAGTTCACCGTTATGCCATTCGGGCTCTGTAATGCTCCCGCCACATTCGAAAGATTGATGGAGACAGTGCTGAAGGGACTCTCATGGAACACGTGTCTAGTGTAGCTCTACGACATAATTGTGGTCGGCAGATCGTTCGAGGACCACGTGAAAAACTTGGAGGAAGTATTCTTGCGACTGAAGAACTCCGGATTGAAGCTGAGCCCTAAAAAATGCCATCTGTTCCAAAAAGAAGTACGATACCTCGGCCACGTTGTCTCTGGGGAAGGAGTAGCAGTGGATGACCAGAAGATCAAAGCTGTTAAGGATTGGCCCATCCCAAAAGACATTCACCAACTTCGAAGTTTCCTTGGTTTATGCACATACTATCGCCGATATGTGCTGGGATTCGCCAACATCGCTAAACCACTGACCAGGCTCACGGAGGGCCAAACAAAGTTACAGTGGTCCGAAGAATGTCAAGACTCATTCAGGAAACTGAAAGGAGCTTTGATCAACGCACCTGTACTGAGCTATCCCCTACCCAAAGGGAAATTCATTTTGGATACGGACGCCAGCAACGTGGGACTTGGAGCTGTCCTATCTCAGATCCAGGAGGGACAGGAGAAGGTCATTGGTTATTTCAGCAAGACGCTTAGCAAACCAGAGCGCAATTACTGTGTCACCAGGCGAGAGCTGTTAGCTGTTGTAAAGGGAGTGGAGTACTTCTACAAGTACGTGTATGGAAGAAGATTCCTGTTGAGAACTGACCATGCAGCTCTCAAATGGCTCTTACAGTTCAAAAATCCTGAGGGTCAAGTAGCACGTTGGATCGAGAGACTCCAAGAATTCGATTTCGAGATCGAACATCGAGCCGGAACTAGCCATAAGAATGCAGATGCCTTGTCGCGAAGACCATGTCCAGATGATTGCTCACATTGCCGACGAGCAGAAGAGAAAGAAGCAACACTTTGTAGAACCGCGGCAATGGATGACAACTGGAATGACAGCAAGATCCAGAAAGACCAAGAGAAAGACCCCGACCTTGGCTTAGTTGTCAGCTGGAAGAAGGGCAATCGAAGACCATCATGGCAGGAAGTCGCAGGTTACTCGCCGGCTGTTAAGTCCTATTGGGCACAATGGAACTCTCTTATTCTGGACAATGGGATCCTGAAACGTGTGTTGGAGGCCGATATTGGTGGGGAAGACAGACGCCAAATAATTGTTCCCAGGAACAGAAGAGAGGAAGTGCTGCGGGAAATCCATGATGGAGTCGCTGGAGGACATCTGGGAGTGACGAAGACCCTGCAGAAAGTGAGGCAACGGTTTTACTGGACCAATTGTCAAGCTGACGTCCAGGACTGGTGCAGAAAGTGCGCTGTATGCGCTGCTAGCAATGGACCTCGAATACGACCCAAGGCCCCGATGCGTCAGTACCACATAGGCAGCCCGTTCGAGAGAATCGCCATTGACATCGCCGGCCCGTTTCCCGTATCCGACCACGGGAATAAATACATCCTTGTGGCAATGGACTACTTCAGTAAGTGGGCGGAAGCCTATGCCCTGCCCAACCAGGAAGCCATCACCGTCGCCGACGTCTTGGTGAAAGAATGGATATGTCGATTCGGTATTCCAATGGAGCTGCACTCGGATCAAGGCAGAAATTTCGAATCCAACCTTTTCCAAGAAATATGTCTACTGCTGAACATCCGCAAGACAAGAACCACGGCCCTACATCCGCAGTCCGATGGAATGGTGGAACGGATGAACAGGACGATCAACCGCCACTTGTCCAAGGTTGTCTCTGACCATCAAAGAGACTGGGACCAGTATCTTCATTTGTTCCTGATGGCCTATCGATCCGCAGTACACGAGTCAACCGGTCAAACTCCTGCTAGTATTATAATGGGCCGAGAACTGCGTCTGCCTTGTGACCTGAAGTTTGGGATACCGCCAGGACAAGACACTGCGGGAGAGGACTACGTCAGCAAACTTCGGCAGAGAATGGACGACATCCACGAACGAGTCCGGTTGAACATCCAGAGTGCCAGCGATAAAATGAAGAAGACCTATGACATCAAGGCCGACGCTGGAGGATTTAAGGTTGATGACCTGGTTTGGCTGTACAACCCCAAACGTCGTCGTGGACTATCACCAAAGTTGCGGAACTCGTGGGAAGGCCCGTATAAAATCGTGAAAAGGATAAACGACCTTGTGTACCGAATCCATAAGCCATCCCGAGGGAAACCAAGGGTCGTCCATTTCAACAGGTTGGCCCCTTACGCTGGAAACCATGACCAAGTTCGCACCCTCAAGCCACCGGAGGATGATGTTCGAGAAGTTTATGTCCTTGTATTCAAACGGGCAGAAAGTTCTACATGGGGTTACTAGAGAGGAGTCACGAGACCTTTTCGAGGTGCCTGCTGACTACGCACTAGCGCACTGTGGGGCAGAAGATCTTCAAATGTCCAGGGGCATCGCCGCAGTGTTCTCCAAGAAATTTGGTCAACTCCAAACACTGCGGGAGCAGAATCCAGAAGTTGGTGGGGTGTTACAGTTGAAGAAAGGCCAGAGAAACATCTACTACCTAGTTACCAAGAGGCATTCCCAAGATAAACCGTCCTATGAAGATGTCTGGAAGAGTCTCACCAAACTAAGAGATACTATGGTGGACCAGAATCTGGTGGATCTAGCAATTCCAAAATTGTCCTGTGGGTTGGACTGGAGAGTCATAAGAAGTATGCTGGAGGCGATATTCGGATCCAGCGGCGTCAAGATTTTGGTTTGCTGTAACCCTCTTCCACGACCGATCATGAAGACCGTGGAGTGTTACTTCCATCGAACTTCACGGTGCAGATATGGGGAGTCATGCAGATATCGTCACACTCCAAGGATGAAATTTCGGGACGAAATGTCTTTAAAAAGGGGGCAATGTAACGAACCTAGGCCGGACCTGTCGCCTCACGCGTTGCCATCGACAACGATGAGATCATCCCCGGAGATATTCGAGAACCATCCAGACGCTCTGCCGCGGAAAACAACGGTCCATATTGGAAACAATTGGAACATGCCGGTCGCCAACTACCCGAATTCGAAACATCGAGAATGCTGTATCGGAGATAAATAGGCAACCCTCAAGTGGAGTCGGACAGTCTGAACGAGCCCATACGATCGAGCTATACAGTGGCGTAGTAATATAAATTAAGTTGTAGATTAAGTGTGAAATAAATTAGTAAAACCAAGTTAAGTTTATTTACGTTACAATATAAATGAAAAAGTCTATTTAAAATGCAGTACATGGATTAATGTGAAGTTATCCACGGTTTTCCGTCCACGCTTTGTGACGTGTAGAGAGTCACAGTTGGTATGGAGGAAATTTTAGGCGCAGCGTTGCCAAGTTTCCTAAATATCATAGCCGCGATTTTGATGCTTATTTGTGCATATTTTTCCCAATAATGAATGATTGTTGATGATTTTCGACCATTCATAGATTAATTCTTAGAAGTCAATTCGGATATATCTTTCGTGGTTATGAGTTATGGTTATGAGTGAAAACCTTAAATTTAATAACATCATTTTTGGTATATTTTTACTGACTTTTCCAAAGGTAATGGCCGAACGATGAGGAATTTTCGACCAAAATGATATCAGTTATCCATAGAATACACCCCTGTAGTCTCAAATAAATTGGGGCACCGCCTCGAAGACAGAAAAGAATAAAAACTGTAATTTTTGACACATTTTCGCTTTTATCTCGGTTAATACTGGACGAACGTTAATAATTTTTTCACCAACACAATCTGAGTAACCCATACAATGTACCAATAGTCTCAAATCAATTTGGGGCACCGTCCGGAAGACAGGAGAAAATAGAAGCTGTCATTTTTGACATATTTTCGTTAATATCTCGGTTAATATTGGACGAACGTTGAAATTTTTTTCACCAAAATGATCTAAATAACCTATGTAATGCACCTCTTCATCAAAACGTTTGGAATAATCAACAGAATGCACCTATAGTCTCAAAACAATTTGGGGCACCGTCTGAAAGACAGAAAATGGATAAAACCCTAATTTTTTACATATTTTCGCTTATATCTCGGTTAATACTGGACGAACGTTAACAATTTTTCCGTCAAAACGATCTGAGTAACCCATAGAATATACCCATAGTCTCAAATCAATTTGGGGCACCGTTCGGAAGACAGGAGAAAATAGAAGCTGTCATTTTTGACATATTTTCTAATATCTCGGTTAATATTGGACGAACTAAAAAATTTTCTTCACCAAATCAATCTAAATAACCTATAGAATGCACCTATACTCTCAAATCAATTTGGGGTGCCAAAATTTTCTGTCTACGGTTTTAAATCTGAATATGTAAAAGTTTATATTGAACGAACTAAAAAAGTTTTCACATCAAAACGTTTGGAATGATCAACAGAATGCACCTATAGTCTCAAAACAATTAAGGGCATCGTCTGAAAGAAAATCTCATATTTTCGCTTATATCTCGGTTAATAGTGGACCAACGTTGACAATTTTCTTACCAAAACGATCTGAGTAACCCATAAAATATACTCCTAGTCTCAAATCGATTTGAGGTACCGTCCGGAAGACAGAAGAAAATAGAAGCTGTCATTTTTGACATATTTTCGCTAATATCGCGGTTAATATTGGACGAACTAAAAAAATTTCTCAACCAAATCAATCTGAATAACCTATGGAATGCACCTACATTCTCGAATCAATTTGGGGTGCCAAAATTTTCTGTTTGCGGTTTTAAATCTGAATATGTAAAAGTTAATATTGGACGAACTAAAAAATTTTCTACATCAAAACGTTTGAAATTATCAACAGAATGCACCTATAGTCTCAAAACAATTTGGGGCACCGTCTGAAAGTCAGAAAATGGATAAAACCATAATTTTTACATATTTTCGCTTAACCGGTTAATCGGAAAATTTTTCCCCAAAAAAATGGGGCACCGTCCGGAAGACAGGAAAAAGTAATTTTTGACATATTTCCGCTAATATCTCGGTTAATATTGAACGAGCTGAAAAATTTCTGTCACCAAATCAATCTGAACAACCTATAGAATGCACCTATACTCTCAAATCAATTTGGGGCGCCAAAATTTTCTGTCCACGGTTTTAATCTGAATAAACAAAACGTTTGGAATAATCAACAAAATGAGCAAATGGATAAAACTGTCATTTTTTAAAAAATTTCGCTTATATCTCGGTTAATACGGGACAAACGTTGACGATTTTTCCACCAAAACGATCTGAGTAAACCATAGAATATACCCATAGTCTCAAATCAATTTGGGGCATCGTCCGGAAGACAGGAGAAAATAGAAGCTGTCATTTTTGACATATTTTCGCTAATATCTCGGTTAATATTGGACGAACTGAAAAATTTTCTTCACCAAATCAATCTGAATAACCTAGAGGATGCACCTATCTTCTCATGTCAATTTGGGGCGCCAAAATTTTCTATCCACGGTTTTAAATCTGAATGTCAAAGTTAATATTGGACGAACTAAAAAAAATTTCTCCATCAAAACGTTTGGAATAATCAACAGAATGCACCTATAGTCTCAAAACGAATTGGGGCACCGTCTGAAAGACAGGAAATGGATAAAACTGTCGTTTTTGACATATTTTCGCTTTTATCCCGGTTAATACTGGACGAACGTTAAACATTTTTTCACCAAAACAATCTAAATAGCCTATAGAAATATGAATTTGGTGAATTTGAAGTAAAACAAAGTATAAATTAATTGAAATGGTCTAATGTAAAAATTTGTACCCAGGCATCAAATATCCAAAAATATATTCCGTGTTCGATTCACTTCCGAAAAAACAGATACTAAATAAAAAATTCCAAAAATTGATCTATTTAAAAATCACCGAATATCCTTTTCGTATCGGAAACAACTGGGTGAATCACTGTTCAATTTCGTTGTCACCCGGTGGGTTATTTTGCTTTCCCGAATGCCATCTCTTCTTGCGATCCAATGCCTCGCATTCACACAAAAAACTCTCAGATTCTTGTTACAATAACCCGTCATAGTGCAGGTGGTCCACGTAACATATAGAGTGGTCAAATATACATTGAAGAGCCTATAACTCTCAGATAACAGAGTGCGGAGTGTGCTAGTTCGTCCAATATTAACCGAGATATAAACGAAAAAACAGATACTGAATAAAAAATTCCAAAAATTGATCTATTTAGAAATCACCGAATATCCTTTTCGTACTCAAAATCTTTTAATACCTTAGTTTTATCTTGTGACAGTTATATACCCTGATTTTTACACCATTTTCTTGTTGTCTGTATTACCAATCTTATATATCATTTTATAGATTTATTATCACTATTTGTTTTACTTCAAAATCTTTTAATACCTCAGTTTTATCTTGTGACAGTTATATACCCTGATTTTTTACACCATTTTCTTGTTGTCTGTATTACCAATCTTTTAATATTGTATACCTTCCCTAGTTAATTATTTATATCTCTAATGAATGTATATTATTGCACAATCCTACTATATTGTTAAATTACTGTATTCTTACACACAAGCAGGCATACCCTGCTTCGTAAGTATTTTCTTCAATTTATTCACCATTCGCCATTCCAAGAATGCAATTACACTGTGAAATTATAAATTATAAACTTGAGTGAATAAATTATTATTATTATTATTATTATTATTATTATTACCGGAAACAACTGGGTGAGTCACTGTTCAATTTCGTTGTCACCCGGTGGGTTATTTTGCTTTCCCGAATGCCATCTCTTCTTGCGATCCAATGCCTCGCATTCACACAAAAAACTCTCAGATTCTTGTTACAATATCCCGTCATAGTGCAGGTGGCCCACGCAGAGCCGGCCTTAAGGGTGGCCAAGCGGGGCGCCGGCCCCGGGCCTCGCGCCTCTAGAGGCCTCGCGCTACCGAAGGTTTCGTTTCGTTAATAAAATCACTGATTACAATTTTAAAAAAACTTTTACACATTATGAATTTTCTGCTACTACTGAAATTCTGATAAAGAATGGCCTCTTTGTGCACTCTTCAGAAATTTCAATTTCTAGTTAATGCTCGCAACGCCTGCTTTTCTTTAACAGAGAGGAACCAAGCTCCTAAGTACGGAACTGTACTCTAGGCCCTACCACTCTCCCGCCTATCTACATTTAGGATGATCACGTGTTAGAACGACATGTTATTAGTCATTAGTTGCGTTCAACATCATAGTTTCGTATTTATGTTTAACCGTTTTATTTGATCCAGTCGTTGAATAATAACTGAATATTTCGTGTATAGTCCATCCAATATCAATTGCAGAAGCTGTTTCTATAGGGAGCAAATAAAAACTCACTTCGCTAACACGAGCGTATATGCGAAGAAACGGAACGAAAAATAATCTGTACTACTTGTATACAGTCTCCGTCGCACAAAGAGCCCGCTGGTCAACGTGGACTTGAGTGAATGCTGTCTGTTCTACAACCGATTCGTCTGGGCCAATCAAGTCGGACATCAATGCTTGGAGGTGTGTCTATACGATGGGAGGTCATAAATCACGCGTTATATTTGTGTTTTAATAGCTCTGAAGGATTAAAAACCAGTAGCGTCTGTGGCCTTGGTGTGTGCCGATCGAAATACGTTTTAGGATATTAAAATATCTAAATAAATTTAGTTATCTCCGCCACTGCTGCTCACAGGATTTCGCCACAAGACTTTTTTATGCTTCTGCAATTGATAATGGGAAAACTATACCTATATTGACGACATTAACGTGAACGTGTTTAGATAGTCCTTCCTTCCTTCTTTTTTTATTTAACGTCGGCCTATTTCTGCTACCAAGACACCGACGCCGGTGAGCACACTCCTCCCAACCGGAAATTTTGCCGAATCCTCTGTTGTTTCAGAGGTGGGGTTCTTTAACGAGCTCAACATCAAATGAACTCGGGACCGACATCTTAACGTCCCCTCCGAAGGACGGCATATCTATCGTCTTATCTCGTGCTCATTGATAAGACGCCTGCAGCTGCAAATATGCTACTACGCTACAGTTGTTAGGATATTTAACGTGGAACTTCCTTGTCCGGTGGTCACCCATTCAAGTACTAACCACGCCCGACGTTGCTAGACTTCAGATATCGATAGGACTCTCGTCAACCTGACCAGCCATCGGTGTTTATGTAGTCGCAGACAGATTTATTATCGTTATTATGGGCCGAAACAATTCGGTTTTTTATATATTATTTTAAAATTGCGACAAATTAGATGAAGATCTGAAAAAATGCTTTTGATTTGGATTTGTGTCTCAGTAGTGGGGAACATCGGGATGTAGATGGAGCAGAACTATTAATCGAACTGAGAATTTTGAGAGAAGTTTTGCCACCAGAAACACTAACTGCAATTGACTTGTTGACACGACTGAAAGAAATAGGAAATCCGTTTCCCAATACTTTCATCGCATATAGGGTACTGTTAACAATTCCTGTTACAGTTGCTAGTGCGGAAAGGTCATTTTCTCGTCTAAAATTAATCAAGACCTACTTACGCACATCCATGTCTCAAGATCGTTTAAGTTCATTAGCCACATGATCGATAGAGTCTGATATAAGTGCGAGGCTGGAGTTTGATGCCATTATAGATGAATTTTCGAAAATTAAAGCTAGGCCTGTGATTTTTTCACAAGATCTCATGAGTCTCACATGTACGTTTCACGTTTCATTTTCACTCAGTGAAAGAATTCAAATTATTATTTCATTTTGAGTTTTACATGTTTTGTTTTTGAATATTCAGAGTTTTATTTTCGTTTTCGTTATTGGTAGGTATATTACGTAATATATTATATATTGTTTTGTTTAGATTTTGTTACCTTTCTCATATCATTTTATCTAGTATTGATTATTATATTGTCATTGTCAAAACATTCAGAAGTGTTTTTCTCGCCAAATAAATTATTTATTTAAATTATGTGTTTTGTATTTTGAACATATATTTAGTAGGCACGCCATCCGAGAGGTAGTGAGGGAAAGGTGAATAAATGAGAACATTGAATAGGAATTTCTTCAAAGTATAAAAATATCAATTTATTAATAAATAAAATATATAAGGGCCTCGCACAACAAGTTGGCCCCAGGCCTCGCGCTCACTAAGGCCGGCTCTGGGCCCACGTAACATATAGAGTGGTCAAATATACATTGAAGAGCCTATAACTCTCAGATAACAGAGTGCGGAATGTGCTAGTTCGTCCAATATTAACCGAGATATAAGCGAAAATATGTAAAAAATTATGGTTTTATCCATTTTCTGCCTTTCAGACGGTGCCCCAAATTGTTTTGAGACTATAGGTGCATTCTGTTGATTATTCCAAACGTTTTGATGTAGAAATTTTTTTAGTTCGTTCAATATACATATTCAGATTTAAAACCGTGGACAAAAAAATTTGGTGCCCCAAATTGATTTGAGAGTATAGGTGCATTCTATAGGTTATTTAGATCATTTTGGTGGAAAAAATTTCAACGTTCGTCCAATGTTAACCGAGATATTAGCGAAAATATG
This sequence comes from Gonioctena quinquepunctata, assembly GCA_018342105.1. Lineage (NCBI taxonomy): Eukaryota > Metazoa > Arthropoda > Insecta > Coleoptera > Chrysomelidae > Gonioctena > Gonioctena quinquepunctata. The sequence goes on from JAFIRS010000288.1 coordinate 34,301, forward strand.
TCAAAAATGACAGCTTCTAATTTCTCCTGTCTTCCGGACGGCGCCTCAAATTGATTTGAGACTATTGGTACATTCACTATTGGTTACTCAGATTGTGTTGGTGAAAAAATTATTAATATTCGTCCAGTATTAACCGAGATAAAAGCGAAAATGTGTCAAAAATTACAATTTTTATTCTTTTCTGTCTTCGAGGCGGTGCCCCAATTTATTTGAGACTACAAGGGTGTATTCTATGGATAACTGATATGATTTTGGTCGAAAATTCCTCATCGTTCGGCCATTACCTTTGGAAAAATCAGTAAAAATATGCCAAAAATGATGTTATTATATTTAATGTTTTCACTCATAACCAAACACATAACCACGAAAGATATATCCGAATTGACTTCTAAGAATTAATCTATGAATCATGGTCGAAAATCATCAACAATCATTCATTATTGGGAAAAATATGCACAAATAAGCATCAAAAATCGCGGCTATGATATTTAGGAAACTTGGCAACGCTGCGCGTAAAATTTCCTGCATCTCAACTGCGACTCTCCACACGTCACAAAGCGTGGACGGAAAACCGTGGATAACTTCACATTAATGACTCCATCGCTGTCGTGACGAGACCCACAGTTAACTACAATGCAAGTAAGTGGCATTTTTCTCCAGTTGAAGCATGAATTATAATCCAAAATTGAAAAAACTACTCAAATTCCCCCAGAATATCACAAAATAAACACTTTTACCACTATGATCGCTTATGACGAATTACAATGTGAGCCAACAGCCGCCATATTGCCTTCGTTTTGACAGGTCGATGGATTGCCTAATTGCAGACCGGTTGTTCAATGCGAGTTTAAACCGTTGATTATCTAAACTCGGATTATTAATTAACTATGGATTAGAACGTTATGCATTTTTCAATGAAAAACTAATCCTGGATTCTCTAACTCATTGTTTTCATATGTTGACAACACATTTTTCCGCTTGTACCTTCATTCGGACCGTTCAGAAACATCAACATTGAATCAAACTTAACCTAAAAGAATTCGTAGTTTTGTCAAAAGTATACAGAAAAATTGATCGAAAACAGTTAAAGTGTATTGTATAAATTGTTAGGCGTCTCTTGAGAAAAAAATTACTCATAATTTCATTCGTAAAAAAATTCCAAGATATTGTAAAATGTAAAAAACGGACGCAGTTACTAATTCGCAAAAATTGAAGTTTGGGCTATAATAAGAAATGAATACAATACCATCTGAGGAGGTCCCAAAAAAAAGGAATAGCATCTTAATAATAAAAGGCAAAATTTCTACTTGGGCTCTGTCCAAAGCAGATTTTGTAGATTTACAAAAACGATCATTCGAAGAACACAAGTTGAAATTAATACACATGAAAGAAAAACACCAACTTTCCTTGGAACTACAAAGGGAGGAGTAGAATCTAGAGAAAACCCATATGATTGAGATATATAAACAAACATTATCTTTGAAACATAACTCATCAATAAATCAACATTTGCTTGAGATTCCTGAGAACAGATAATGTTTTTCATTTTGCATTTGTGATGATTTAATTTTAGTTTTTTATGTCAAACGTTTTTGGTATGAAAAATCAAGATTTGATTTTTATTTGGAAGTTTATTTTTTGATACGATTTTGCACTTGCAGTGAGGAGTGATTTTTTGTATTTCTGTTAGTTGCGGACGATATCTTTAGGCAAGCGAAATCTATTCAAAAATTATTTTTCTGTCCATTCTTCCAAATGGTTTCTAGGTACCGTAATTTCGGGTGACTTTGGCTTACTTGAATTCAAAGAATGTCTACGATTAATTTGTAAAAATAAATTGGTATTATTATCTACCAAAATATTGATCTTTGACCACTCTTTCAAATTAGCTATTTCAAATTGTGATTAAGACTTTGTATGTAGATATATTGAAGAACATGGTATGCAAAGTCACCCGCATATTGAGGGCTGACTTTGACCCATGGCTTAAATTTTGGGTGATTTAAAAGTAATCTGAGGGATAAAATAAGCAAAATAAATTTGCCAATAAAAACGTTATTTCATTTTTAATCATCATAAATGAGTAAAAAAACATATTGCTAGTTGCAGACAAATTTTATGCAAGTTGCATTTGGTTGCAAATGACTCCTGAATGGAATACAGTGTTGCAGGTATAAAAACAGGCTTACATTTTTTATAATTAATAATGTCCATTTCTAAAAATGAGCCAAAGTCACCCGAAATTACGGTAAGTTGTCTAAATACGGGTATCTTTCTTCTTGGGGAAATAATATCAAAAATTCCAAAAAAATAGTCTGTCTGTTATATCTACGAACATCTTTGCAGTCGGGTAAAAAACAAAAATATTCAACACAATAATAATTTTCAGAATAGTCCATGTCTATTGAAATGTCAAACAATCAAATAGGTTAGAATCGGCAAATTATCTCCTTAAACCCCCGAAATCATGAGATTAACTTAAACCATTGTTAAACTAGGTTTATGTCATAAACCCGTATTGAACAACTGAAACAAAATTGGTAATCCTGGTTTAAGCCAAATCACTTGGTCATCCTCGATTGAACAACCGGGCCCAACAGAGGTTAGGAAAATGACCAATAGAAATAGCTCAAAAAACGTAATTTCTCTAATGATACAATTTTGAATGGCTCATAGGTACCTACGTTATGAGTCAGAAAATGTTCATGTACCATAAATATGTTCAGACATTTGAATTGTTCAAAACAAATAGAGGTACTACCTAATTGGGAATTACTACACATGGGTTACTGAAGGGAAAAAGTGAGATGCAGTGGAGAATAAATCCACACTGAAATTAATATGTAAAGGATATCCCAGGTAACTGTGGGAGTTCAAATTGTATTCCGTAAAGTGGCGGCGCCACCGGTTGGCAAACAAAACTGAACTTCTGTTTCATTTTAGAAACAAAATATAACTCTTGCTAATACCACAGTTTATAGCTGAAGAATCAGTTAGCTCACTTGGCGTCGGCACTTTGATCTTTATGTTCCCGTTTGTACACTGCGCAACTCTGCAACTCTGATTTGTTTCCCTCGCGCATACTGCGTGTTACTGTGTTAGTAATACGGACATTTTTCGTATACTTCGAAGAGCGATAACCGCGTACAGTCTTCTGCGCATCCTGAATTGTTTCCCTGGAGTGGGTGTTACCTTGGAACATGCATTTGGGCCAAGTGAGCGAACTGCTTCTTTAGCTATAAACTGTTCTAATACCTTGAAATTATGAAAAGTTGCGTTCTCCTAGTTGACATGTATTTGCCGGATAATAAATAAATCCTAATGATAAATTTGAATTCATGGGAGAATGGAACAATTATTATCAGATGCAAATCTGCTGACTTAAATAAAAATATACCTACCTATATAATTAAGAAAAAATGTGCCTTTCAGTTGAGATTTTATTTTATTTATATTAGTGATGAGGTTAAGTGCTTTTAGAGGATGCGCATTTTGTGTCTGTGACGATTTAAAATCACATAATATAACGGCTTTCTTTTTGGCCATGTATGTAGCACCGGAGCTGCACCGGGGCACAAAACACAGACACCGACCCGTTCTTTTTAGTTCGTGCTTGAAGCCCCGGACACAGTTTATAGCTAAGGAAGCAGTTAGATCACTTGGCCCAAATGCATGTTCCAAGGTAACATCCACTCCAGGGAAACAATTCAGGATGCGCAGAAGACTGTACGCGGTTATCGCTCTTCGAAGTATCCGAAAAATGTCCGTATTAGTAACACAGTAACACGCGGTATGCGCGAGGGATACAAATCAGAGTTGCGCAGTGTACAAACGGGAACATAAAGATCAAAGTGCCGACGCCAAGTGAGCGAACTGATTCTTTAGCTATAAACTGTGCCCCGGAGCAACACCAAAAACCTTCCCCTGCCGTCCTTCTAGTGTCGAAAAGTTGTAATTACTCCGGTATGTACTATCATAGAATAGTTTACGAGTGTCTCAAAGACATCGCAATATCTTACATAAAAAAGTTGTAATGTAGTCGCTGTGACCACAAGTAGCAAGTTTTGTTGTACTCAACGTCGTAACGCTATCAAAACAGAAAAATATATACACTGAGTGCATAAGCATTCCGCTAGTTCCGCCTAATGGAAAACGCTAAAAATAACTGACATTTACAATAGAGGCTATGTTGATGTAGAACAGTTATATTTAAACATTTTTCATTTATCACTCGAAGTGCACATACATATTATTTATGTCTTTCCTTGTTGTGAAAACAATTGGAGGAACTGGATGAACTTCATTTTTTGCAGTGTCCCGATAGACTGATTTATTTCTGAATTATTTCAGATGTTAATTTTGGGGTAGGCACTCATCCTTCCTCTTCATATTTTTCTATACGCTCCAGTTCTCTTGTAAGGCAGATTGGATTTTTGTTTTGGCATTTTAATCATTCATACGGAACTGAATATTCTACATACATAACACAATGTAGGTACCTATCCAACAAAAATAACATAACCAACAAAAATAATCTAACCATAGATACATAATGTATTCATTACGACCAAAGTTCATCAGTTGATAAAACTACATTACATGAGTACAATATGTAGTCGTAGAAACGTTTCAAAAATCTATTCATCAGAACCACATATGTTCATTGTCATAATAACCTCACAGCAACTGCTCTTAAGTTCTACTTAACGACACATACAATTTATTTACATACAAACCACAGTACAACTTCATCTCGAGAATTCTTTATTGTACTCGTTATATCTACTACGACGCAGAGCTAAGGTTATAAACATTAACATTTGTTAACATAAAATGGTCTTAAGACGGTATAAGAGTCATTAGTTAACTTTAGACTTGCTACTGTAGAAATTGTGTACATAAAGATTAGTCAAAAGCCAGCACAAACTTAGAATTGAAATGCAATTTTTAAACTCAAATGAACGAAATTTGTTCACAAATCTATATTCTAAGGTTATTCCAAAGCCGTATGAACGATCGTTATCAAACGACTGCGGTAGCTAAGATGTGAACGTTTCAAACTATTCCAGGTTAAACTGCATTTTAACATTTTTCGTTTAATGAACTTCGATCCGTGCTAATTTGAACAGTATTTCATAATAAAATTTATAGATTAAGTCTTGCATGATCAGGTATTGAAGATTATGATTTATTAAACAGTCATAGAAAGCTCAGAACAAAGGCAAACTTAAGGAATTGGAAAAAATGTTCAACTCGTTTTAATTAATAAACCTCAAATTTTGAAAACGCAAATTTGTTAAAATCCGACTCTTCTAAAATGTATTCTTATCGAGGGGCCTCCTATGTACGGAAAGCTTGCTCTGATGGACGTTAGCGTTCACACAGTTCAAACTTTTACCGCTAGTTGCTTTGAACTGTCAACTATAATTTAATCTGTCTTCGTTTATATGTTGTACTAATATTTTTATGACCATAGTATTTTCAATTGTTACCAAACCATTATATTGAAAGTGGAGTTAAATTTATGTTTGGGTTGTGAGAAATGGTATTGTCTATCAATATTCCATAATTGGTGCTAGTCTTTGGGGGAAAGTTATTTTCACAAAATGTAATTTTTGAGGACCGAACTGAGGCAAAGAAAACTCAAAATAAAATCATGCGCGTTTCCTATTGCCATTGAAGAGGCAGAAGTTTCGAAGTTTTTTCTAAGTTGTGCGGAATTCCCATATTAAGAATAGTTTTTCTTTTCAACTTTAATTTTGTTGTGAATACTATCTTATTTCGCCTATGAAATACGAAATAAATGATTTCAGATAACTAACTAAGAATCAGTCATTAACAAAATTATATATTTTTTTTTTTTATGTTCTGGTTTCCACGAAAAGGGATATCCTGTAATGTTCAGAGAACATCGTGGGATCCAAGGGAAAGAAGGTAGGAGTTGGTGTTCTTCTTAAATTTCTGGAGGTTGTATGCCTCGGGGAACACCTCCCTAGGCAATGAGTTCCAAAGCCTCGCTGTTCGTTGGATGAACGAGTCTTTGGAAAGTGATGTTGTGCAGGTCTCCAAAGTGACCACGAAGGGGTGTGATGACTGAACTTGACGGGTTAGTCTCGAAGAGACTGCCAAAGCAGGAACGATTGTTGATATTTCAGAAGAGCATCCATCGCCCATGAAAATATCTATAAAATAGAGACAAATCGCCAACTTTTCTACGGTGTTCCAGACAAGTGAGCGAGTTTGTAAGCGAGGCATCACCGACGAGACGAATTGCCCTTTTTTGGACAGAATCCAATAGCCTCAGGATATGTTTAGGTGCCGCGCTCCAAATATGGGAACAGTATTCCAGGACAGGTCGGATCTGTGCCTTATAGATCATAAGCAGCTGAGTGGGGGTGAAATAGCTCTTGGCACGAAACAAAAAACCAAGTTTTTGGGATGCACTTTTGGCAATGGACCTCACGTGATTTTCCCAGGAAAGGTTACTGCTGATATCACCAAATAACATGTAATTACATCAACAATTTTTATTAATCACATACCAAGTGGTTCCAGCTCTCAAATATAGATGTCGCTAAAGTAATGAATTATCTATAGACCCCTTGCGTCTAGACTCCGGCGCCACCACGGCTGCGGAATGTTGCAAAATTTCTTGACAGATCAAATGTAGTAGCAATGAAATACATGTAAGACTAGTATGAAAAAAAAAGTAATTATTTAGATAAAATGTCAGCTGAAAGAAAAAAACCAATTCGTGGGTATGACGTGTTGCGTTGTTGGTTGTAATAATAAAGGAACGGCAGAAATCCAGAAGTGAAGTTTAATTCTTTTTCGTCCGCTGAACAAGATTAGAAACAAGACTTGCGAATGAAATGGACTTATGAAGTGAAACGCAAGAAGTAAATACGTGGTGTATTGTAAAGATTAATGATTGAATATTAGTCAGTTCCTGTTTATAACTATATTCGTTTATTGAGATTTACTGTATGAAAAGTAAACACAACCCTTAACCTTTATTACGGAACACGTTTTATTTGGACTTTGCCCTTCCAAGACATTGTATACCAAGTTACTTTCAATCAATTCAGCACCCTTACTTTTACGTGTTTACAGTATAACCCGTGAATATGGATTCAATGAAAAAAAAGTATTCAATCAATCTAGAATCAGTTCTATAGTTTTAATTGTTTTCTACTAAGAATAAAATAATAATACCAGCAATATTTACTAAAAGTGTTCGAAATTTTCATATTACCCGCTTTTTTATTATGGCAGATGCGCTTGCGCGTAAAGTCTTGAAAATGCCTATTCCAACCACGTTATTTTTTTGTGTCTAGAAATTTTGCGACATTCCGCCGCGCTGCCGTAGTGGCGCTGCAATCTAAACGCAAGTCTCATATAGCAGGAGTAACAGGTCTATTCCGTAAAAAGCCGTTATTGAACGATCCGTTATCAAACGTCTGTCGGTATCCGGCTCTTAACGATTCGTGTGAACAATATGTCAAAAATACTTATTCCTTAAAAGGTGTCGCTAGAAATGACCTTGGCAATTTCAGTAAATGAATGTTTTCAGGGTGGTCAATGATAATTTTTCGTTCCGTGCTGAATGTTGCTAACTTAACAACTGTTATTTCATGATCAAATGTCAGTATAGAATATAGAAGTCTTGTCTATGATCAGGTATTCGAAGATCGGGGTAGTTTGGATTTTATTAAAAAATCATGGAAAATACCAAAGTTAAGGGAAAACGTTCTTCAAAGGCCACCAGAACGCAATATATGTTGTATTTAGAAACCCTCGAAAATAATGAACACTTTCGAACTAATAAATTTATTTATTTTTCTTCAGAATTCATTAAATTGCATATGAAAAATATCAATACAACTTGCCTTCTATACAATTCCCCACCTAAAATGTTGATTAAACCTGCCATATCAAAATATAAATCTACAATTTCCACAAAACTAGTTCAAGTCGTTAACAAACTGCACCCATTCTATTCCCGTTAGCGAACGTTAGACTCTGTCGTTCACTATCGATATCGTAACGACTTTATATTTTTACGGAATACGATTTGACACAAATATCGTTAATATAACGATAATAGTTGGATAACGACATCGCTATGGGTTACGGAATAGACCTGTAAGAGTGCCTGGAGCGGATCGCAGAGTTCTGAAAAGTCAAATTCAAATATTTGAGCCAATCATAACATTTTAAATATTTTATGGTGTGTTGTGATTGATTCAAAAATTTAAATTTGACATTTTCGCGTTCCACATAGTATGAAATCACTCCAAACCAAAAAAACGCACCTAGCTTGTTTTATGTTATGTCATTTTCCGAATTTTAAGGTTAGGATTCTTATATTCAAAATTCTCTTTACATTTTACCTGGAATGACTTGACTAGAATTGATGTGGAGTACTTCATCAATCGTAATTATTGAACTATTTTTTATAATAAATCTTGGTTTTAAAGTTATTTGCCAGGCGACAATGTCTACACATAATTTCCCTGTTTTGAAAAACGATAGAATTTTGAAAGCTGCTAGGGGAGAAAAACCAGATAAATTACCAATATGGATTATGAGGCAAGCAGGAAGGTATTTACCAGGTGAAAAATTTCATACGACAAATGGTATATCTTTCAACAAGGTTTTGTTACAGAATTCATGGAGTTCCGTAAACAACATTCGTTTTTTGATATATGTCAGACACCAAGTTTAGCATGTGAAGTAACTCTGATGCCCATTCGAAGATATGACTTGGATGCTGCTATCATTTTCAGTGATATATTAGTTATACCTCAAGCTCTAGGAATGACCGTAGAAATGAGACCAGGTGTGGTAAGTAGAGTTTTTTTATCATTTATTTAACATCGTCCTGGTTCTGCGACTAGGCTTAATACCGACGCCGATGAGCACACTCCCCCTAAAAAAATTTTGCCGAATCCTCTAGTGTTTCCAACAGAGATAGGGTTCTTTAACGATCTCAACATCCATGAACTTGGGACCACCACCTTAATGTCCCCTCGATATATCTCGTGCTGATTGATATATCACCTGCAGCTGAGAGTATGCTACTAAGCTGCAGTTGTACGGGGCTTAATAACGCGAACGTTCCTAGACAGGCGCCGCCGTGGTCACCCATCCCATTACTGATCGTGCCCAGTCATGCTTGGCTTCAGATATTGATAAGACTCTCGTCAACCTGGCCAGCCGGCTGGTTCCCCTAAGTAGAGATCTTGCAAACATTTATTATGGATGAGGCATGAGAAGAAAAAATTTTCAAGAATGTTTTATACAAGCCACAAAATTGTCGAAATGCTTATGAAATTAGAATCAATTATTAATTTCTTGAAGTTGTGGGCACCAAGTACAAATGACAAGTACAGAATATATCAAATCCATATCATTGGTGTCAATTGAATCAATGAACTTCTTGTAAAACATCCATCTATTCCAATTCCCCAAAATAATTGAAGACAAAATATAATTTTTCAATAATCAATCTCATTGCATAATCATGGAACAAAGTTTGTCTTTTATCTGATTCAATTATCAAAATCATAGTTTATCAGGCCACTTGAGGAGATAAAATAGAAATTAATCTAAATAATTCGATCAACATCTCTAATATCAAGGATGTCTATCACAGACACAAATTTTCCTTCTTAATCTCTAATATCATTTAATTGCTGTACATGATTATTTTTTATGAACAAAAACATTGCAATCATAGTCACTAAACAACAGAAGATTTGCCTAAGAAATGATATTCTTTGTACTAGGTTTGATGATGAAAACTTGTAATGACAATTTTTTCAGAATTGCACTAGATTGATAATAATTATAACTGAAATCTATTTTCTTTGTAGGATCTCCTCTTCCGAACTTGACACTCAACAATTTATCCTTAAGTTTTATTTTGCAGTTGAAAGCTATAATATATATTTGGGGTTGAAAAAAGACTCCTTTAAAATTGGACATTCAATCTATTCATTTTCTTGGCCAAATTTAGAAATCAGTGTTAAAACTTCCAAAAAATTAAGGTTTTATATTGAGTGCATAATTTGCAAATATTTGCAAATATTATAAAAACTATTTCATTGGAAGTTTCAGTTGAAATAGTTCATTCAGTTGCCTTGATGACTGTTATTTTGGATTTTGTTGAAATATAGTTTTAGGAAAATATAATAAAATGTATTTAATTTTTGTGCTTATCAGTACAAAAAAGTGCCTAGAGAAAATACTACAGTAATGAATATACAGGATGACCCAGGGGTGCGTGCATGTCAATCAATCAATCAAAATATGCTTTAATATCGGAAGAATACAATTCTCGTTGACAAAGCTTAAGGATACAACTACAATAAGTAATTTAAAATGTATACAATATAAAATAAGATAAAATAAAAATAAGTTATAAGATTTAACATTAATACTAGACAAGGACTTAAATTACAGCAACGGCCGAGTCAATTCAACATTACAAATAAATAAATAAGTTTATGTATATATGTATGAAAACGTTCTGCTAGCGAATAAAATTACCCTTGCATATAACAAAAAACTATTAGAGAGTTCCCAGTGATCAAATATGATAAAGGGTTATTTATTTATAAATATAGTTTAAGATCAGGTAAGTGAGTCCTGGTAGAATTCATCCAACGATATATAGGCTTTTGTAACCAAGAGATTTTTCACTTTTTCTGAAGTGAATACCGCTTTGTATTTCTTTTATGGTGCTAGGAAGATGATTGAATAATTTTCTGCTTTTAAATATTAGTGAATTTTGTGTTAGGAGGATATAGGCTTGGAAGTGAGACATGGAGTGATAATCGTGTTTTATATGTTGAGGTAGATTTTGCTATATCTTTTATACTTTTGTGTATGAGACATACTGTCTCTAGAATGAAAAGACATGCCAGGGTTAAAATTCTCTGCTCCAAAAATACTATACATACCAATCGCGATAATTGGCTTTGCATAAATACCTGATCGCCCTTTCTGCAAAATAAAGACCCTATCAAAGAGATATTGTGAACACAGCCCCCAAAAGGAAATACCATATCTAAGGTGTGCCTCAATCAATGAATAGTAGACCTTTCTAGCATTGGCAATATCTAGCTCGTTAGAGACAACTCATACAGCAAAGCAGCCTGCCGCCAACCGTCTGCACAATTTATTGATATGGCTTTCAAATCTTAATTTTTCATCAATATGCAACCCTAAAAACTTGTTCTCTGAAACATTTGTAATTGTTCCATTCTCCAATGGGATTTCATTGATATCACATTTGAATGAGACAATGTTTGTTTTGCTTATATTGAACGAAAGGAGATTGGCATCACACCACTTCTTTACCTTGTTAAGGTCCACACTGATCTGGTCATGCAGATCCGTAATACTTTTGTTTTGCCAGAGGATTGTGGTGTCATCCGCAAAAATAGTGAATTGGCCCTGGATATCCACTTTGGCCAAGTCATTGACATATAACAGGAATAAGACAGGTCCTAGAACTGAGCCTTGTGGGACACCACAGTTGATTTCACATTTTTTGGATTCCACCCTATTGAGTAAGACACTATGGCTACGTTCTGATAGGTATGATTTGAACCAAGAAAGTGCCGAACCTCTGAATCCATAAACTTCAAGCTACTGCAGCAGTATTTCGTGACTCACACAATCAAAAGCCTTGGAGAGATCGCAGAACACTGCCGCAGCCTGTCTTTCGCTTAGTTTGAGGTAAAGGTTTTCTAGGAATGCAAAGATGGCATCCTGGGTACTTTTTGAGTTTTGAAATCCAAACTGTTGTGAACTCAGTATATTGAATTTCTTAAGAAAGGAAGTTACTCTTTTTTTTACTAGTTTTTCTATTATTTTTGAGAGGATCAGTAGCAAGGAAATCGGTCTGAAGTTTGCAGGAGTGTTATGGTCTCCCCCTTTATGTATTGGGATAATTATGGCGATTTTTAAACATGATGGAAAGGATCCTCGGGAAAACGATGTATTAATAGCCTCTGCCAAGACATTCAAAGCAATATCCGGCAATTTTTCAAGGACTTTCAGAGAAATGTCATCCCATCCAGAGGAAGTTTTTTTCCGTATTTCTCTGAAGATTTATTTTATTTCATATATGTCAGTTGGTATGAAAAAAAGTTTTCTTGAATGGAAGTCGCTTTCAGATATTCCATTGGATCCGTTCTGGTCGTAATTTTTTCAGCAAGTTCAGCTGCTATCAAGGAATAGAATGTATTAAGTTCGTCGGAGCTTAATTCAGTTTTCACTGAATCAACCTTGTTTTTTCCTCTCAGCTCATTAATAATTGCCCATGTTTCCTTCTGATTGTTGTCACCTTGTGCTATTCTGTTTGAGTAATATATGTTTTTTGCTGTTTTTATTACTTTCCGGTGAGTATTTCTATATTTGTTGTAGTATTGTAGTATACAACTTTTTTTCTATCCAAACTATTTACTTCATTTTTTTTAAACAAAAGGTCTGACAATGAGGCGCATTCTAAATATATTTCTATTTATATACAGGATGTCCCTAAATAAGGTACACAACTAAGTTCTGTTTTCTTTAAAGGCAACCCCCTATTTTTGTTACTTTATTAGATTCGCCACTAACGCCCACTTGCACCGTTTTCACCTATTCTACTGTTAAATAAAACTAGGATTATATTTTTAATTATAGATTTTGTACAGCCTTCTCGCACCGTTATTTTTTAAACTATAGTCAAATATAATCCTAATATCTGGGGACTTTTATAAAAATTGGTATTGCTGAGTTATTAGCTAACTTCGTAGCTGTTATGTTTAACCTCAAAATTTTTAGTTGTCGGTGAGCGTCGACTTATTTTTTAAAACCACGAAAGCATACTGGATACAATCAGTCTGTTTTCGTGGTTTCACTGCTGTCATTTTTATATTTGATTATTATTCATAAAACTGAGAACTTGAAGGATTGGTTGCCCCCAATAATTGTTTCTCTAAAGACATGGCAACTACCAATGAAAAAAGGACGAGAAGTAGCAACTTTTCAAATAATGAAAAAGTGATTCTGATAAATCTTGTATCCAAGTACAAAAATATTATTGAGAATAAAAAGACTAATGGAATTTTTGGTGAACAATGAGAAAATAAAGGCATGGGAAAACATTTGTCACGAGTTTAATGCAGTCTCTCCAGGGAATACTTTAAGGAATAAAGACGTTCTAAAGAGATTTTATGGAAATAAAAAAAAGGAATTACGCAAAAAGGCATTTGAAACGAAAATGGAACCTAAAAAAATAGGTGGAGGACCTCCACCAGTTGAAAACAGAGATCCTTTTGATGATGTTCTTTTATCAATAGTCAATGAAAAAACATTATCGGGACTACCATTAGAATTTGGTGGAGATGTAAGCGATGAAAAACCAGTTGCAGAACAGTCTTCATCTATGTTTATTGATGATATTGAAGTAATTTTTGAATGTGACAATCAAATACTATTTACAAATATTTTTTGTATCTATTTTATTGGTTAGAATCACTAGATTACCTATAAACCCTCATTTAAACCATAAAATTTGGCAGATTAGTTAAAACTATAGCTTAGTCACATTAAACTCAGATTAAGTTCCGGTGCAAGAAAAATGGAGCTATAAAACCTAGATTTAACAATAAACTATAGTTAAGTATAACGGTGCAAGTAGGCGTAAATTCTCGATATAACGCACCCGCGTTTTTTAGACTTATCTGCAATAGTTTTTGACTTATGTCAATTAATTTGTCAAGATAGCATCAGGCATAGACCCACAGAAAAATTAATAACCATTCAAGATGACTCAACCAACTCTTTTCCAATCGATTCTTTAGGCACATGTTTTGAGATGCAGGCAAACTCGGAGTCGATGTTCTATCGCCTACAAAGGTTTTTTTTAAATGACAAATCACAAATGGCAGAAACTCGACTTTTTCAAATGTAACACCCTATATTTTATTGTATCATTGCATGGAATTTTTCAAGAGCTTTTTGTCGATATAAGTTTTGTGGGGTCTACTTTGTAAAGTTGCGAGATTTGTTACAAAATAAAAAAATTTGATGTTTTTTTTTTGAAAAAAAAAAAGAATCGAGTAAGCTCTGTTGTAAAATTTACACATCCATGTACTTTCAATAATTTACATAATTTTTTATGATTTCACTCGCAAGAATTAGTGAATATGGTTTACTGTATCGGTGAAGTTGACAAACATCCTTTATTAGCAAGCAGAATCTACCATAAAAAATATCCAGAAGCAAGAACTCCAAGGGTGTCTTCATTCTAAAAGTTAAGAGATCAGTTTGAACTCACTGGTAGTGTGTCTTATACCAAAAATACCAATAAAACCTTTTGAAGTGGCATTATCACTAGGAACTGACAGAATAGGAAAACATTGCAATGTTTGCGTGCTGTAAAACCAGACCTGCGCCTTATTATTCTTGTGTAAATTGTTTCAGTATATATATATCACAAATCCTGCGCGCTGAGCAACAAAGGAAAAGTTCAATTTATAAAAGGTTCAGCAATAATGTGTTGTAAAAAACAAGAAGCCATTGACTCAAAAGAAGAAAAAAGTATTCTAGAGAAAACTGTAGAGGAGATGGTAGAAGAAAACGACATGAAAAATAAATATATTGCAAAAATAAGAGAGAAAGGAAGGAATTGCTGAAGATGCCATAAAAAATGAAGAAGAACTAAAGGAAATAATAAACACCCCCGACTTAGAAATTGTGAAAGCAAAAGATGAAATTAATGATCTGAGACCCAGTTGATGAGACATATAAATAAGAATACAACTGATGCCGAAACTCAGACAAACAATTCTGCAAAAAAATCCATATCGGTTCAAACTTCACCAGTAATGAATGAATACAAATCATCGAGTGTGCAAACAGAAATAACACAATGGGACATTACAGACTGGTGTCGTGAAAATCAAGTTCAAGAAGAGGAGATAAAAAATATGAAGTGTGAAATGAGAAACCTTGAGAATGATGTGAAGGAGATGAATACATTAAACGAAAACATAATTATATCGATAGGAAGTATATTGGGACCATTGCTGTTTCTGCTGTATATCAACGATATTGTTCACTCGGTTGAAAACTGTCGAATCCATTTGTTTGCCGATGACACGTTATTGTATTACTGTTCTGAAGATATACAAACCCTAACAGATACACTCAACGCGGGCTGGAAAATATTTTACATTGGTGTAATGCTAGTTTGTTGAAACTTACTGCAAAAAAACTAAATTCATGTTAATTAGCAACCACAAAAAGTATGCGGAGTTCAAAGATAATAATCATAGGATTAAAATTGGTAAATGGAGGTGGAAATGGTGGATAAGATTAAATACTTGAGCATTATTATCGATAGAAATTTAACTTTCAAAGAACACATTTCATACATTACCAATAAAATATCAAAAAACATAAACTTCTTGTTTAGAGTGGCACCATCTTTAACACCTTGGTCTAGAAAAACAGTATATAATACGATAATATTGCCCCATTTCACCTTTGCTTCATCTATACTGTACCTGACAAATAAAAATGAGATGGATGCAGAAATTGCAAAATAAAGCCATGAGAATTATATTGAATGTTCCAAGAGACACGTCCATCAAGTCCATGTTACGTACATTGAATTGGCTCTCGATACATTACTTGGAGTACCATACTATGATTTTAATCCATTAAATGAAAATGTCATTAACCCCATCGTATCTGTCATCTAAATTAGTATTCAACAACAGTTTGCACAACTACAACACACGAAGAAGGGCAGATATACGAGTCTCAACAAAAAACAAAAAAGCTCAGGAAAATCTATTTTCCATAAAGGCATAGTGCATTACAATGAATTAGAAGATTTCTTGAAAACCTGCGGCGCTATTACAACTTTCAAAGAAGAATTGAAAATATGTCTGTTACACGAGTGTCACACATGATTGTCACTATACTCTAGCCTACCTACCCAGTTCAGATATTTTAATGTGTTTGAATTACAATGTTTCTACTATTGTATAATTTATTTCTTACATCCTTATGTGATATAATTGTTATACTTGTGACTGTAACCGAATTGTATTGTATATATATTTTTAATATTTTTACTTTGACAATGTGAAATTAGCATCAATGAGGAAAATGAGTTTATTGATGCTACAGGAAAATCCTCACTTAAGCACTAGGGAAATAGCAGCGGAAACGGATATTTTGCAAAGTAGTGTGAACAGAATAATTCTGAAACGTAAGTTCCACCGTTATCATCTGAACCTACATCAAGAATTGTATGGTAATAATTTTGCAAATAAAGTTACGCTTTGTATTCAAATGAATGGCGTGATTGACGAGGATTTTTATACTTTGAACAGAATTATGTTTTATGATGAAGCAACGTTTAAGAACAATGGGTTGGTCAACAGACATGATATGCAGTATTATGCAATCGAAAATTCTCACCAGTTGAGGACTGTTGATCACCAAAAGCGATGGTCGCTTAATGTTTGGGGAATAATTTTTGGAAGTCACATTATTGGACAATGTGCTGAATGGTGAAAGGTATTTAGATTTTATTCGTAAACAACTTCCCAGAATGTTAGAAGAAGTGGATTTGAATACCAGAAGGTGCTGCAGTGTATAACCATATGATATTGCGATAATTTTTAGATCAATCCTATCCTAATCGTTGGATAGGTAGCGCAGGTACTATTCCTTGGCCCGCGTGATCCCCACTATAGATTTATTTCTTTGGTGGTACGTGAAAGGTTTTCAGAGATCGTCCAACAACTGCAGATGATATGAAAAACAGGATCACAGAACTCAACTGATGGAGCATGCTTGCCTTTCCTCGAAATGTTTACATTGTTTTCTGTTAATCATCCTTTCCTGTTCTTGTAAAGATTACTAGAATTGTTTCCTTTGTGATGTACTCCTGTTTCTCAATTTCATTTTGTTAAAGCATATTCTTTCCAGAATTGAATGAATGCATCAAATTTTATGACAGCGGCCTACTTGATTCCTTTTTTTTTAATAATCAACATTTCTCATTTTGCAACAAATCTCGCAAATATTACAAAGTAGACCCCACAAACCCTATTTCGACAAAAAGCTTTAAAAAAATGTAATGCAATAAAATATACGGTGTTGCATTTGAATCGAGTTATTGGGATTTGTCATTTTCAAAAACTCGTAGTAGGCGATGGAACATCAACTTGCATCTCAGAAGATTCACTAAAGCCTAAAGAATCGACTGGAAAAAAGCTGGTTGAGTTGAATGGTTCTGAAGTTATTAATTTTTCTGTGGGCCTATGCACGACGCTCAAAAAAACGGGGCCTCCAAGAAACAGGGTGAGATCTCGGAGTAATCAGCCTTATCCCTGTGCAGGGGGCACCACAGGGCTGGACCAACCCCGTGGGTATAAATGACCACTGAGCCGAAATACCGAAAGGGAATGACAATCCTTGGCATTCTCGGTTGATGATGTTTCTTTCAGGGTACTGAACAAATGATAAGGGTCTCTCAGTTGAACCTACAGCACTGTAGCCATGGCAGTACTTGCAGTTTTTTTTTCTCTCGGATGCTGGTCTCATCACCAGCTGTACCTCAGCCTTTTGGGCTCTCCGTAACCCTAGTCCCCTGTTCCAGTCAGTACAGGTTCTTCACCGGTTGGCTACTGTATTCTTCAGGGGTTAGCCTTGGCTGTCCGAATATTGCTTGTCTTTTGCGGTCTAGTGCCTCGCATTCTGACAATATATGTTTGGCCGTTTCTGTCCCTTTGCCACATTATCTGCAGGAAAGTTCTCCGTTGTACAGCCCCATTTTGTGCAGGTGTCATTGGGCTGCTGTTATTGTTCTAACTTGGTTCCTACTAATCTTGAGTAGTTCTTCAGTTCTTTGCTTCGACGGTTCTATAATAAGTGTTTACCCATGGTGCATGAGAGGGGCTTCCTTACAGCGCTCTCTTTGTTTTCGTTTGACCCAGCCCCGTATGCAGCCTCAGATGGCCGATTTTGTCACCCCGAGTGCAGGTTCTGGGCCAATAATATATGGAGTTGATGAGCCCATCCTAGCTAGTTCATCAGCTTTTTCGTTGCCATCGATGCCACAGTGTCCTAGAACCCACATCAAAGTTATTTTGTTGTGTTCTGCAAGGGCACTGAGTTCTCGGCATTCCCATACCAGTCTTGATGTCACTTTTGGGTTCGTGAGAGCCTTCAGTGACGCCTGGCTGTCTGTGCATATTTTGATCCGTGCATTGCGCACTTCCCTCATGTTGTTTTCCCTCACGCATTGCAAGATTGCGTACATTTCCGCTTGGAATACGGAAGTGTTTATTCCCAGTGAGGTGCTCAGTTGGGAGTTTCTCCCCTCACTGTATATACCAGCACCAGTTCCCTCCTTCGTCTTGGATCCGTCTGCGTACTAGATCCTCTCTCCAGGTTTGCTTTGGATGGTGTCATCTGTCCATTCCCTTCGGTCTTATATGATCACCTCGAAGTTCGTGTCAAAGAAGTATCTAGAACTTGTGTGGTCCATTATTTCCTTTATCTTGTTATGATCGGATCTGTTGCTCGTATTTTGTAGCCTTAGAAATCCCATGACTATGTCGCCTGCGTACGTTTTTTGTCCATTCTTTTCTAGTGTGATTAGCAGGCCTTCCACCACCAGGTTTCAGGGTAGTGGGGACAGTACACTCCCCTGCGGACAGCCCCTGGTGACCTTGGCTGCCAGTGTTTCTCCCACTAGAGAGGAGTAGATTATTATTTCTCTTAGCAAGCAGTCCTACAGTAAGTCTCATTGATGCCTTTTCTTCTCAATGCCCTTGAGATTGTGTTTAGAGATGTATTGCTGAATGCTCCTTCGATGTCTAGGAATGCATCCAGCAAAACCTCTTTGTTTTTCAGAGCAGTTTCCACCTTCTCTATGAGTTGGTGTAATGTTGTTCCTGTAGATTTGTCTGTTGTATCCCTAATGTGCTTATCCAACAGTTTTTCTTGCGTCTTAAGCATGAATGACTTATTGGCCTCAGTGCCTTCGCTCCATCCTGTCCAGTTCTTCCAGGTTTGGGAATGAAGACAACTGTAATTGCTCTCCATGCTTTTGGTATGTATCCCAGTACAAGACTGGCACTTAAAATACCATGCATATTTTGTGTGCTAGTAGGTCAATTCCTTCCTGTAGCATAGGATAAATGTCGTCCGGTCCTGGCGATTTATACGGTTGGAACGAGTTTATTGCCCATTTAGTTTTTTTCCACGTCTATCACCTTTTTTGAGATCTGCCATTTCCTGGAGGCCCTTGAGGAGGGTTCCAGTTCTGAGTGTCTCCAGGCCTCAGGTGATATTTTTGTGTTTGATGATCCTGGGAAGTGTATTCTGTACAGTTCTTCCAGGATATCTTCCTTGCTTACAGGTGGGCAGTTGTCGTTGAATGCTGAGGTGATTGCGTCCTGTAGTTGTCCCGCAACCCCGAGTTTGCTTAAAGTGTTAGGCCTTAAAACCAGTACGGGAAGGAACTCGACCGGAAGTATTCGAGCTGATTCCACCAGTATCCGATTGAACAAAACCGCGAAACCAACCAACCATACAGGAGCGCCAGCGCAATCAGATGGCGAGTCCACTGACAATACGTCAAACACAATCCTCCCTCGAACTGCTCATAGAAGACGCTCCACAGGGAGTCCCCCTCCCCAGAGAGAAATATCCTCCAGATCTGTCGATGTAGGAATAGTGGACCTCACTTGGGATGACGAGCAGGGAAAATCCTCCAAATGAAAGAGGGTAGTCCTATGCGAATAACCCGAAAAACGAAGACCTAGAACCAGCATATATGGCAAGAAAAAACGGATGGCGATGGGAAAAGATGTGGGAGCTGACCAAGCAAGCGGATGAAGCCGCACGGGACCTTGGAAGAGCAATAAGGGTTAACCCCAACGACCACGAAAAAATCAAGATGCTGGCAAACAAAATCCAGTGATGACCAAGGAACTTCAGTTGGTATTCACTACCAAAAATGAACCACCACAATATGACCATAAAGAAATAGACAACACTTTCAACCATTTAGAACCAACAAAGGACTTCATGGACTACAAAAACCGGCAACACCTAAACTGGGACAAAATGTTGTTCACCAACACAAAGGTATTTTGTGGGCAACCCACTTCATCCTGACAACAGTACGGTGAAAGTAGTCCTCACTGAACTAAGAGACCCTCGAATGGAGGGGAGTATACAAAGGCAGTTCAGGTACACATTCCCAGAACTTGCAAACCTGGCCGAAGAGATTAATGTTATCGAATAAACGACAAGGATAAGGGGTTCGAGGGAACACATGACAAAAGGAATACAAGGAAATTCTGGGAACCGTGAAGGACACGGTAAAAGGCAACTCGGCAGCGAAAGGCATTTGAAGCATCAAGAACGGAAAACTCGTTCTAACGTTGGATAAGGACAGCAAAGCACTGGAGAACATAAACGCGGCACTAAAAAACGACGGACAGCTAAGGACCCAAAAACTAGGCCAGGCAGCCGTGGAAACGATCGATGGCAGCTGGCACCACAAAAGAGGAAATAGTCGAAATCGTGAAGGAAATCACGGTCACGGGCATATGAAACACTGACTTCAAGACCAGCGAGATAAGGCCAATGCAAAATGATACGTTGGAAGCCACACTGATGCTTCCCAAATAATTGGCGGAAGTAGTGCTCGCCAAAGAGGCCATAAGAATCGGTTTGGTCAGATGTAGGGTTGAGAAGAGACTCAGAGTTAATAAATGAACAAAATGCTGGTCGTATAATCACACCAAGGAGAAATGCACAGGTCCCGACCGGACAAAGTCCTGCTACAAATGCGGTCAAAAGGAACACAACGCCAATGAGTGCAACAACCTGGAATACTGCCCGGTGTGCGATACGGAGGGACACAGACTGGGGACAAAGAAATGCACGGCCTTTAAAGACGCTCTAAAAGGAGCAAGACACCGGGAAATTAGAAGGACAAAAATCGAGATACCTAAAGGGGTGATGGAACAGGAAGATGTAGACGACGCGCAGCTGGGATACCAGCACTATGAATACTCAGAGGCCAAAACAACTGCAGAGCCCATAGAACTCCCCCGGAGCAGCGACGGGGCCAACGCATAAACAAGTCATTCCCTGCCACTACAAAAAAATCGCAATGCCTCTAAACATAATACAAATAAATGTGGACAGGAGAAGGAACGCGCACCATCTCCTATTAAAAACAGCTAGCGAAAGGGAAGCTGACATCATGCTGGTACAAGAGCCCAACTTAACCATGGTAAAGAACAACCCCACCTGGATCAAGGACCTGACCAAAGACACAGCTATCCTACGCAGAAACAAAAAATGCGGCATAGTGAATCATACCAGATGGGCCGGATTTATAGCAGTTAATTTCGGCAAAGGGTCTCTACTCAACTGCTATGTCTCCCCTAACATCACAATACAGGAATTTAAGACATATCGATGCCGTGATGCAACAAGTCAGTAGGAGTTTGTACGTCATAATAGCCGGCGACCTCAACGCAAAGATAACCCTCAGGAATGCGGGTTTCACGGATTCCAGAGGAAAGTATATAGCTGAGTGGATGAACTCCCTAAACATGGTGGCTCAATATACTGGAAACACTCCGACATTTTTTAGAGGAAGGCAGGCCTCCTACATAGATGTCACCCTGTCCACGCAAGGGATGGCGAATAAAATATCCGGCTGGCAAGTTTCCATAGAGGAAAGCATGAGCCGGCATAGCTACATCTTTTATGTTATAGTCACAAACAAGAAAATTCGCAAAACAGAATGATACCCGGCATCCCACATAGATAAAAAGACTTTTACTGACCCACTGGAAATAATGGCAGATGGCGTAGATGACCTGGACCAACTTGCAAGAGTCATCAAAATGGCACAAACGATTGCAATAGACCAGAGGTCAGCTGGCGAGAACAGAACCCAACCGATATGGTGGAACGACCAAATTTCCGCCCTTTGGGAGGAATGCAACCGACACAAAAGGTTGTTGATCCGAGCCTGTAGACGACAAAGAGATCCGGGGGCAATCACCGACATGAAAACGGAGTATAAAGCAAAAAGGAAAGAGCTGAGGAGAACGATTAATCGGGCACAGAAGGAACAATGGAACCTCCTATGTGACCCCCTTGAGAACGATCCCTGGGGCCAGGGCTACAAAATTGTAACTAGAGGAATAAAAAACACAAACATTTACTTTAGGAGAAAGAATGCAAACTGGAGCAGCAATTTTGAGAGATATATGTTAATAACTGAATTTGAATAAATAATTGACCTACACAATAACTTATTAGGACAAACTAATTTATTTGTTTTTAGTACACTGATTAACTATCAGTTTTTCACAAGTTTAATATACCAAAAGAAATGACAGGAATGAAAAAAAAATGAATTCCAACCACTTGATATGCTAGAAAGATTCTAGAATCCATCTAAAACCTATTTTATTTATTTATTCACAATTTCAGGGACCTGTTTTGCCTGAACCTCTTACTGTTGAAAAAATGAAGGACCTCCAGAAGGATGGTGCTGTCACGAGACTGAACTATGTTGGAGAAGCTATCACTCTCACCAGACATAAACTTGAAGGAAAAGTGCCACTAATTGGATTTTCAGGAGCCCCAGTATGTATTCTACATGTTTGGTTCTCAATTCCAATTCAATAATAGTCTTCTTACCTTCTGAACACATATCTTGCTTAAAAAAAATATATTTGGATGTTCATAAATTTAGATTTGGCGACTGAAAAATCTTCCATCGTTTAAGATAACCTCTCAGGTGGTATTCTCAATTGAATATTGAATAGAATCACAACCAATCACAAGAGCTGAACAAGCTCAAAACCGCACTACTTCAGAACGGATATAACAACACTCAAATCTGCAGATCTATCCACCATCAACAAACCCGTTCTCCAAATTCCAAAAATTTAACAGATACCCAATTGCACAAGGCTTTTCTCCCCTATATCATAGGTGTTAACCGACAAAATTGGCAGAATCCTAGAGAGATGTGATATAAAGACAAACTTCACGGCAACTAATAAAATTTCGAATTTTCTCAGACCTCCCAAAGACAAAGACCCTTCCTCGGCAATTTCCAAACACCGTGAAGAAACAGCTCACAGAATAGGTTTTGAGCACACCAAAACCATTGCTTCTGAGAAAAATATAAATAAAAATATTTACACTTTGGTGGAAAAATTATAATTGAAATTAACTTGTAAATATCAAAATTGTGTACAAAGAAATAAAAGATTGAATTCTGAAAAATATATTAGGCATTGCTTCCTTTCAATAGATGTTTTTTAAGTGTAACCTTGAATGTTTTGGAGAAAAGCTGCACTTTTGATTTCTGAGGCTAACTCATTGAATGCCCTTATTCTGAACTAGTTAACTCCTAAGTTTTTGCCAATTCACAGTTTCGAAAGCTTTGTGAAGTTCAGGAAATACAGCACCTGTCAATTTGATTTTCCTCAAGACTTCTTTTCCAATCATACAGGACACATTGAAAGGCTGCTTCACAGCTATACTTACTTCGAAAACCTGACTTCATTTATAATTTTATTTTCCTTTACAAAGCCTACAAATTGTTCGTAGACTGTTTTTTCAATAGAACTTATGTACTGGCCTTATTGACTGGCCTTAAACCAGAAGCGTTGTTTAGGTTTGTAATTTTTGGTATTGGGTGATGGTTGAAGTTTTCAGGTCATTGGGAAATGTGCTCTAGTGATGTATTAATGAGATTCAGCAAAGGCTCTTAAATTAATGTTATCAGCAATTTTTTATAAATAACATATTAGTTCAGATAGTTGATTTTTCCATTCCAGTCTTAATCAAGAACTCATAAAAAATAATGTGTTTTTTAAAGGAGTACTCATGAGAAATCACTTGTTACATTGATGAAACAGTAGCATCGCATTCACTAGGTTAATTTATTTTTGTAAACGAAAATCTATTTCAAGCTTCCACGACCATCAGGAAGCCCAGAAGAATTGGGAAACACATTTTCTAGAAGCAAACTCACTTTGCAATGATGAGAAAATGTTGGATTCATTTCTTTTGGTGTGACACTTTGAAATGAGTGTTTTTTTATGAATGAATGAAGAAGGGAAAAAGAGTACTTTGAATGGGAAGATCAAAATACACAAGTTTGGTAGTTAGAACAAACTTCAGCGATCTGACAATCAACAATTTGGACATGGATAGGATTACAACAATCTTTCGGTCGGACGATCTGGTTACAATTTTTTTTATATTTTCAAGATTTTCTTAATTTTCAACTTCTGTACTTCGTTATGAAATGACATTATACATCCGTCATTCACAGGAGTGTAAGAAATTAGTTTACACCCTCTATATTGGGGCACATTCCGCAATGGCGGCATGTGGTAAAAATACAAAGGATTCATTACCCTGGAGTTATAATATTCTTTATATGCATGGGATGTATTGTAAGGACTTCACACTAAATTCAACATAATTTTTCGCCCCCTTAGATCTGGCACTCTACTATGCCACGTTATTTCACCTGATATTGTCTAGCAAAACATATTCCAGCAAAGCAAACAAAAGACACTGACTTTACTAAATGATGTTCACTAAACTGGGTTCACAAAACTACGACACGTGTTTTGCTATACAATAGCCTCTTCAGGTGGACATAATACTAACTCAACAATCACGATGTATCATGTTGAATAATCAAGGCAGGTAGTAGTAGATATATAAATCTAATTGAGAATATTAAGGATAATTCAATAGGTAATAAATAGGACGGAGACTGAGTAGAACGCTAATTATATCCATTATCTGTTTAATCTTCATTAAAACAAATTCAAGTTGATCTAAACTTTCTAGATGGTCGAGTTTAAAACCTTGCTTTTCTATATGTAATATTTCGAAATTGTTAACAACACAATGTTTTTCAATCAAGAGGTGAGAGCAAGAGTTGAATTTGTTTTTCCATTGACGAAACAGTTCTGATAATTGTTTTTAAATGTTCTGCGTGTTCAGCCTATGTAAAAATTTGTACAAGAGCCACAAGTTGATTTATATTCTCCAGATTTCTCTATTGTTTTTAATAAATTCACTTAAATTATTATATGTGTTGTATGCAATATTGATGTTGTTTTTACATAAGAAAGTATAAATTTCTTTCGGTAGGATGACCTAAATATGTAATAACTTCATAATTATTATGTTTTTCGTTTTGAGTAGGAAATACTTCTTGTAAAGCTTTTTTATAAAGTTTGCATTATCCATCAGGTTTGAACTATAACCGTTATTAATGGCAATTTGTTTGACTATATTCGATTCTTTATTAAAATTTTCTTCCGAAAGAGGAATATTGATCAGTCTATGTATCATACTTATATGCAGCTAATGTTGTTGGTATCGATGTATTGAGGTGATGTGTTGAGGTACTGTGTCAATGGAAAAACAAATTCAACTTTTGCTACACACCTCTTGACTGAAAAACATTGTTTTGTTAAGGATTTCGAAATATTACATATAGAAGAGAAAGGTTTCAAACTCTAGAAAATTTAGAAATTAATAAATGCCATATTTGCTTAGTGACCAGATCAACTTAAATAATTCTACTTTCCGCATGAATTCAAAATAAAAAATTATAAAACCTAAATGGATGAAAATTATATTTTTATCTACTTACCTGCGTCACTTTAACCACTGTTTATAATGGAATATATTTTTTCAGTGGACATTAATGGGATACATGATTGAAGGTGGAGGCTCAAAAACACTTAGCAAAGCTAAGAAGTGGCTCTATGAAAACCCAGAAATTTCCCACCAACTACTAAAGCTGTTGGCTGACGTAATTACTGATTATTTGGTGATGCAGATAGAGGCTGGTGCACAAATTGTTCAAGTTTTCGATAGCAATGCAGAATATCTGAATAAATACCTTTATACGAAATATGGCTTACCATATTTGAAGGCAATAGCCGAGGGAATCAGAAGCAAAGTGAAAACATTGAACTTGGAACAAGTTCCAATGGTTAGTATTACACAAATTTGTCATTTTGATTTATCTCAAAAGTTTTGACAGAATGGTAATAAACTAATGTCAATATCGAGGTAAGACCTGCCAACTCTAGTTGGCAGGATATGTCATCTCAAATGTTTTGCAAATCACAAAATTTTAAAAATTCTTATATTATCAGCAAAATCTGAAAACATCAATGGCAAGAAACAAACGAAAGTTGCTCAGAGATTTCTGAATAATATTCATTCAATAGGCTATTGCCGAGGTTCTTCAGCCTATTACAATTGCCAATAAATACATAAATTGTACATACAAAAGTGATATTTTAGAAAAAAAGTTATATTTAATTATGTTGTTGTATTCTCTTCCTGGTAGTCATCTGAGGATGTCGGTGAATGGGTTGTAATTCTCTTTTGGGTGAGTTCTATTATTGGCTTTCTGACAGAATCTTTATTTGGTGGATTGTGTGTTGGTTATTCGGGTGCCGAATTTTTGTGATAGACTTCAATGCAGATGTCTCAGCAACTTTGATTTTCTTTCTGGAATTTGCCTTGCTTTGAAAAAAAGTGAGACCAAACTCAATCATAGGTCGACAGATGAGCTTGTACATTCTGCTTTCTGTTGTCACATCAATGCCATGGGTCCGGTCAATCTAGACATTCGAAGGTGCATAAAATCACAACAAGCTGAAAATCAGTAAAATTATTCAAAACATAATTATAAATAAAATTTTTGAGTTCCCCATTATTCCCGTGTATGGAAAAAATTTTACTCGAGGTCAAAAGTCAAAAAAACGAGTTTTTCGCGTTTTTCAGCAAAACGGCAAGTGTTATCATGAAAGTACCCCTGACAAAAATTGTAGATCATAAAATTATCTATAAAAAATGTACCAATACTTTTTTTCCTACGAGCCACCGTTTCTGAGATATAACGATTCAAAAAGTTGTTATCGTTATAATATGCATGAGTACGCCACGTATATACATCTCTAGAGTTGTTATATATGTTGAAATTTTTTTCTATCTGTCATTATAACTTATACTTAAAATATATATAAGTTATAACTATAAGAATATCAGGTAAAATGAAACCCAGTCCCTTAATTTATACGCTAGTGTAACTTCGAGACAACATCTGTCTCTTGTTCTATTGTGTGCGTGGCTAGGGTCTTATACCTGCTATAATAAATGAAATACCGCTAGTCTTGAGTATTTGATGGCTATGATGATTGCACGAGAAATATCAAAGCTGCAGAACAACGTCGTCGAACTTTAGCAACATCTTCATCTTCTGATATTTTATTTGATGAACTTATGACAGTTCCAACCAGTCAACAGAAATTTCTTACAAATACTCACAAGTCTCGGTTCATTTCAATGTTGAAAGAAAAGTTTACTGCTGAAAATATATTGGTAAAACAAGCTGATAATGATCCTGATGTATTGATTATTGAAACAGCAATAGAGCAATTCAATTTGACAAATACAACAATTGTTGTTGGTGAAGATGTAGACTTACTCGTATTACTCACTGCTCGAACGCCAACTGAAAAAACGATTTTCTTCTTAAAACCAGGAAAAGCTCAACATCAATCGGATATATATTCATCAAAAAGTTTATCTACTTTTGTAAAGTGTCAAAATCATGTCCTATTTTTACACGCAATAACTGGCTGTGATACGACATCTGCATTTTACAGGAGGGGTGAAACAGCAGTTTTCAATGTTTGAAAAACAAGATTTAGTTCAATGTGCTGAAGTTTTTAAAAAGAGTAATTCAACTCAACAAGAAGTTATCACCAACGGCATCCGCTTTCTTCTTTCTATGTACGTAGCTCCTGAAAAAACTACCTGTTTAGATAAGCAACGATATGCATGTTTCGTTAATAATACTAAAAATAAAAAACAAGTTCAATTAGCTTGTCTTCCTCCAACCTCAGTTGCTGCACATCAACATCTTTTTCGGGTATATTACCAAGTTCAAGTGTGGCTTGGTTATCAACTAGACCCTACAGACTGGGGTTGGAAGTTGGTCAACAATACATTAGAGCCAGTTCAAACTTTACTCCCATCTGCGCCGGACAAACTGCCGAACACAATTTTTTGCAACTGCAAAAAGGGATGCAGTGCTAAATGTGGTTGCAAAAAAGTCAGACGGTTTTGTTCTCTGGCATGTAGGCCGGTCGTGCTCTAATGTTGAATCACCAACAGTGGAGGATTCCTTTGATTCCAACGAAGTGTCATGCGATACATCACTATTGACGCAATTTACTTACACCCAGAATGAAGATGAAGCATAAGAAGAAGAACAAGAAGAAGATCAAGAAGAAGAACAAGAAGAATTTGAAGGTTACGAATCAGACGAATGAACTTCACCACTTTTTTTTTAATTTACATCGCTTTTATCTTTTCCAATCTTTGAAAATTTCCGTTATTTTGCAATAGTTTCAAATTAAACAGGATCATAACTGACCCGTAGAGTAGGCCTACTGGGGAAACCACGTTAAAAAACAACGCGCTAAGTACACTACCTCATAGGTAGCGTGGAAACGTGTGCATATTATGACGATAATAACTTTTACAACTTTTTGAATCGTTATATCTCAGAAACGGTGGCTCGTAGAAAAAAAGATTTTTTATAGATAATTTTATGATCTACAATTTTTGTCTGGGGTACTTTTATGATAAAACTTACCGTTTTGCTGAAAATCGCGAAAAACTAATTTTTTTGACCTTTGACCTCGGGTAAAATTTTTTCCATACACGGGAATGATGGGGAACTTAAAATTTTTATTTATAATTATGTTTTGAACAATTTTACTGATTTTCAGCTTGTTGTGATTTTATGCACCTTCACTCTCATTTTTTGGTCTAGATTGACCGGACTTTGTATGAGGTGTATGGCTGGCTCTTGGATATTTTTTTTTTCTGGAGGTGTGTATTGAAAGAGAGTTTAATATCAGATGTGATCTCTAAGTATTTTGTTGTCCGGGTGGAATTGAATTGTTGTTGCATGGTTATTGGTGGGGAATGTTGGTGAAAGTTGATGATTGAATAACATTAGGTGGGATTTGGTTTCAGTCTCCATTTATTGAACTAAAAGCAGGTAAAATTAGCGAGATGTTGAAGATTGGCAATAGCTTCTTCTTCTTCTATGGATTTATCATAAGAAATAATCGCTGTGTCGTCCGCAAACTGGAGAATATAACCCGAAAAGGAAAATATTCATAGGTTGTAGTTATAAAATATCTGGACAGTATAGGTTGTAAAGAGCTGAATGAGTTTGCATTGAATACTTTCACTTTCAGTCTTTGAGCTGTTTGTGTGTTCCAAACTGTCGGATGAGGGTTTGAATGTGTGGGTTCAATTCTGTTTTCACAATATGTTTAATATTCATATATTTTTGTTTTTTAATGCATGTTCAATTAGTGGAACTTCTGTGGACACCCTAAATACGTTAAATGTGGAAGCTAGTAGAGAGTTTTGTTGAAAATATGAACAGGATGTTCATAAAATCAGATGTGGAATCATCTGCGACTGAAAAATAAACTTCAGTCACTATCTTCCATCGTCAAGATAACCTCTTGTGGGGTATTCATGTTGAAAAGGGAAACATTCTCAATTGAATATTGATAGAAATATTTTTCTGTGGATTGAAAAATCCACGATTAAAATAAAGTTATTTTTTGTGAATGTCTAACAGAAAACATCTACTTCCCCGGCTAAAGCCACGCTGGACATTGAACTACATCTGATAGATATTCTGAAAAGTCCCCTAACTCAAAAGAAAAAATCTGAAATTGAAAATTTGCATTTTCATTCAGATAGTCATTTGATTTTCTATTCCAGCCTTAATTAAGAACTCATAAAGATGAATGAGGTAAAGAAGAATGTTTTCCAAAAGAGAGTACTCACCAGAAATCATTCGTAACATTGACGCAAGAGAGACATCGCATTCACTAGGTCTCTCTTGCGTCAATGTTACGAATGATTTCTTGTCTGTTGTACATTTTTCAGAATATCTATCAGATGTAGTTCAATGTCCAGCGTGGCTTTAGCCGAGGAAGTAGTTGTTTTCTGTTGTACATTCACAAAAAATTACTTCATTTATCGTGGATTTTTCAATTCACAGAAAAATCTTTCTATCAATATTCAATTGAGAATGTTTCCCTTTTCAACTAGTAGAGAGTGCTCTGAAAATATGTTTCAGAGAAGAATATTTTGAATGCTTTATTTTCATTCAATAACGTGTCAAGGGGAAGAGTTTAGTTAGACGTGTTTGCGTTCTGTTGAAATAAATGTTTGAGAAAATAATGTTTCATTTCAGGTTCTCTTTTCCAAAGGAGCTCACTTCTCCTTGGAAGACTTGGCCGATTTAGGTTATGACATATTAGGAGCCGACTGGACAATGTCTCCACAGTTCGTCAGATCAACTTTGAAAAACAAAAACATCACGGTTCAAGGTAATCTGGATCCTTGTGCCTTGTATGCCCCTAAAGAAGAGTTGACGAAAATAGCAACTGATATGATCAAAGAATTCGGAACTGAGCGGTATATTGTCAATTTGGGACATGGTATTTATCCTGATATGCCTGTAGATTC
The DNA here is from genome assembly GCA_018342105.1 of Gonioctena quinquepunctata. NCBI lineage: Eukaryota > Metazoa > Arthropoda > Insecta > Coleoptera > Chrysomelidae > Gonioctena > Gonioctena quinquepunctata. Next base: position 64,994 of record JAFIRS010000288.1, read on the forward strand.
TGTAGAAACACTTATCAAAGCGGTACATGATGTTCCTGTCTAAGAAAACTTTTTGTTGAATAATTTTGATATATAAAAATGAATAAATCGTTTGTTTTTTTCAATGGTAAGTGAATCTTTTCTTATCCTGGATATAAGAATTGGTAAATCCAATTTCGAGTTCTGAATGGAAACTACACTTTTACTTGAAAAATGTCCTGTTCCTATTTTAATCGAATCAAAACGTGTTCTTCCTACCTATCCACCCAATTAACACGTTGACTGCTCCAATGTATTAATTTTTTATTTGTCTCTGGGGCCACCATACTAGAAATCTTCAAATTGTATTTAAAAACATATAATAAATGTTTAAAAACTCTATATATCGAGTTTTTCCTGTATTGTCTTATGTTTGACATGCATTTATGATAAATAAAACAATATTTTAGTCATATAAATCTTTCAAGAACTGTTATTACATACTGTTTATATAAAGACAATATTCATAGTCACCAAAAGGCAGACCTAGTCTTTTTCATACTATGTACATTTTTTTTACCAGTCTTGGTAAGTATTTTTGCTTGTCAGGCCATGCTATTTTAATAGCCACACGTTTAAATGGCTCGCGTGAACTTATGGACAGGAAAGTACAAAACTGTATTTGAATCTAATATGACTCATGTGGTTCTACTAACAAAGATGTACATGAGACGTGTGTGCTTCATGCGTCGGTTAACCTGTTGATTTTTGTATTTAAATAGTTAATAATAATAATGGGCTTTATTGTAAGTTGCTATTCACAATCTTAAGGTGTTGGGTACACAGAGGCGAAGGTTAGCTTAAGCTACTCTTACACTTGAGTAAATAGTTCTCTTATATGGGCATTTACATCTGCCGTCATTTGTAAAACTTGATGTTCCGACAAATGACAAGACAAGATCCCCATTAATATTCATCAAGGATCAATCAAATGTGAACAACGGGGAGGCCTGTACCAATAGTTTTATCCACAGTCATATGTATCACAACATGAAGAAGGTCCTGCCATAGTTGAATACTGCCAATTGCTTCCAAATCAAAAGATACAAGAATGGCAATCTCAAGCTCGTCCCACAAGAGTTGAATATTGCCAGTGGTTTCTGACAATGACAAGTGGATAATTTTTTAATATACTTATATCAAGATAGAGATACAGTAATATTCATTTATCCTTGCGAGAGTCGGCACAAGCTGTCATTAGACCCGGTTGATTCTATTCGTTCGTTGTTATGATCATAGTGTGTATGTTACTTGGATTTTAAAATTTCAATACTTCACTCAGTGAAATACTAGGGAATAAAATAATATTATTTCCTACCTCTTTCTGAACGTTTGCAATAGAAGAGTGCCGGAACCAAGGAAGGAAATAAGAACAAGGGCAATAGGGCTGGCTGCAGGAAAACACACAAAAATCACTTTTTACAAGGCGAGATGAGATCAAACAAACCACGGTCTAGGTATTTGTCTTGTACAAAAATACCATTTTGACACCTTTTTCTCCAGTCGGGTTACTGTAATTTTACTGAATTCTTCGGCAAGTTTTTTCGCGTCATCAAATTTGAAAGTTGTATTTCTTTGTGCCACATTATTTTTTACAGTAGCCCAAATAAACTCAATTGGGTTCAGATCAGGTGGTAGACTTAACAGCGAGGGGCCATGCTGTTCAAGTAAAGTATCATATTTGTAAATTTTGTATCGATCTTTGTTTTGTATAATATTGTATAACACGTCCGGATTGAAATGAATATTTTTTGCATTCAACCAGTTTACCATTTCTGCTTTTTTGGATTTAGTTGTTGGGACGGGGTTAGTTTGAACACTGTGATAGGATGCATTATCGACAACTATTACGGAACGTGGTGGAAGGTTTGGTATGAGTCTTTCATTCAACCATTTTCATTAATTTTCAGAGTTCATTTCATGCTGATGGTCCTCTGTTTTACAACCAGATTTGAATATTATAGACCAGGGCTGAAGCCTTTGAAAATGATAAAAAGTGAAAAAAAATAATAGTAGGATGAAACCCATTGGAAAAGGAAGAGAATATAACAAAAATGAAAGGAAAAATAATTTACGGGCGATCTGAGGTCGGGAAGTGGAAGGGGGTGAGTTTTTAAGGGTAAAAAACGGTTTATCTCGATTTCCGGCAAAACCACAAGTCCTATGGAAAAAAGTTAAATGGCAAAGTTGTAGGTAATAAAAAGATCTACAACTTTTGTATCGACACTTTTTTCACATAACCTCAAAATTCAAATAACCAAGTTTTTTGTTTTTTTATTTTTCTTTTACAAAAAAAAAATTTTCTTCACGAAATTTGGTAAAAACTTACTTTTTTATGTCCCAAACACACTGTAATTTTTTTGATTTAAAATATTTATTTTTTCACCTTATTTTGACTTAACATCGAAAAAGCACCCTAATTTTCAAGCAAAAATTCTCACGTCAAAATATCAGCTTTTTTAAAAAAGTCGGTGGGCTTTTTGTTCGTTGAAATCTCTACTTTCTGATGGTGTAAAAAAAATATACATTACTATGGTAAATGTTCTCAGAAAATGCAAAGAAACGAAAAAAACTAGAATCCGAAAATTTAATAAGACATCTACAATATTTTGAGAAAGTTGTAGAATCTTCTTTAAATTATATGCGTAGATGCCTATTTATTGCTATTTTAAGATAACTTATATACTTGAGTTACCTACGGAAAATGTTTGCCCATCAAAAGGTATTTTATAGAGAAGTGGGGAAGGGGCTAGGGGGTCTGGGCCTTGCTACCTGTTATTTCTTTGCATTTTTTGAGAACATTTACCATAGTAATGTATATTTTTTAAAGTAGAGATTTCAACGAACAAAAAGCTCACCAACTTTTTTAAAAAAGCTGATATTTTGACGGGAGAATTTTTTATTGAAAATTAGGGTGCTTTATCGATATTGTCAAAATAAGGTGAAAAAATTAATACTTTAAATCAAAAAAATTACAGTGTGTTTGGAACATAAAAAGGTAAGTTTTCACCAAATTTTGTGAAAAATTTTTTTTTTTGTAAAAGATAAAAATAAAAAACCAAAAACTTGGTTATTTGAATTTATCACATAAATTTTGAGGTTATGTGAAAAAAGTGTAAACACAAAAGTTGTAGATCTTTTCATTACCTACAACTTTGCTATTCAACTTTTTCCCATAGGACTTGTAGTGTTGCCGGAAATCGAGATAAACCGTTTTTTACCCTTAGAAACTCACCTCCTTCCACTTCCCGACCTCAGATCGCCCGTAAATTATTTTTCTTTTCATTTTTGTTATATTCTCTTCCTTTTCCAATGGGTTTCATCCTACTTTTTTTTTTTGTTTAAAAAATTATCGACCCTGGTCTATTAACAGGCAGTTAGGTATGAAGCCCATTTCTCCACCGGCATGAACAATTATTAAGCGCTTGCCCTTGGAAATATTTGAAAATAAACCCTTGTTGCTCTGATCTGCCTAACTCTTTGATGACATATGTCCACTATGAATATATGTTTTGTCTAAATAAACAATGGGTCGGGTTTGACTTCGATAACTTCTTATTTTTTGAATATATTCAATCCTCCGACACTTTATATCATTTTTTTCCAAGTACCTTTCTGCTATTTTGCGTTTTTCTTGATCGAAATTCCATTTTACATAGGAGGGAAAAAGAGGACCCATCCAATCAAGTTCCTCCTTCATCTTCTGTCTTAATTTATGTATCGTTTTCCGACAACCTTCGGTAATGTGAAAATTGTATATCATATCATGATCCACATTCAAATTATATTGAGCTATATCACTTTCCGATGTAATTCTTTGACGTTTTTTCTTAGGACTTTTGAAAACTAGCCTTGAAGTATTTGGTACGTTATCAGTCATATCACAACAAACATCATTTATGATCCTTTCTATTGATCGATCTGAAACACCGGTAGCACTACTAACTTTTACTTCCAATTCAGACAATATCTCTTTATCTCCGGATTATTACTCTTAAAGTAATTGAAAACCCATCATTTGCCATTATCGCACCAGAGCACAAAACAAACTTACATACACGCCGCTGTCTACAGCAGAGTGGGCGTTAACCATATGAAATCAGTGTTGTGCGAATCCAACCTCCTCGCCTGATTAAAAGGCGACTACTATACATACCAGAATCATAATAGGGCCAATTCGATTGGTGTTTTTTGTGCGTAACTTTTTTTCAAATATCATACAGGTTTGTACTTTGACTAGTTCTACATCCTATTAAAAAATATGCCGCACCTCTGAGGATACCAGGTATACAGGGTGATTTACGTAGGCCATGCATAGAGGTTTTTCAACTTGCAGTTGGGTTAGAAACTTGAAATTTTGTATGCTGCCATAATCGATCATGTTCGTTCTACCTTAACTATTTTTAATCCTACAGCTAATTTGATATAATGATCGATCATGTCCTAAAATATTTTTAATCCTACAGCTGTACAGGGTGTGCCAAACAAACATTGATACCAATTTTCTCATTTTAAATAAAAACATAATTTTTTTTTATCACATGGTTCTGAAAAAATTACCACCTTAGTAGTTTAGCAAAAAATTTGTAAGTCGCAAACCGTCGAAAATTAGGAAACCAAATTTGTGGAGCAGTTAGGTGGAAGTACAGGCTAACTCCTGATTTCCCATCGATGGTCCCATTCTGTACCATATGGGCACAGGCGATTTTCAAATGTTGAAAAAAAATTTTTTTTTCAAATGACACCTACAATTTTGTTTCACACCATTCGGAAGAAAATTGAAATTTAGGGTTAGTTACTCAAGTATTCCCTATTCCTTACTTCAGCCTCTATATAGTTAATAAATAAAAATTAAGAAATGCCTCGTCTTGCCAAGAGTTTCTTTGGATTTTTAAGTATGCCAGGGAAATAAAAGTAATTAAGATGATATTCTATCAAAGTGAAAACAAGTTGTGCCAATTCCTAAATTAAATTAAGAAATGCATAAAGCACACAAAGTCGTCTTCACAAAAGGTTCAATATAAATTGAAACACAATTGATAGACCGACAGGCGAAAAACAACTACTTTCCTAGCAAATACCACGCAGAACGTTGAATGATATTCACCTGACAATCCATGCAAACTTCCATATAAATGGATATTGTTCGCAAATGTTTCTTTCTGATAAGCTCGATTATGTTTAAATTCATGTCGTGTCCGCCTAACAATCCGCATACCGGTTTCAGGCTTTTTGGCCCACATCAGTACGAAGTAGTCATCAGCCAGAGATCCGGAGAGCTCTGGCCGAAGCAAGACACAACATAAATAAAATCATCATCGAGCTTGAAACATATTTAGGTGCGTCGAAAAAGATAACTTTCAACCGGCGACACCTAGTGACAGAAAGAAACACTCCAAACAATTCTCCTACCTCAATAGGATTCTAAATAAAAGATTCCTTCTCAGTAGGAGTGGCTCAAATTGTCAGGTGAATATCATTCAACGATCTGCGTAGTATTTGCTAGGAAAGTAGTTGTTTTTCGCGACGGTCTATCAATTGTGTTTCAATTTATATTGAACCTTTTGTGAAGACGACTTTGTGTGCTTTATGCATTTCATATCTTATCCCCCTTCATATGGCTTTTTCTTTCATTAAATTATGCCAGTCGGGCAATTTGAGTCACTCCAACTGAGAAGGAATCTTTTATTTAGAATCCTATCGAGGTAGGAGAATTGTATGGAGTGTTTCTTTCTGTCACTAGGTGTCGCCGGTTAAAAGTTATCTTTTCCGACGCACCTAAAGATGTTTTAAGCTCGATGATGATTTTATTTATGTTGTGTCTCGCTTCGGCCAGAGCTCTCCGGATCTCTGGCTGGTGACTACTCCGTACTGATGAGGGCCAAAGCCTGAAACCGGTATGCGGATTGTTAGGCGGACACGACATGAATTTAAACATAATCGAGCTTATCAGAAAGAAACATTTGCGAACAATATGCATTTATATGGAAGTTTGCATGGGTTGTCAGGTGAATATCATTCAACGTTCTGCGTGGTATTGGCTAGGAAATTATTTGTTTTTCGCCTTTCGGTCTACCAATTGTGTTTCAATTTATATTGAACCTTTTGTGAAGACGACTTTGTGTGCTTTATGCATTTCATTTCTTATTTTCTCTCTCTTCATATGGCTTTTTCTTTCATTAAATATGCCAGTCGGGCAATTTGAGCCACTCCTACTGAGAAGGAATCTTTTATTTAGAATCCTATCGAGGTAGGATAATTGTATGGAGTGTTTCTTTCTGTCACTAGGTGTCGCCGGTTAAAAGTTATCTTTTCCGACGCACTTAAAGATGTTTTAAGCTCGATGATGATTTTATTTATGTTGTGTCTCGCTTCGGCCAGAGCTCTCCGGATCTCTGGCTGGTGACTACTTCGTACTGATGAGGGCCAAAGCCTGAAACCGGTATGCGGATTGTTAGGCGGATACGACATGAATTTAAACATAATCGAGCTCATCAGAAAGAAACATTTGCGAACAATATCCATTTATATGGAAGTTTGCATGGATTGTCAGGTGAATATCATTCAACGTTCTGCGTGGTATTTGCTAGGAAAGTAGTTGTTTTTCGCCTGTCGGTCTACCAATTGTGTTTCAATTTATATTGAACCTTTCGTGAAAACGACTTTCTGTGCTTTATGCATTTCATTTCATATCTTATACCCCTTCATATGGCTTTTTCTTTCACTAAATTAAATTGATTCAAAAATGGAAAATTATCTGAATGAAGTTGTGTTAGGCTTGTTTGTAATCCATGGCATATGCCGAAAAATTATTCAGTGAACTCTCTGTGAGTTTAATTTGAAATATCCAACTTACTAAGCAAAGAACGGGGAAAGTTCTCATGATTAAGAAATAATTTTAAAAATGTTGGGAAAGTGGCTAGAACCATTACGGGTGTCAAACCACTTACTGGCAATGAAGATAATCAAATTACCATTCTCGGATATTTTCAAGCCTCAATACACAATCTATTGAAAGTAGAATAATATAATTTCTGAACAAAAATGGTGGTCATATTGAACATTTTCTAGAGTTCTGTCAACATTGTTCTGTAATAGATAAGTTAACATAACTTGGGTTATCTAAACTCCGAATCAGATGGTCAATCAAAACATGTAGAAAAAAAATCCATAAAAAATAAGAAAGTTAGTACCAACTTTTGGCACACCCTGTATAGCTGTAGGATTAAAAATAGTTAAGGTAGAACGAACATGATCGATTATGGCAGCATACAAAATTTCAAGTTTCTAATCCGACTGCAAGTTAAAAAACCTCTAATGCACGGCCTAAGTAAATCACCCTGTATATAATTCCATCAGAATTTCAAAGCTGTTATATGAGCATTCAGTTCATTTTTCATAATTTTTAGTAGGAAACTTCAGAATTTAATGATTGTTTCTCCGTAACAAAATAAATTTGTAATCTTATTGACACAGGCTGATTTCCTGTTCCCCACTTTTTTCAAATGATTCAATCATGATTGATTTTTCACAAAAACTTTGAGTGAGCTATTTAGTTTTTATATAAGTCTAGCATATCATCTCACATTATTGTCTGTGGGGGGAAGCATTTCGATACCTTAGTTCGCAAATCGGCCAACTCCACTTTTAACACAAATTGACTTTATTGCACCTATCGAAATTAATAAATATCTCCCTACATTCGAAAAACAAATATCTCCAAAAATCATTCAGGTTTGCTTGTATTCGCCTGTCTGAAAATCAAGTAACTCCAAGTGTGTCAATAAGCTTCAGTTCATCTCGGTCAACTCTGTAGTTACGGTCATTTTGCATGGTGTGACGCGGAACCTGTCGGAGCCAGTTGTTTAACCATTGAAAATAATCAATGATTAGGTGATTTAACCAAAAATTAATTATTAACAACAAATTATTTGTACGGTAAGTAGGTACATTGCATATTTTTTTTCAAAAATTTAACTTGATCATGAACTTTCCGAATTTTAAAGAGGTTATGGAGTTTTTCCGTGAATATTTCACTTTGCTTTTTGGAGTTAGCCCGCAGTTGAATCTTGTCAACATCTTGCTTGATATTTTTTGTAAATAAATACGCATTTTTCGCAGTGGTTGTTTTCAACTTTTAATTTTTTTCGTTATTTACAGATGTCGCGTTTGCAGAAAATACTTAATCTTGCACTAGCTATGAACGAGCATGATGATAGTACGCTGAATGAACAAAATGGTAATTGTGAGCCTGAACTACTCCATGATCTTGGTATTCCCGATTACTCATTTGAATTTCCTGAATTTACCATTAAAATAATGTTGTGATTGAGGAAATGGATGATAATATTCTGTCTCAAACATCACCCAGTAAATTATCAACAGTGCAACCAGTTGAAATAACGAATGGAGTATTGTTGCACCACTCTTTATTGGAAATTCAGCCAAATGTTCCTCAAGAAGATAATTCCCAAGAGTATCTAAATCAGAGCAATGAACAACTTCTTGGGTCCACTGTTGACAAGTCCCAGGATCCAGAAATTTCTGAAATTTCACAAAACAATGATCATATCTTCAAATCCATAGTACCCTATAGTGATAGTGAATCTGAGTCACCAGAAACACACATACCAGTAGTTAAAAGAGAAAAACGCTGCCAAGTGAAGAGACGCGAATGGAAAAATGAAATGAATGAAAAACAGAGGGAACAAGGACAAGAATATTATGGAAAAAGAAAATTGAAGGTAAATGGAAAAAAGACATCAAAAAACCACCCAAGATGATCAAACCTCGTTGCAAATGCATAAGAAAAATAAATAGTGCATTAAAATGCCATCTTTTACAGAAGATGACAGAAAAGAAATATTTTGTACATTTTGGTCTATGACATGGCGAGAAAAAAAGTTTATATAGACGGGTTGGTTAAAGTAATCCCTACAAATAGAAAAAGACATAGAAAAGATCCTGAATTGTCGAAGAGAGCAACTACTTTTATATATCATCTCCAAAAAAGGGAAGAATTAATTAAAGTCTGTAAAACTTTATTCTTGATTACAATTTGTATTGGAAAATCTAGTATTTGGGCTTGGAAAACTGTTAAATCTATTAGATGTTCACAAAAAAGAGACGTCAAGTCAGAAGCCGTCAATGAAAGATCCAAACCATTTTTCAAAGATAATAAAGAGCTCAATGATTATATAGATGCTATTCCAAAAATGGAATCTCATTATTGTAGAAAAAGGACGTCCAAATTGTACCTACAACCAGATATTAAATCAAAAAAGGAGTTTTATAACTTGTACATGGAACATTGTAAATCCAAAAGTATGACACCCTTATCCATAGCAACGTTCTCGAATGCTCGTACTGTGAAAAATGTGGCGCTATTTCAACCAAAAAAAGACCTTTGTGAGACGTGTAATGGGCATAAGTTAGGACATGTCTCTCAGGTAATATACAATGAACACATAAAAAAAAGGAAGAGGCACGAGCTGAAAAATATAATGATAAAAAAAAAAAAAATGTTTTTACAGTAGATCTTCAAGCTGTTCTTTTAGCGCCTCGATCTAATGTGTCCAGTCATTACTACAAAACCAAGTTGTGTGTTCATAATTGGTGCATTTATGATCTAAAGACACATCAAGGCTATTGTTTCATATGGAACGAGTCAGAAGGTGGCGTGAATTCAGAAGAATTTGCCACTATTTTATCGACTTTTCTGCATGAAAAAGTGATACCAGCCATACGGTCTTCTTCAGACAAGAACTCTGAAATTATTCTATTTACCGATGGATGTACCTATCAAAATCGTAATGCTGTAATGAGCAATGCCTTGCTTAATATAGCAATGTTGAATAATGTCACAATTATTAAAAAATATTTGGAAGTCGGGCATACCCAGATGGAGGTGGACAGCATGCATGCAATGATAGAAAATCAATTAAAAAACCAAACAAGTCATGTCCCAGCTGAATATATCGATATTTGCAGAAACGCAAAAAAATCGTCTCCCTATGAAGTCAAATATCTGAATTATGCGTATTTTAAAATCTTCAAAAAGGTTCAATTTCACAGATCTATCCGTCCTGGCAAAATGAAAGGAGATCCAAAGGTTCGATGTTTTTTATCTCAAATTTTGTTATTGAACAACTATAGATATCTAACTGTAATCCATAATAGACATCACATAAATCTTTTGTTTTTATTCATACCATACTTTTAGTAATACCATTTTGGAGATAAATATCCTAGTTAATGGAAATGGCTTTACTTTTTTATATCTTTTCAGGTAACTGATTTGCGAGCACTGAAATATTCACCCAATGGAGAAATTCATTATAAACTCAGATTCGGAGAAGATTTCAGATTATTGCCGCAAAGAAAAAACAATAAAATAGAACCTTGCAATATTTCACAATTAAACAACTTGTTTACAGAAAGAAGGAATATAACAAGGAAAAAGTATCAGGATCTACAAGAATTGAAGAATTCTCTCCCAGGAGACTTTCATGAATATTATACAGCTCTACCTCATGAATAAAACTTATTTTTCTTTGACAATATGAATTAATCGTTAAATTTATGTTGAACATTGACATTACTCTTAATAAAATTAATGCAGCCAACTCCAACTTATTATTTGTTTTTCATACAGAAAATCAGCCAACTCAGAAATAATGCTATTATTTTGAAACTAATCTGTATTTCATTTTAATTTTCATCTCATATCATCACTGGCAATATTACTTATCAAAACATATTTCCATAATGGTGATTTTGTTGTAAAAAAAGTTTTTAGTCACATTTTTCCTTCCCCTGTAAAATTTATGTTCATTGAGTTAGCCAGTTTGCGAATTAAGGTATCGATTTGCGAAAAACCACTGCAAATACTCGACATAAGAAACATACCTTACATATTAGGATGTGAAATAAAATACAAAACAGTCATCAACGACTCAAAATCACAATTTTGTACTTTCTCAGAAAAGGTAGTAAATAAATATCACAAGGCTCTTTGAAACATGGTTCTATTTGAGTTTGTTCTTTGTATTACATAGCTTAGTTATTCTTGATGAAGTAGTGTTTAAACTTTTGTAAATTAGCGTCAGTTATTATTACCTTTGCTCTCACGAATTGTTGGTCATTTTCATCAGGTGTTTCTGATACTACCGTACCATTTTTATACAGCCACCTTATTTCATCACCTCCATTAAAAACTCTTACTGTCACAATGTGTCTCCCAGTATATTTCAATACTGCCTTCTCTAATTCGTTTCTCAAATCTTCCAACCCTAAAAGAGGTTTGAATATACAATTTATTTCCAGACAAGCGTTGGTTTAGTCCTGCAAAATTAGTTTAATAATTAATACTACCTGTTCCTTTCTTTGCAGAAACTGTAATCATATCTAGATCAGCAAAGTTAGATACTAGATCACTTTTATTTCCAACGCTAATGACTTTATCCATTTTATATTTTCACAGCCAGTTTGATTACTCAACTCTTTCAAGGTACTCAAAACATGATTTCGTTTATATTCGAAACAAGAGCTGGATAAATCTTCTATATGTATTATCACATCCTAAAAATAAAATATTAAAAAATTATTCAGTAAGATCATTGAAGATGATATTGAATAAGTCAATAGAACTAATAAATGAATGAAACAATACAGTAGGCATAAGAATAAAATAAATATTGCAATATATCACGTTAATCGCCAAGTGACTCGACATTTGGTTCTCAACCTAAATCGCCACTTAGGCCGCGTGTCCAGCTATATGGGCTTCAGTGCTGTAGCTTTATGCTCTGTCAACCTCGGTATGGGTCTCCCATTGCATTGCTGCATATGGGATATTAAAATGAAGTGCCTGGTGATCCCAATTTTGTTCAGTGGTGCGAAGGATTTGCAAAAAAAATATTATTTTGAATAATAACTTTAATTACCTTATCAAATACAGAAGAAAATAAAAAAAACTATAATACTTATGTACATCAACAGAAACATGACACAGTAAAATTTGTCGCACTCTAAGCAACGAAATTTCGTTTTTGATGCCTGCAACTGTTCCTTTTTCCATCCTTCTTTGTTGCTTATTTTCTCATAACAAATATCACATCTAAATCTAAAACGTGTTGTTCAGAATCGGTTCTAGCTTTCAGAGTTGGGATTGTATTCGTCCGAAGAACTCCCATGAAAAGTTTCTTCTTCAGAGTTCGACAGTAGTTCATTCCACAATTTATTCAAATATGCCTGATTTTTTTTCGTATTCGCCACTCATTTTTCATGGCACTTTTTCAAAAAAATTACCAGAATACACTAATTTACAACTGCTCCTATCATGCACAAAAGCAAGTTAGAACCAGCAGAAATTCCAAAATCCACAGCCATAACTATATTGTGGCTCCGATACCCAAGTATCCATTCTCATTTTCAAAATGGTTTTTTGTTATCCAGAAGTGACCAAAATGATTATTTGCAATGTTCCTTGTTATCTCCTAACTGCATATTCAAATGAAAATACTCTTTATTATTGGAAGAATACAGATTCTTATAGACAAAGTCATTAAAATATATACAGATAAAAGGATAATAGATGGTTCACATGTCAGTTCAATCAATAAATGTATATGTATAGGACGAGTCACACATTAGGACAACACTGTTTGGCTATTTCTTGTATGCAAGAATTATATCGGACATGTTAGTGCAATAAATGGTGATCTATGTAGGCTAATATACAACGCAGTTAAAAATTATTGTGATATACAACACTGATAATTTTTTTTTATAAGGGGAAATATGAAGTAAAAAAATATATAATAATAATTGAATATTTATACCTAGAAAACTTCTGTAAGATAGTCATGAATGGTGTAGTAGGCTTTCTCAATGAGTAGTTTTTTAAAGTTATTTCTGTTTGTCTATATTATGATGGTTTTTGTTTCGGTGGTTGTAGTTTAGAATTTATTTAATTGAGGTTGGTATTGGCAGGTGGATTTTTTGGTTGGGTTAGATGAATAGGCTTGGCAATGTCAAGATCCGATGTTGGACGAAAAGTGGTTTACATGTAAGTCTTCTAGAGGAGTTAGTTATGCTCCTGACTGCTCTTTTTTGAAGTATGAATGCCGAATTAAAGTTTGTTAGGTTGCAGGTGCCCCAGAAAGGTAGGGCATATCTGAGATGGGATTCACAGAGTGAGTAATACATTTCTTTGGCTATTTTTGGACCAGGTTCTCTCGATGCTACTCTTACAGCAAAGCACCCGGATGCTAGTCTTTTGCATAGTTTCAGTGTGTGATCTTCAAACTTGAGCTGGTGGTCTATGTGGAGTCCTAGAAATTTTGAGCATGTCTTTTTCTGGATCCTATATAGTGGTATCTACGTTAATGTTGTTTATTTCACATTTGAAGTTGATGAGCGCTGTTTTTGTAGTGTTGAGGGACAGGGAGTTGATGTTGCACCAGTTATTTATTAGTGCCAGATCACGATTTATAGTTACCTAAAGTTCTTTTGGATCTTTGTTGCTCCAGCAGAGTGTTGTATTATCTGCAAATATTGTTATGCTGCAGTTAGTTTTTATGTGTTATGTCGTTTATATAGAGTAGGAACAGGATGGGCCCTAAAACAGATCCCCGGGGGACTCCAGTTGTTACAGGAGAGCAACCTGAGTATGTGTCAGAAATTTTGACCATTTGTTTGCGATCCGTTAGGTAAGATTTAATCCAATTTTGTGATACTCCCCTGAAGCCATATTGGTAGAGTTTTCTTAGCAAGAGACTGTGATTGACACTGTCGAACGCCTTGGAGAGATCTCAGAGTACGGCTACAGATGATTCTCCCCTATTGATGGATCCATAGCTTGTTTCTAGTAGGTTTAGCATTGCAACACTTGTGTTTTTGTTTTGTTGGAATCCGAATTGTTCTTTTGTTATTATGTTATGTTTATTCAAGAATGCCATTATCCTTTTCTTGACAATTTTTTCTAATATTTTTGATAGTGTATAGGGCGATAGCTACCAGGTTCATCTTCAGCTCCTCCTTTGTGCACTGGTACTATAACAGAGGTTTTTAAACAAGGTGGAAAGGTTCCACTTTCAAAAGTCTGGTTGATGAAGTCAACCAATTTTTTGAGTGCTCTTTCTAGTAAGTTTCTGAATAATTCTATTGAAGGGCCGTCTATTCTCGTGACATTTTTATTTTTTATTGTAAGTAATTGAAAAAAAAAGTTGTGGCCCAGGGGAAAAAATGTAATTGGGCGATTAACGTTATATAAAGTATTGTCAATAAGAATTTGTTCAAGATACAAATATAAATTAGCATATATACATTATATTATCATAGAGTAATATGATTTATCCAAGAGCAACTCCTTGATTATATGCTTATAAAGTTTCACAGGAAGATTCTTGATTTCATTTGGTAATTTGTTATGAACTTTTATGGCCATAAGTCTAGGACATGTTTTGGTTACTGTCAATCTGTGTGCAAATTCCTAGTGTTATAATTTATATTTCTGTTTAGACTCTGAAAACTTGTTGTTATATCTGATTTATCATATTGCAATAGCTCAAAGATGAATGTACTTATGAGTGTTAAGATTCTGAGACTTTGAAAAATGGTCCTACAACTAGTTCTTCTACTTACTTCCGCAATATACCTTTATCATATTGCAATAGCTCAAAGATGAATGTACTTATGAGTGTTAAGATTCTGAGACTTTGAAAAATGGTCCTACAACTAGTTCTTCTACTTACTTCCGCAATATACCTGATAGCCCTTTTTTGAATTGTAAATATCCTGGTGCAGTCGCTAGATACTCCCCATGCCATAATTCCATATGACAGAGTGAAAATGTGCATGATAGTAAATCAATAATAATGGTCTACTCACACTGCAACGCAGTTGTTGAATGCAATAGGATATTGGAGCAATTTTTTTACAAATCATATCTATGCATCTATTCCATTTTAAGTTTTCAGCTATTTTCAAGCCCAAAAATTTGGTTTTTCTCTGTTGTTGAATTGAACCATGTATAGATTTCACCAACAGACTGTGATCAAGATTAATCCTTGAATGATTTAATCTTAAAAGCTCCGTTTTCCTGTATTCAGAACCACACCATTATCCAAGAACCATTTCTGAGCTTTCCTTGTGGTACCCCATTAAAACAGGTTCTCAATATTGACTTTTTACCATTTACCTTTACATAGTGGTTTCTGCCCTTCAAATAACTGTCAAACCATTCATGAGTTACCCCCTTGATAACATACATTTGAAGTTTTGCAAGGAGAATATCATGATCAACCAAGTCAAAGGCTCTACTCAGGTCTAAAAAGATCCCCAAAGCCTTTTTTCTTTCATCCAAATTTTTGTACAGATTGTTAAGATACTTTGTGACAGCTTTGCTTCTAGACATTCCCTTACGAAAACCAAACTGATTAGTATTAAATAAATTCAATTTTTCGAAAAATGTAACAATTAAATTTGAGACATATTTTTCGTAGACCTTAGCAAATGGGCTGGAAAGTGAAATTGGTCTGCTGTAATTCTCCGTTTAATTCCCTGTTTTATGAAGTGGTACAATTTTACATACCTTTAGGTATTCTGGGAAAATTCCTTCTATTAATGAACAATTAATCAGGTAGGTGAAAAGTTCAACTATAAAACGTATACATGTTTTCAATATGTATCTACTTATTCCATCATCTCCTACAGATTTTGAGTTACTCATATTGTTGACAATATCTACTGTCATACTCAGTAGCAGGCATGAGATAGATATAATGAGCATAATATTTAAGTGTTATATCACCTTTGGTAGCACATAACATGTTGTTCTCTATGAGATTCCTTGGAATGTTATTAAAATAATCTATAAAGCAATTTAACACCTCTCCAGGTTCGGTCACAATCTTCTTATCTATGTTAATTGTTTTTTTTAGACTTTGAAGATATATTCCAAGCAGTCTTAGATTGATTTTTAGAATGTGCCAATAACTTCGAGTTATACAGTTTTTTTGCATCATCCAGCTATTTTCTATATATAAAATTGTTTTTAACCGCCAACTTAGTTGCAAAGCAACCCTCGGAAGTCAGAGACTTGTGTGAGTTAAGAAGACGGGGACCTTAGCTATTTGAGTGTCATCCGAAGCACTACTGGCTGGTAACCGTGGACAGTCCGAAGGATTGATATCTAGGTACCAAGAATGTTCGGTTGGTCACCTATTTCCTCCCGCTCAACTAAACTACAGAAATAAATTTTTATTTCAGCAGCCGTGCCGAGAATCGAACTTGGACCATCTGGACAACAGCCAGCGCCTTTACGCTCACGGCCACCAACCCTTCGAATAGTCTATATCTGTCTATCTTTTGTCCAGATATTAGTAAACTTTTAGTTAGCCAAGGTTTTTGCTTGTGTTAATTTGATCTATTTACTAAATATAAGTTCCGCCCTTATCCTCTGAACCTACATGAAGGATTGTATGGTAATGATTTTGCAAATGGAATTGTGTTTTGTATTAAAATAAATGGCATGATTGACGGGGATTTATAATACTTTGAACAAAATTTTGTTTTCTGATGAAGCAACGTTCAAGAACAACAAGTCAGTCAACAGACATAATATGCATTATTATGCAATCGAAAATCATCACTGGCCGAGGACTGTTGATCACCAAAAGTAATGGTCGCCCAATGTTTGGGGAGGAATTATCGGAAATCACATTAATGGACCCTACTTTCGACAATGAGCTGAATGGTGAAAGGTAATTACATTTTCTTCGCGAACATCTTCCAAGAATGCTAGAAGAAGTGGATTTGAACACCAGAAGGACCATGTGGTTGCAACACGATGGTGCTGCAGTGCATAACCATAAAATAGTGCGCGAATTTTAGATCAATCCTATCCTAATCGTTGGATAGGCAGAGGAGGCACTACTCCTTGGTCCGTGCGATCCCCAGACCTCACTCCTATAGATTTCTTTATTTGGGGGTACGCGAAGGAAAGGGTTTTCAGAGATCTTCCAACAACTGCAGATGATATGAAAAACAGGATCACGGAAGCCTTCCGTTCAACTGATGGAGCAATGCTTGCCAGAGTTCGGGGCTCATTTACTAGAAGACTATATAGCAGCTTGTGTGGAACATGATGGTGACCTATTTGAGCATTTTTAAGTAACCCTTCCCCAAAATGTTAACTTTGTTTCCCGTTATTCATCCTTTCCTGTTCTTGTAAAGATTACTGGAATTGTTTCCTTTGATGTACTCCTGTTTCTATTACAATTCGATTTTATTGAAAAATTATTTTCAGAATTGTATGGATGTCAAATTTTACGACAATGGCCTTCTCGTTTTTTTTTTCAAAAAATCAACATTTCTTATTTTGCAACAAATCTCGCAAATTTTATAAAGTAGACACCCACAATTCCTGTAAAAATGCCATGCAATAAAATATAGTGTTGCATTTGAAAAAGTCGAGTTATTGCCATTTGTCATTTTCAAAAATCGTAGTAGGCGATGGAACATCAACTCCCAGTTCGCCTGCATCTCAAAAGATGCGCTAAAGCCTAAGGAATCGACTGGAAAAAAGTTGGTTGAGCCATCTTTAATGGTTATGAATTTTTCTGTGGGTCTATGCACTACGATATTTTGACACATAAATTGACATAAGCCAAAGACTATGGTAGATAATTCTAAGAAACCTGGGTGCGTTATATCGACAATTTAATGGCAAATCCAAATATGGCAACCCACCTCCATTGCCATTTAAAAAAAACTTAGTTGTGTATCTTATTTTGGGAGATCCTGTATATAAATGGAAATAATTTTAGAATGTGCCTCATTAGCGGACCTATTGTTAAAAAAATCAAGTCGATAGCTTGGATAGAAAAAAAGTTATGGAGCTTGCACGCACTCCTGGATCACCCTGTATCTGTTGATGTTCATATGAATACTTACTGCTAAAACTGCATCTTCCAAGGTAGCCACAAAGCACTCAATGAGATTAGTTGGTAATTCTGATAAAAATCCCACTGTATCAACAAAAAGAACTTCCAAACCAGACGGAAGAATCCCTGAATGAACAGTAACGTCAAGAGTAGCGAATAACTGATTTTTTGGTTGTAGAGACTCTTCCCCAGTCAACGCTTTGATCAAGCAAGTCTTTCCTGCATTGTGTATCCCACCACTGCGATAGTAGGATAAGCTAGCTTGTTTCGTTTACTTCTCAATAGTGATCTTTGCTTCCTCAATTGGTGTATGGCTTTTTTGAGTTTTTGCTCTCTCTCTTGGAACATGAGCTTCAATACCTCTGGGTCTTGTGAGGCAAACAAATAATCCATCTTTGCTTTTCTCTGTACGAAGTATAATTCTGCTAATGCCACCTGCAATTTTGCATGTTTACTTGTAGCATGTAGTTTCAGAATTTGCATGACAATTTTATAACGATCTAAAATAGGAAGTCGAAATTCCTCGTGTAATATACTGTTGGTAATTCGTTTCAAATTACTTGTATTTATGAATACAGCGGTAATGTTTGGATTGTTTCGAATCATTTTAGTTAATGTTTCCATATACCCTGCTCTGAAAAGACTTTTTTTCTCTAAACTTTCCAAAGGCACAGATATTGTTTCTTCTACAGTCCAAGAAGGTAAAGTTTTGATAAGCGCAATAGCTTCTTCCAATTGTTCTGCTGGTTTAATTGGGAGCTTCCGTGGGCCCCATTTGACATAGGGCTGAATCACCAAACAATGGTGAAAGTCTCCAAGGCGAACAAAGTTATTCACCAGGTCATCATATTGACTAAAACAAGGATTATTGGTAAATATATAGACATCGCACTCATGCTCCCTGTATGAGTTTTTTTACATGTTTTTAAGAAAAACTCGGCGCCCTTATACCGTTTACGAGTTGGAGCCCTTTTTACTTTTTAAAAACGTGATTTTCAAGCAACGTTTTCTCTCACAAAAATCAGTGAAAATGCCTCCTTTTTTCAAACAGCATAAACTACGGCACAATTTGGCACAAAATACAGCCGATTCTATCAAAAAAAGCCTTCTTCAACACATACATCCTAACATCTGACTCAGATTGAGGTTAGGTTGTTGATGATGCAAGGAGGGGTTAGGATGTATGTGTTGAAGGAGGATTTTTTCGATAGAACCGTCTATAATTTGTGCCGAAAATTTGTGATTTAGTGTTCCTAGTTTATGCTGTTTGAAAGGAAGAGTCATTTTGATTGATTTTTGTGCAAGAAAACGGTGCTTGAAAATAAAGTATTTCAAAGAAAAAAAAGCTCTAACTCGGAAACGGTATGAGACTGCCGCGTTTTTCTTTCGGATTCGTCTTCAGGAGGCAAAAACACGTAATAAAAGTGATACAGCTATTTTCAGGGAGCATGAGTGTGACGTCTATACATTTACCAAAGCAATGATTATTTTTTATCAGTCATGAAATTGTACATTTTGTCAACCTACCCATCAGAAGACAAGGCTTCATCCACATAATTTTCCATTAACTGATCCTCACTTGCTCTATGAACGATAGTTGAACAAATTTTCCTAGTTGTCTTATAAAATATTCCGAAAATTTGAATTCTTTTTAGCGGTAACATTTCATTTGAATTAACCGCTATTTCTCACACTATGGTCAAAATATAACACAAAACACACATAACCTATAAACATGTATGTGATGAATGTAATCTTAATCTTAGATCATATATGCTACGCTAGATACAGATACGACATCGTGTAGCAATGAACCGCCAAGTCAGACACGATGGTCAGAGCTTACGAATACGAACCTTTCCATAAAAAATGCAAATGCATATTGAAGGCCTTTTATTTTTTAGTTTATTCATAATTGTGTTATAAATAAGGGTGGACATATAAATATGTTTTTATAGTGAGGCCAAATTTATGATTTCTCGTATTTTATAGAGAGGTAAGGGTTATAACATATTGTAACGAACCTAGGCCGGACCTGTCGCCTCGCGCGTTGCCGTCGACAGCGATGAGATCATCCCCGGAGATATTCGAGAACCATCCAGTGCGCTCTGCCGCGGAAAACAACGGTCAATATTGGAAACAATTGGAACACGCCGGTCGCCAACCGGATGAATTCGAAACATCGAGAATGCTGTATCGGAGATAAATAGGCAAACCTCAAGTGGAGTACGACAGTCTGAACGAGCCCATACGATCGAGCTATACAGTAGCGTAGTTAATAACATAAATTAAGTTGTATATTTAAGTGTTAAATAAATTAGTAAAACCAAGTTAAGTTTATTTACGTTACAATTGGTGTCGGAAGTGAGATTTTGAAAATAAACAAGTGATCGTGGAGTGGATAGTCGGAAAAATAAATTGATAGACCTTTTTGTACGCCCAAAATAGACAGTGGCCCGGTTTTCGCGAAGTGGACAATTGTGCGTGGGAATATAAACTGATACACTCTTCGCGTGAAACAGACAATAGACTGGTGGCCCGTGGAAAAGAATTCGCGAAGTGAATTTTTAACAAACTGATAAACTTTTCGTGTGAAACAGACTGATACCTCGTCAAAGACAAAATGTGTTCAAGAAAAGTGCGCCTTGCGGATTTGAAGGTAGCGGAATTGAAACAGGAATTGGAGGAAAGGGAACTGGAAACAACGGGTAAAAGCAAGTACTCCAGGAAAGACTTGCAGAAGGACTTATACAAGAAGGTGAGGACCCCGAAACATTTTTATTCGAAGTTCCCGGAGGTGATTTGAGTCCGATAATAGAATCCTTGAAAGAAGAGCTGCAACAAAATTCGAGGACTTTGGAAGAAAATTCAAGAAGCTTGGAAGAAAATGCTAGAAATCTGGAAGAGAAGCTTGAAGAAAATTCTATAAATCTGGAAGAGAAGCTTCAAGAAAATTCTATAAATCTGGAAGAGAAGCTTTCTAGAAATCTGGAAGAGAAGCTTCGAGAAAATGCAAGAAGCCTGGAAGAGAAGTTCCTGGAAAACACAGAAGGCCTAAAAAAAGAATTGTGTGGTGTGGCTAATTTTCTAGAAGAAAGAATGGGAACCGTTGAGACAGAGATAGATAAAATTAGGGAGCAAATGAACACGGAGGTAGATAAAATGAAGGAAACGATCAGTAAGCTGGAAAAACGAATTAATAGTGCGCCCTCCACAGAGATGGTTAACGAAATGCAATGTTGGACTTGAGTTTGAACTTGGATAAAGTTCAAGAGGGTATAAAAGATGTCAAGGTCATTTCTGAAATAGGGAAGCTTTCCATGAAGCCGCCTCAATTCGACGGAAAACTCCATGGGAAAATTACCGCCGACAGTTTGAAGCAGCGGCCAAAGCAAATGGATGGAATGCAGGGGAAAGAGCTGTAGCACTAACACTTGCATTACGTGGAGAAGCGACGAATATTCTACAAACTCTTACCGCCCAAGAACAGGAGGACTATGATCAGCTGATTAAACATCTAGAATTACGATATGGCCAGGCCCATTTGGAACACGTATACCACTCCCAACTGAAAAATCGCTGCCAGAAATCGGGCGAATCCTTACAAGAATTCGAAGCTGACATTGCACGCTTGGTTCGTCTCGCATATCCAGCCACACCGGAGAATGTAATGGAGCGATTAGCGGTTCAGGCATTCTTGGATGGACTCCGTGACCAAGAAACCAGACAAGCGTTGACACTAGCTCGTCCAACACATCTCGTAGACGCACTGGCACGCGCTTTGGAATTTGAGGCAGCAAAGCAATCCTGCAAAAACCAAAGTAAAGTTCGAAGTATTGAAGAAGACTCACAGGAGCATGCTGACTTGGAAGCTGCCATAAGAAAAGTGATGAAGGAAGTGTTGCCTGAGAAAAGACAGATAAGATGCCGGAATTGGAAAATTGGACATGTGCGTAGCAAATGTCCAACATTCATCGACTCCGATGCAGGAAAACTAAAAGGTCGACGAGAAGGGCAATCGTCGGCATGTGTCCGGCAAGCCCCGGTTAACAACGCATATGTCGCTATCCTTCAACGACAGAACAAAGGTGTCTTCGTAGACGGTCTCATCAATAACGAGCCTTGCACCATGCTGCTAGATACAGGTGCGACTAGGACAATTCTCGGGCCTTCCTTTGCCAGAACACCGGAACGGATTGAACCGACAACTTGGAAGCTACGCACAGCAACAGGGAGACAGCTACTGTATATGGCGAGCTACCGATTGAAATAATTTTGGGCAGCACTAAAGTGAAACATCAGGCACTTGTAGCGGACATCGAAGACGATGCAATCATCGGAATGGACATCATGAATTCCAGAGGGTTTGAATTGGATTTCAAAGACGGCGTCCTACGTGTCAACGGAGAAGAGCTGGTGCTTCATGGGAGAAGTGAGGGGTTGATCCGTGTGTTGTTGGCTGAATATGTAAGCGTACCTGAGAGGGCTGAAACCATTCTGGAGGCTCGCCTGGACGGGAGTACGAGCAGTGGAAACGTGGTGATGTTCGAGCCCAAACTTCATGATGAGAAAATTGGACGAGGGATTGCACTAGGGAAGACCTTGTTGCGTGCCGACAAATTTGTGCCCGTAAGGGTCATGAATGTCAATTATTTTCCAGTGACCTTGAAGAAAGGAACAATATTGGGGCACTGCTCGTCAGTTTCCTCAGTAATCCGGAGTGTACGAGGTACGATTAGCCAACCCAACAACTTGCCCACAGAACTAGAAAAATTAGTTGCCATCTCTTCCAAAGATATAAAACCAGCTCAACAGTCCAAACTAAGAGATTTAGTCAAAAAGTACCAAGACATCTTCGATACCGGACAAGGAAAAGGGGGTCGAACTAATGTGGTCCAGCACAAGATTGATACTGGGGTGCCCGACCGATCCGGCAATCAGCAAGAAGACTTCCTCTTGCCAAGAAGGAAGAGGCTGACAAAATAGTCAGCGATATGGGAAAAGAAGGAGTTATCGAACCATCTGACAGTCCCTGGTCCCTTCCAGTCGTACTGGTGAAGAAAAAGATGGATCGACACGCTTTGTGTAGACTATCGCCAACTTAATAATGTCACGAAGAAGGACAGTTACCCTCCCCGAGAATAGATGACACCCTAGACACGTTGGCTGGTTCCACGATTTTCTCGACCCTGATCTGAAGAGTGATACTGGCAAGTAGAACTGGCTCAGGAAGATCGAGAAAAGACTGCTTTACCATCGGCTCAGGATTGTGGCAGTTCACCGTTATGCCATTCGGGCTCTGTAATGCTCCCGCCACATTCGAAAGATTGATGGAAACAGTACTGAAGGGACTCTCATGGAACACGTGTCTAGTGTATCTCGACGACATAATTGTGGTCGGCAGATCGTTTGAGGACCACGTGAAAACTTGGAGGAAGTATTCCTGCGACTGAGGAACTCCGGATTGAAGCTGAGCCCTAAGAAATGCCATCTGTTCCAAAAAGAAGTACGATACCTCGGCCACGTTGTCTCTGGGAAGGAGTAGCAGTGGATGACCAGAAGATCAAAGCTGTTAAGGATTGGCCCATCCCAAAAGACATTCACCAACTTCGAAGTTTCCTTGGTTTATGCACATACTATCGCCGATATGTGCTGGATTCCCAACATCGCTAAACCACTGACCAAGCTCACGGAAGGCCAAACAAAGTTCCAGTGGTCCGAAGAATGTCAAGACTCATTCAGGAAGCTGAAAGGAGCTTTGATCAACGCACCTATACTGAGCTATCCCCTACCCAAAGGGAAATTCATTTTGGATACGGACGCCAGCAACGTGGGACTTGGAGCTGTCCTATCTCAGATCCAGGAGGGACAGGAGAAGGTCATTGGTTATTTCAGCAAGACGCTTAGCAAACCAGAGCGCAATTACTGTGTCACCAGGCGAGAGCTGTTAGCTGTTGTAAAGGGAGTGGAACACTTCTACAAGTACGTGTATGGAAGAAGATTCCTGTTGAGAACTGACCATGCAGCTCTCAAATGGCTCTTACAGTTCAAAAATCCTGAGGGTCAAGTAGCACGTTGATCGAGAGACTCCAAGAATTCGATTTCGAGATCGAACATCGAGCCGGAACTAGCCATAAGAATGCAGATGCCTTGTCGCGAAGACCATGTCCAGATGATTGCTCACATTGCCGACGAGCAGAAGAGAAAGAAGCAACACTTTGTAGAACCGCGGCAATGGATGACAACTGGAATGACAGCAAGAATCCAGAAGACCAAGAGAGACCCGACCTTGGCTTAGTCGTCAGCTGGAAGAAGGGCAATCGAAGACCATCATGGCAGGAAGTCGCAGGTTACTCACCGGCTGTTAAGTCCTATTGGGCACAATGGAACCTCTTATTCTGGACAATGGGATCCTGAAACGTGGTTGGAGGCCGATATTGGTGGGGAAGACAGACGCCAAATAATTGTTCCCAGGAACAGAAGAGAGGAAGTGCTGCGGCAATCCATGATGGAGTCGCCGGGGACATCTGGGAGTGACGAAGACCCTGCAGAAAGTGAGGCAACGGTTTTACTGGGCCAATTGTCGCTGACGTCCAGGACTGGTGCAGAAAGTGCGCTGTATGCGCTGCTAGCAATGGACCTCGAATACGACCCAAGGCCCGATGCGCCAGTACAACGTAGGCAGCCCGTTCGAGAGAATCGCCATTGACAGCGCCGGCCCGTCTCCCGTACCCGACCACGGGAATAAATACATCCTTGTGGCAATGGACTACTTCAGTAAGTGGGCGGAAGCCTATCCCCCTGCCCAACCAGGAAGCCATCACCGTCGCCGACGTCTTGGTGAAAGAATGGATATGTCGATTCGGTATTCCAATGGAGCTGCACTCGGATCAAGGCAGAAATTTCGAATCCAACCTTTTCCAAGAAATATGTCTACTGCTGAACATCCGCAAGACAAGAACCACGGCCCTACATCCGCAGTCCGATGGAATGGTGGAACGGATGAACAGGACGATCAACCGCCACTTGTCCAAGGTTGTCTCTGACCATCAAAGAGACTGGGACCAGTATCTTCATTTGTTCCTGATGGCCTATCGATCCGCAGTACACGAGTCAACCGGTCAAACTCCTGCTAGTATTATAATGGGCCGAGAACTGCGACTGCCTTGTGACCTGAAGTTTGGGATACCGCCAGGACAAGACGCTGCGGGAGAGGACTACGTCAGCAAACTTCGGCAGAGAATGGACGACATCCACGAACGAGTCCGGTTGAACATCCAGAGTGCCAGCGATAAAATGAAGAAGACCTATGACATCAAGGCCGACGCTGGAGGATTTAAGGTTGATGACCTGGTTTGGCTGTACAACCCCAAACGTCGTCGTGGACTATCACCAAAGTTGCGGAACTCGTGGAAGGCCCGTATAAAATGGTTAGAGATGTCTCAAGCCACCGGAGGATGATATGCCAAGGGTCGTCCATTTCAACAGGTTGGCCCCTTACGCTGGAAACCATGACCAAGTTCGCACCCTCAAGCCACCGGAGGATGATATGACGTTCGAGAAGTTTATGTCCTTGTATTCAAACGGGCAGAAAGTTCTACATGGGGTTACTAGAGAGGAGTCACGAGACCTTTTCGAGGTGCCTGCTGACTACGCACTAGCGCACTGTGTGGCAGAAGATCTTCGAATGTCCAGGGGCATCGCCGTAGTGTTCTCCAATAAATTTGGTCAACTCCAAACACTGCGGGAGCAGAATCCAGAAGTTGGTGGGGTGCTACAGTTGAAGAAAGGCCAGAGAAACATCTACTACCTAGTTACCAAGAGGCATTCCCAAGATAAACCGTCCTATGAAGATGTCTGGAAGAGTCTCACCAAACTAAGAGATACTATGGTGGACCAGAATCTGGCGGATCTAGCAATTCCAAAATTGTCCTGTGGTATTGATGGGTTGGACTGGAGAGTCATAAGAAGTATGCTGGAGGCGATATTCAGATCCAGCGGCGTCAAGATTTTGGTTTGCTGTAACCCTCTTCCACGACCGATCATGAAGACCGTGGAGTGTTACTTCCATCGAACTTCACGGTGCAGATATGGGGAGTCATGCAGATATCGTCACACTCCAAGGATGAAATTTCGGGACGAAATGTCTTTAAGAAGGGGGCAATGTAACGAACCTAGGCCGGACCTGTCGCCTCGCGCGTTGCCGTCGACAGCGATGAGATCATCCCCGGAGATATTCGAGAACCATCCAGTGCGCTCTGCCGCGGAAAACAACGGTCAATATTGGAAACAATTGGAACACGCCGGTCGCCAACCGAATGAATTCGAAACATCGAGAATGCTGTATCGGAGATAAATAGGCAAACCTCAAGTGGAGTACGACAGTCTGAACGAGCCCATACGATCGAGCTATACAGTAGCGTAGTTAATAACATAAATCAAGTTGTATATTTAAGTGTTAAATAAATTAGTAAAACCAAGTTAAGTTTATTTACGTTACAATATCTATGGGTTATTTAGGATAATTGAGGTCAATGTTTTGTTCTAATTCAAAAATAATTAAATTTAGTAGTGTTTTCTGTCCAAACTGAGCCAGTGTGGTGACATTTTATCCCCCTGGGGCAAGAACAAGTACAGAGATAATATCAGCTGATTTATACTCAGTGTGATCTCTACAATATAAACATATTATATAAAAAAGGGAAATTCAAAAAGTACCCAAAGCCTACCTCTACATTATATGTTTTATATTTCAAGCTAACATATATTTCAAATCAATTTGTTTGCAATAGTTGGATTCCAGTACATTTTCTCCTTTTTAAATTATTTTATTATTTTCCAGGAACTCGTTAATGCTAGAAAAAGCTTTAAAACGTGTTTGAAAGTCATACTAAGATACAATTCTGGAAATAAAACGAAATATTTAAGCGAAACATACAGAATAACAATCAAATCAATGACATAACTCTTTTAAATGAGCCGTGAATATTTTACAATCCCCAACTCTCTACAAAATATGATGGGAATTCCTAAACTTAGTTCAACAAATTCTTTGTATTTCCCCCCTTATTTATAACACAATCACGAATGAACTGAAAAATTAAAATTCCCTATGGACATTTGCATTTGGAGAGGTTCGAAAGCTCCTCTCTTTTGTTACGTACGTCTATTACTTGGTGGTAGAGCTCATCCAGTATTGAAACGACCACTTTGGCCTTCCCCCACCTAACAACCAATTTTTATCGAAGATACCCGAACCATTGTCTAACTATGGCTATTAATAGAAATTCCATAGGCGTACCAAATTATTTGGTATAGGCGATTCACGAGACGTAGAAAACTTACACTCCTATAACTTTCCTAACACTCCTAACACCTTTTCCGCTACTGAATAGTACTTACCACTGGGCATTTTGGCAAGGTAACGAGTGAACTATTGCAAAGTTGAATAAATAACTGCACTACCTATTTATTAATTGAACAAACCTAACCTTTCAAACGCTGCATGCCAAGGCACTGGTGAAGCTTCGCCGTAGCACAGCAAATCGTGTCCACTCGTGTTTTCCCCCTCTCTTCCTACCAAACGGTCGTTTCAATACTGGATGAGCTCTATTAGAGGGATAACTCTAAGGGTGGGTATTATAAAACTATTTCGACAGATAACTAGAAGTTAACTTGTGGATGACGTCACATGTTATAGTTAACTTCAAAATGTAGCAGTTAACTTTATCGGGTGGAACGGGTGTCGGTTAAAGTTAACTTTGTAGAAAATGGTGGTTTTCGATCGTCGACAATTCTCCTGCTCCTGTCAATATTGCATATGAGTCATATAACCTCAATTTTATTGTTTTGATTTTTCGTTTTCGCAAAATGTTAGCAAACGATATCCACGTTATTTTTTAGGCACTTTTAACCGATGATGAAGAAGATGCTGTGAATATTGTTGAAGCCCCTCGGCGACAAAGGATATTTAGGAATCGGTTAGACCATTTCACCTTGTGGAACGATACAGAATTTAAAAACCGATTTCGACCATCAAGAGAGTCTGTACGCTTGTTAATGGGGCACATTGAAGCAAATTTACAACGACCAACTAATAGGTCAGCATTTCTAGTACCTATTTTAATTATTGTAGAATTATAAATATCTTTATTTTTAGAAATCATCCTCTATCGCCAGAAACACAAGTGTTGATTACACTCAGATTTTATGCAACTGATTCGTTCTTGGTAGTTGCTGGAGATTTTGGGGGTATTCACAAGTCAACTGCTAGCATTGTTATTAGAAAGGTCACAGGGGAAATTGCATTGTTATCGTCGAATGTTCGAATTAAAAATAAAACTAACAAAAACAGTTTTTTTATTTCATTTCAAACAAACAAGATGGTGTGAAAATGTGTCCTTATCACCTAGATAAACATATAGTCTTTCTCCATATTGTACGAATAATCTTCGGTATGTCGAATAATATCTCTTTTTTCTCTTCTTAAGTATCTTTTTTTTTCTTCTCAACTCTCTTCGAAGGTTCTTTTTCACTTTTTTTGTTGGCCACACACACAATAGTCAACAGAATATTCACCAGGTAAACCAGAATTTCATTGAATGTCAACAATCA
This sequence comes from Gonioctena quinquepunctata, assembly GCA_018342105.1. Classification (NCBI taxonomy): domain Eukaryota; kingdom Metazoa; phylum Arthropoda; class Insecta; order Coleoptera; family Chrysomelidae; genus Gonioctena; species Gonioctena quinquepunctata. The sequence continues at coordinate 93,574 of JAFIRS010000288.1, forward strand.
CAAGAGATTCGACAAGTTTTAAGTGTACAATGGCTAAAATCATATAAACATTAATGTTTCGAAAAGTAAACAATGTGTCATCACCTAGATATACATTTATAGCCACCCTTTTTCCATACTGTATGAATAATTTTCGGTATGTTGAATAATCTCTCTTTTTTCCCTTCTTAACTCTATTTTCTTTCCTCACAACTCTCTTTGAAGGTTCTCTTTTTCACTTTTATCTTGCCCACAGACGATACTGGGAGGATTTTGGGAAGGGACTGGATTTTTCTTCAAGAGTCCATCGTCTGTCTAAAAACGAGTAAAAACTCGCTCAATCCTAGATTAGTCTGCACCAGAACGTTACGTTAATTTTCTCATGGAAAATGATAAAAACTTATTCCAGTTCAACGGGATCGTTTTGCCAAGTGAAAAATTGTAGGTTACCTTGTTGCCTTCTTCTTCTTTTTATTTAAAAAATGGTACCTTTATAAAACTGACATTTTGAAGTTCAAGTTAACTTGACTGATAAAATTAAAGTTAACTTCAAAACATATTTATAATACCGGCCCTAAGAGGGGGTGAAGGGATCTCTAGCGTACTCACTGACCCACAACAACAATAACCTGAGTACCTAGCGTAGCATATATGATCTAAGAAGGTAATCCTGAGTCTGAGTGCTCTCAGACTATGTAAAACGCGGATTCCGGAAATGTCAATCTTAAGTGTTTGAGCCAATCATATTATTTTAAATATTCGACGGGGTGTTGTGATTGGCTCGATAAAAGTAATTTGACATTTCCGCGTTCCCATAGTCTGAAAGTACTCTAATGGGGACTTCTTCTACAAGAATGGTTGCCAGTCTTGTTTTCTCTCGTGCAAACTAGCAAACTCCAACTTGCATATTCCTAACCTTATTACCTGGCAATGGAACCAATTTGACATTGATGAAACAAATTTCTCTGGACCGATAATAGAGAGTTATTGCAACTTACAAATAAGCGCTGACTTTATTAAAAGATCCGCTACTAAAAGATCCGCTACTGAAGTATCCTCTAACGCGATTTCGAAAGGGTGTTATTGCAACAAACTTCTTCCAAGCTTTATTTTGACAAGTACGTCAAATTATGTGAAAAAACTTCACGTAATAAAATTATAACGTCTTCGAATGTGAATCTCAATCTTTTTTCCCCTTTTCTTCAGTCATTGTTTCACCAGAAAAATAAACTTATGAAAAGGATAACACTATTGTTCGTTAGTTGGACGCATAAGTGACACTTGAACGAATTAATTCTTCACAATATAATGGGGTAAAAAATATACCACCCCCAAAATGAACCTGCTTTATTTGATTTTGAAAAAATATATAGACGAGTAGTGCTTAACAAACTTAAGATTTTCAACTGGCGACAGATATGACAGAAAAAAAAAACAAATCTGTCAAAATAAAGGACCTTTTAATAAAAGGTTCTTGGCCTTCATTTAAATAAAGTAAGGGATGCCTGTATTTTAGGTTGAGGATATCCTCAAAGTCGGACACAATGCGCATGCGTATATGTCAAAATAAAAGAAACTTTATTAAAAGAACTAAAGAAAGGACGTTGCAATAACTCTCTAATATTACATTTTTACATTATTACCTTAGAGAGACTGGGTCAAAGATTAGAGGTTAGGTTTGAATGGGTCTCAGAGAGAGACCATAGACAACAGAATCATTGAAAAAGGATAGAGAGTGTAAAGGCAGAACATTTTGGATTGTTACCGAGCTTGTGTGAGTTTATAATTGGTATTTTTCGAGTTTTTTTCAATTTATTTAGTATTTCTGGACTTTGTGACTTATAAACATTTTTCATTATGCCTTCATCTTGTGCAGCCTAAAATTATTGTACAATTAGATTCGAGAAAGGTCTGGATTTGAAATTCCATAGGTATGGTTGTAATAATGTACGGACTTGTTTTCTCACATCTTGATGAACGAGAATTAATTGTGATCACAGGTTTCCGAACGATGGAATTATGAGGAATAAGTGGGTGATAGTCATCAGGAGGAAATACTACCAACCCTCTAACATAGCGGTAATTCGTAGCAATCATTTTGAAGCAGAGGACTACTATATTAATCCTTATGGAACAAAGGTTTTGAAGAGAAGGAAGCAGTCCCATCAGTATTTGATTTTCCTAAACATCTGTTCCAAGAAATAAAAATGAAAGAACATTGGTTAGAAATGCTGTTGAAAGTGAGTACGTATTTTCGAAATAATAATTCACTTCAAACAATTCCTGGAAATTTCAAAGGGTAAGTTTTTCCTATAATTTCAAATAGAATAAGCGGTAAGTAAATCAGTACAAAAATTATACAATGTATGTATTTCTGTCTATATGACAGTATTTATACGACTTTTGTTTGTGACATATATAATAAATGCGATGACGCTTATCTGTTTTTGACGCGTGATACCGATCTGTGCCAGGCGCACCTGGTTAAAGAATTTCTTGCTCAGTGCTGACCGACACCGATCGGAGACATATATTTTAGACTATTTTATGAAAAGTACAGGTGCTAAGTGCTAAATCTGGCATATACCTGTCTGCTTTTAGATTTTTTGTTTTTTAAACGCTTTCTCAGTTGTTTTACCAATCATCAGAAATTAATGAAAACTTGTACTATTTTAGCTCACGGGGGCCTTACCTATTAAAGTGGGATCCGAAACAACTCTTGGGGTCTTGAACATTTTTTCACCGGCTGTAGGAGTCGAACCCGCATCGGGTGGAAACAGTGGGTACGAGACTAACGCTCATACCACTGAGCCACTGGCCCCAAGATAATACAAGATATAAAGCAATAAAATGAACGAAAATATGTTTATTATAAAAACACAAACAACATATCTCCGATAAACAAAAGGTAACCGAACTAGTATCAGTAACGTCTGTAAAAAAGGTTATAAAAATATTAAAAACATTAAAAACATAATAAAAATATTAAAAACGTAAATCCTAGATGGCACATATTATAAAATCATCATCACTCGCTTCAAGCAAATCGTGTTCATTTTCATAACCGCTTTCCCAAGTAGCTAAGAACTCTTCTTCTGTAAGTTATACGTTGGCCTTTTTAGAGTTAGACGCACCTGGTGCACTTCTATCCATCTCAAATCCTCCAAGAAATCACATAATCGAAACCTAAACAATTTTTTTTTAATTTCTAACTTTAAGTAGCAGGCTGACAAACACACATGCCATTTACTGTATTGCTACGTTCATACTTGCCTGTTTCGTAAAGACTAACAAGCGACACCGATCGGTGTCGGACGCACTGTGTTAAGAGTTTGAAAGCAGTAGTGCCAGTTCGGAAGTCACATTGATATCTTCAGTTTCAAAACATCCACTGTTCTATGTTTTTCCCATATAAAAATAACCACTTATTGACATTCAAAATGAATATCTGGATTAGTATTCAAGCGAAAGTAGATTGTTTTCATTGTACCGCTCTTCCCCGTCTTTTTTTATTTAGACTTCTTGCTGTGTAGGTGAAAGCTGTAATGTGTATATAGGTATTCGGCATTTTCAAAGAAAGGTAAACGCCAGGCAGCACACAAACGAACAAACCTACAGAACAGAAAACAAAATATGTAGTTTGGAGCACTGATCCAGCTTTTTATTATTTAAAGATGTTTTTATGATATTCTAGCTGATGTATTTGAGTTGAAGAAATTTCTTTGCATTTGGTAACACTGCTCAGAAGGTGCTTTCGACCGCAAAAAAGTGTGTACTTTAGTAAATTTCACTTTTGACATTTTGGTCATAACAAATAAATCCCAGCCAACTATTCGAATTCAAACATGAACAGCAATTTCCCCTTCATTCAAGGGCAATAATAAATTGTTGATCATGTTTGAAATAGAAAAGTTGGCGGTGAGATTGAGATGGCCCAGCGATAGTTGTAAAGCATCTACACGTTGGCGCCGTTCAGTTCTAATATTGTCAAGATGGACGTAGAAGTTCTCGCTTGCTGCGGCAATATATCTATTTAGCAAATACTGAGTAGAGTAGTAACAAGAGAAATCACTAACCCTATTCATGAATGAAATAGTAAAATCGTATCAAAATCCTCCAAATGCTGTCACTTTTGATTTTATTCATAAAATCAGAGTTTGGTTTAGATTGGGTTTAGCCAATTAGGAGTCAGGAAAACCTGTCATGTGACATCAAGTGTCGGGGATCGTACACGAGGAAACGCTTCGGACCTTCGGGTGTTTTCGTATTAAAAAAATATAGAAAATATCAAGGTTTTCGAATGGGATGAAATATTAAGAGAATATGTTCCCATTTATATAGGCATGAAATTTCTACATTTCATGATTTATAAATGATTGTTTTAGTCTTGAGAATGCGTCGAAGAGTTTCACTTATTGACGATGGATATATAATATGGAGAATTATCCACGATCAAAAATTTTATCCATACCATATTCAAAGGGTACAAGCTCTTTTGCCACGAGACTTTCCCCAACGCATTACTATGTGTCAGTGGTTTTTGAGAAAATTGGCTGGAAATCCTCAATTTTTAAGATATGTACTCTTCACGGACGAGGCAAACTTCTCACGGAATGCTATCACAAACTTTCATAACAACCATGTTTGGGCTCTGGAAAATCCGCACGTAGTTAGTGAAAGACATTATCAGTATCAATTTTCTGTAAATGTATGGGCGGCAATAATTGATAATCACTTGATAGGTCCTTTCTTTCTTCCGTTCCAACTGAATGGCGCAACTTGCAGATACTTTTTAGAAAATGAATTGCCGTGACTACTTCAGAATGTACCATTAGAAATTCGTATCCGCATGTGGTTTATGCATGATGGGGCTCCGGCCCATTTTAGCGTTGTAGCCAGGGAATTCCTTAACACTGTCTATCCAAATCGTTGGATCAGTAGGGGTGTAGAAGAACCTAACCAGGCGTGGGCACCAAGGTCCCCAGATCTAAGCCCGCTAGATTTTTATTTTTGGGGACATTTGAAGTCACTAGTTTATAAAACTCCAGTAGCGAACGAGGAAGATCTAATAAACCGAATAGTAGACGCCTGTGAAACAATAAGAAACACACCAATAATTTTTGAGTGGGTACGAGATTCAATGACTAGAAGACTGAATGCCTGTATCTTCGCTGAAGGTGAACACTTTGAACAATTTATTTGAATACAATTTAGTTTCGTTTATTTTATTTTATTCTACATATTCAAAATTTCTTGAAATAAAATGTTGATATTTCTTGCAAATTTTATTAAAACAAATACAGATTTTGCACCCTTGATACAAAAATAACTATTTCAAACGAGTAAAAATAAATAGAATAGGTGGCGCTCCCTACAAAAAACCAAAACTACTTACTTAAACGTCAAATTCATTTCCTGAGCATTCTTGTGAAAAATGAAAAATAAGGGTAATAACTTCAACACGCATCGATTATCAAATAATCGACTTGAAATTTTCAAGTCCAAATATCTAGAAAACGGTTGCTTATAGCGACTTGTAACAGGGGTAGCTTTTTTACGTAGATATGATAGAGGAATTGATTTTTTTACTGAAAAATGTGCTAGAAATACGCTCAAAAAAGCAATGAATCTTCAAAAAAGAAAAAGATGTGTAGGTGGCGCCCCCTACGAGTAAGAGCAATAATAACATCAGGTTCGAATTCGACACATCAAAAAAACTCTCAGTACCAATTTTCGTTCAATAAAGGTCAGTATTTTGAAAGTTATTAAAAAAAAAACGAAAATAAAACTTCAACACCCTGTATCTTGGAAACGAAGCGTTTCCGGACATATATTTATTCGGACAATTCATATTAGAATATCGTGAGGAATCACCTCCTGAAGTTTGTCAAAGTACTTTTGAATCACCCTGAATATTGTTTGAATCCATGTTGGTTTTCATATAATAATAATAAAAAATGAATCTACATAGAATTAGAATACTAAAATCATAGATGATAAATTGAAAATACTCGATGAATCTATCTTATCAATATTTGATCATCATGCCCCAATGCGGTTAGTCAGATTAACAAAACCTGCTTCTAGCCGAGTGATGATCTCAGAGAATTCATGAATCGCAGAGACAAAGCAAAACTGAAATACAAGCAAACTAAGACAGATGATACTTTCCGCTACTATAAAAATCTTCGAAACATCACCAACGTATAAACTCCCATTTTGTTGATAGTGTCCCAAATTTCAATAATGACAACAAAGAACTCATTGAGAATTACAACAACAACTTATCCCCAAATGTTGATGGAAATAATGTTAAATTCAACCTTGCATCTGAAGAAGACATTCTCGATGCAGTAAACTGCCTGAAAACGAATGCCATTGGAGTATATGGTGTTAGCATGACAATGATGGAAATATGTTTTCCGATAATACAATTTTTTTAGTACATATTATCACTAGCTGCATTCTTGAAAGCTTTTTCCCATCTCAGTGGAAAATTGCGTATGTTATATCTGTCTCCAAAACATCAGACGTTCAGGACTACCAAGATCTCAGACCCACAATGTCTAAGTTATTGGAACACATTTTAAATAAACAAATCAGAAAATATATTAGTAACCTAAATTTATTGCCAAGCTTTCAGTCGGGTTTCAGGCACCTACATAGTTGTACAACAGCCCTGCTCAAAATAACGGATGACATATTGGCCGAACAGATAGAGGAAACATCTCGTTATTGATCTTACTGGACTACAGTAAAGCGTTCGACTGATTGAATTCAAACATACTAACATCCATGCTCAACTATATTGGCTTCTCAAAAGCATCTGTTAGGATGATGCAAGAATACTTCACAAACAAACATCAAATGGTGAAAATCGAAAGCAAATTGTCTGTATCAGTAGAATCAATGCGCGTTGTTCCCCAAGGAACGTACTGGGCCCCCCACGTGTTTATATCTTTATTTATTTTATTTCATTCCCCATTCTTCATTCCATTTCATCCCCTTCTCACTTCCATTCCCATTCTCATTCATCCATCTCTTCCCCTTTCCCTTCCTCCCTGTCGTTTCGCTCCCGCTCCTGCCCCGCTCTCGCCTCGCCTCCGCTCCCGTCCCCGCTCCCTCCTCGCTCTCCCTGCTCCCCGTCCTCGTTTCGTTCGCTCTGCCTCCCTCCCCTGCTCCCCGCTCCTGCTCTCTGCCTCGCCTGTCCTCGCCTCGCCCCGCTCGCCTGCTCCCCGCTCTCTGCCTCTGTCTCGCTCGTCCTCCTGCCCCTCGCTCCCGCTCCCGCCTCCCGCCCCTGCCTCCCGCTCTCCTCTGCTCCGCTCCTCCCCCGCTCCTCGCCTCCGCCCTCGCTCCTCGCTCCCCTCCCCTCCCTGCCCGCTCCCGCCCTTCTCGCTCCCCGCCTCGCCCTTCGCCCTCGTCTCTCCCCCCCCTCGCCTCCCCCCTCGCCCCGCCTGCTCCCCGCTCCTGCCTCCGCCCTCGCCCTCGCTCGCCTTGCCCCGCTCCCCGCTCCCCGCCTCGCCCCCGCCTCTGCCTCCCGCTCGCTCCCCCTCGTCCCCCTCCCGCCTCGCTCCCGCTCCTCGCTCCTTCGCTCCCGCTCCCCCCTGCCCCTCCCCCGCCTCTCGCCCGCTCCCCTGCCTCGCCTGCCCCGCTCCCCCCCCGCTCCTCGCTCCCGTCCCCGCTCCCGCTCCGCCCCCGCCCTCGCTCCCCTCCCCGTTTCGTCCCGCCCCTCCCTCGCTCCCGCTCCCGCCCCTCCCGCTCCTCCGCCTCCCCCTGCCCCGCCCCTCTCCGCCCTCGCTCCCGTCTCGCCTCCCTGCCTCCTCGCCTCCCCTGCTCCTCGCTCCCCGTCCCGCCTGCCTCCTCTGCCTCTCCCGCTCCTCGCTCCCGCTCCCTCGCTCCGCTCCTCGCTCCCTCGCTCCCGTCCCTGCTCCTCTGCCTCGTTCCCTGCTCCCCTTGCCTCGCTCCCGCTCCCTGCTCCCTGCTCCTGCTCCTGCTTCGCTGCCTGCTCCGTCGTCTTCTCGCTCTCTGCTCCCTCTCTCTTCCTCTGCTCCTGCTCTCTCGCTCGTTCTTGCCTCGTTCCTTGCTCCTGCTCCTGCCCTGCTCTTGCTCTCGCTCCTTGTTCTCGCTCCTTCCCCTGCTCGTCTCTGCTCTCCTCTCTGCTCCTGCCTCGTTCCGTTCTCTTCTCTTGCCTTGCTCCTTTCGTTCTCACTTTCTCTGCTCGTTCTTGCTCGCTCTGTTCTCGTTCTGCCTCGTCTTCCTTGCTCCTCGCTCCTGTCTCCCTGCTCCTCTCTTTCTCCTTCTGCTCTCTTTCGTTCTCGTCGCTCTCGTTCTTCTCCTGCCTTGTTCTCCCTGTCTCTCGTTCTTGCTCTCTCCTTGTTCTTGCTCTCTGTTCTTGCTCCGTCTCTGCTCCTCTGTTCTTCGTCTCTGCCCTTCTGTTGCTCCTGCTCGTTTCTCTGTTCTCTGTTCTGTTTGCTCCTTCTGCCCCCTTGCTCTCTCTGTTCTCGTTCTTGCTCTGTTCTTGCCTGTTCTCTGTCTTGCTTCGTTCCCGTTCTCGTTCTCGTTCTCTGTTTGCCTGCTCCTTGCCTCTGCTCTTGCTCCTTTCTTGCCTGTTCTCTGCTCTGTTCTCGTTCTCTGTCTCTTGCTCTGTTCCTTGCTCTTGCTCCTGTTCTTTGTCTCTGTTCTGTTCTTGCTCTGTTTCTTTGTTTCCTTTCTGTCTGTTCTGTTCTGTTCTCAGTTCTTGTCTTCTGCTCTGCTCCTTGTTCTGTTTCTTGTCTCTGTTTCTTGTTTCTTGTTCTTGTCTCTGTTCTGTTCTGTTTCTGTTCTGTTCTCGTTCTTGTTCTGTTCCTTCTCTGTTTCTTGTCTGTTTCGTTTCGTTTCTGCCTCTTTGTCCTTGTTTCTGTTTCTTTGCTTTCCTCTTGTCTTCTCCTTGTTCTTGTCTTCTGTTCTTTGTTCTGTTTTGCTCTGTTCTTTCGTTCCTCTGTTTCGTTTTGTCTGTTTGTCTTGTTCTTGTCCTTTGCTTTGTCTTCTGTTTCCTTTTCTCTGTTTGTCTGTTCTTTTCTCTGTTCTTGTCTCTCTTGTTCTGTTCTTTGTTTTGCTTCTGTTCTTGTTTCTGTTCTTGTTTTCTTGTTTGTTCTTGCTTGTTCTCTTTTGCTCTCTTCTGTCTTTTGCTCTGTTCTTGCTCTTTCTCGTTCGCTTGCCTCTGCTCCTGCTCCTCTGTCTCTTCCTCCTTGCTCCTTGCTCTCTGCTCCTCTTTCTCCTGTCTCTTGCTCTGCTCCTCTCCTCTCCTGCTCCCTTGCTTCTCGTCTCTGTTCTCTCTCTCCTGCCCCTGTCTGCCCTGTTCCCTGTCCTAGTTCTCCCTTGCCTTCTTTCCATCTTTTCATCTTTTCCATTCTTATCTTATATCTTTTATATCTTTATATCTTTATATCTTTATATCTTTACTTATTCTCCTTCCTATTCTTTACTCTTTATATCTTTATATCTTTTATTCTCTATATCTTTATATCTTTATACTTTATATCTTTATATCTTTATCTTTATATCTTATATCCTTATACCTTTATACTTATATCTTTATACCTTTATATCTTTATATCTTTATATCTTTATATCTTTTATATCTTTTATATCTTTATATCTTTATATCTTATACCTTTATACTTTTATATCTTATATCTTTATATCTTTTATATCTTTATATCTTTATACTTATATCTTATATCTTTATCTTTATATCTTTATATCCTATATCTCTTTATATTTTATACTCTATATCTTTACATCTTTATATCTTATATCTTTACATCTTTATATCTTTATATCTTTATATCTTATATCTTATATCTTTATACCTTTATATCTTATATCTTTATACTTATACTTTATATCTTTTATATCTTTATACCTTATCTCCATATCTTTTCCTATATCTTTACATCTTTATACTCTTATATCTTTATATCTTTATATCTTTATATATCTTTATATCTTTATATCTTTATATCTTTATACTTTATATCTTTATACCTTTACATTCTATATTATCTTATATCTTATACTTATACTCATATCTTTATACCTTATATCTTTATATCTTATACTTTATATCTTTATATCTTTATATCTTTATATTTTATATCTTATATCTTTATATCTTTATATACTTTATCTTATATCTTTATATTTATATCTTTATACCTTTATATCCATACTTTTATCTATCCTTTATATCTTATATTTATATTTTATCTTTATATTTTACTTTATTTATATCTTTTATATTTATAATTTTATATCTTTTATATCTTTTATCTTTATATCTTTTTATATTTTATTTCTTTTTATATTTATATTTTATATTTATTTTATCTTTATATCTTTATATCTTCATATCTTTATATCTTTATATTTTATATCTTTATATCTTTTATACTTTTATATCTTTATACTTTTATACTTATATTTTATTTTATTTTATATCTTATACTTTTATATCTTTATATTTATATTTTATATCTTTATTTATTTTATATCTTTATATTCTTATATTTTATACTTTATATTTTATATCTTAATATTTTATATTTTATATTTTATATTTTATATCTTTATATTCTTTTATATCTTATACTTATACTTATATTTTATATCTTATACTTTTTATCTTTATATTATTTATCTTTATATCTTTATATCTTTATACTTATATCTTTATATCTTTATATCTTTATACTTTTTTATACTTTATATCTTTATATTTTTATATCTTATATCTTTATATCTTATATCTTTATATCTTATATTATCTTTTATATCTTTATATCTTTATATCTTTTATATCTTTATATCTTATATTTTATATTTTACTTCATACTTATATTTTATATCTTTATATTTTATATCTTTATATCTTTATATCTTTATATTTTATATCTTTATATTTATATTTTATATTTTATATTTTATATTTTATATTTTATATTTTATATTTTATATTTTATATTTTATATTCTTATTATACTTTATATCTTATATTTTATATCTTTATATTTTATATTTTATATTTTATATTTTATATTTATATTTTATATTTTATATTTTATATTTTATATTTTATATTTTATATTTTATATTTTATATTTTATATTTTATATTTTATATTTTATATTTTATATTTTATATTTTATATTTTATATTTTATATTTATATTTTATATTTTATATTTTATATTTTATATTTTATATTTATATTTATATCTTTATATTTTATATTTTATATTTTATATTTTATATTTTATATTTTTATATTTTATATTTTATATTTTATATTTTATATTTTATATTTTATATTTTATATTTTATATTTTATATTTTATATTTTATATTTTATATTTTATATTTTATATTTTATATTTTATATTTTATATCGGAATGGTATACTTAGTTTGTAACTTTTTTGTTCAGAATATTTTGTACCTACAAATTTTCGTGTATATTAGGATTTCCTATTTTCAATAAATTTCATTCAAATGGAAATGCTGAATGAAGCTGTTGCTGGTATCAAATCTGAACTCCAAAATATTTGTGATTCTTCCATAAATCATGAACTGCAACTCAATCCGATCAAAACACAGGTTCTCATGTTTGGTCCAAAGTTATTATGCCGAAGGTATTTACCTCAAGTCAATATTTCCCTGAATAGCTCTCTAAATATAGTACCGGAGGCAAATAATTTTGGTCTCATATTAGATTATAATTGTAGGTACAAAAAACAAGTTTTATTATATATTCAGAGAGCTCACCGAGCATACTCAGACGAAAGCCGAATTATGTTAGATACTCATCCTCTCGCAATTTACCTTCAGCTCACCTAGGTATATACTCTCCTTGTCTGGGTCCAAAATTCCTGTCTATGCTATATCTATGGTATTCGTAAGTTTCAGCACATTTCTCATAAGCTTACTTAGCTGCAATGGCTGACAATGAAGAATCGTTTCTTATTGCAATCTTTAATCTTATTCCACAATATCAGACACAAAGATTCAATAACTGCCCCCGCCATACTACGACACTGGTTGAAAGATCGTTCAGTTTCTCTATCTATACCCATTAATAAGTATTTGAAAAAATTGAATCTACCACTTTTCAAGTTATATTCTCGTAAGTGGCTATATGAACAACAGCAGTTATCGCGCACCTAACGTCTCGCATAAAATATAAAATGTAAAAAGAGTCAAACAATTCTGTATGTTTTGTCTATTCCTAGTTTCTTTTTTTTTCTCCTCTCTTTTATTTTTTTCTATTCTCTTACCACAGAAGAAATATCATTTCAGTATATTATATAGTTACCCGAATATTATATAGTTAACCGAATATTATATAGTTAACCGAATATTATATAGTTAACCGAATATTATATGATTCATGTATAGTAAAGGAGTTGAATGGAACAGCAGGATTCTGCTTGTTGCACACGCATGTCTTCTGAATTCCGCTCCGTGTCTTTACCAAATTTATCAACCTATTTTTTGTTGTACCCCTTTAAAACTTACGTTGGTGAATAAAAGACATTATTATTATATTATATATGATTTTTTTGTAAATAATTCAAAAACCTAGTTGAAACATTTTTTTTATTCAGTTTAGATAGCGATGAAAGAAGAGAGATTCATATAATTGTCAACTTCTCAACAGTCTCCCTTTTTGAAGAGGGGTATCACTAGTACTTTTTGAATTCCATTGGAAAATATCCTTGAAAGAAAGACTGATGGAATAAGTACGTTATGATATCAATAATTTGTTTGATCGTCACAATCGATAACTCGTCTAGTCCAGCCGATGCTTCATTCTTCAACAAGTTTATGACATTTGACACTTTTTTTTTCGGTTGTATGATCATGTTGAAAAGGATGTATTATTTTGAAATTTCTACACTGAAAAAAAGTTTTATATTTAATGAATGTTTGTTTGGGTTCCTTTTATTTACAATTAATAAAGAAAATTAAATTTTATTTGGTATTAAGTAATTTATTTAATATTAATAATCTCAATAATATAATTTATATAAAAATAAATAGTTGTTCAAGGTCGATAAGTTTATAATTAACGATATAAATTTGTTCCTAATGAAATTATTTGTTGGGTGATAAAATTATTTGTTGGGTGATATTACCAAAAATGTATTCATTATTAATTTTTAGTTTATTTAAAGTGAATAAGTCATATACAAATTTTTGCTTTTTCAGCGTTATTTGTTATAATTTTTTTTATTAAAAAATATTATATTTGTCTTTAAATAGTGAATATTTATTGGAAATACCGCGCTGACCATTATTATAAAATCTCCGCTAGGGGTGCCGTGGTGGGGTCGTGTGGGGTGCCTTGTCTCGGTCAAGTTGCGTCAAGTATTTATTATTGTGTGATTGAAGTGTAATTCAAAATTGAATAATCTATTCATAGTTATAGAAGACAAGTACATAATTAACACAATAACACCAGTTTTATAATTATTATACGCGTGGTTTGTGAATCTATTCTATGACATAATACAATCATAGATTCTGTTGTGAAAATTACAATAGCGCAGTTCATCAAGGCTTTCGTCTTGCCGAAATGGAGGACCAGATTACAAACGTTTATTTTAAATAAGTAAAACTTATTAATACTAAAAATGAGTCTATTGAGTGCTAATCTTATATCTTTAAACGAGCAATTTTTGAATATATTTATATATTTCGGCTATCTCTGAAACGGCTCTAACGATTTGGATAAAATTTTGAATTCAGATAGGGGTTTTGCTTTTTAAGTTTATCTATATTAGGCTTCCTGAAAAAACGCGATTTTACACAATTGTTTTTTTATTACGAATCGATATATATAGCGCCTTCTCGTAAATTTTTGAGGTACTTGCATTGTTGCCAATCCACCCTACTGATACCTCTAAACTATGTGAGATGGCGCTCGCTAAATGACATTGTCCGAATACGAATGTTAGAGTTTTTCTTTGGTTAGTCCAAGGAACTCATACGGTTTATTTAAAATGTGTATTTGTAGCCAACTTGTGCACTATGTAAGATTGTAAAATATTCATATGTAATAAGTATGTGATTCGTTACTAAATAAGCATCTCCTCCGAAAAAATTTTAAAAAAAATACACGGAGCAAAGCTTGGTCCAGGTACTAAAAAATAGAATATCAATAAACATTCTTTATTTATTATAAGTAATGTTTTATTTTCAGTTGATAAATCTATAGCGAGATCTATATTTATTGGAAATAAATTTGAATTTGGTATTAATAAGGTATATTTAAATAATTTAAATGCATTATTTGTTTCTAAGAAATAAACGTTTATTCCGCAATATTTGAATAAATAATTTATTAGGTGTTAATTAATTTAGTTAACTATGCATAAACTGTTTTTTCAGTGTAGGAACTGAGCAAGGCAGAAAAATATCATTGACAAGTTCGGCAGCATTTGAGAAATTGTTTACAAATATATATATATATATATATATATATATATATATATATATATATATATATATATATATATATATATATATATATATATATATATATATATATATATATATATATATATATATATATATATATATATATGTATTGATGCAATCTCTAATTTCATCAGAGTTATGATTAAGCATGATAGTTCTATTATGTGCCTTACTTTTCTTTCCTTATTCCTTATTAATGATGTTCCATGTATAGTTTCAGTGTAGTTTAAGTTTTATTATTCGCATTATTGGATTATGTTGTTGAAATAATCTATTTCTGTTTGCTTTATATTATTATTTTATGTTAATAGCCTCTGAATTTGCTTCTGGACAGTTTACGGTGAAAGATATATCTAAGATTTTCTCCTTCTTGAATAATCTTATGCGATATCCAAGATTTAGAATTTTGCTTGACAACAACAAGACGTTTTGGACATGATAGATCGAAACACCAGGAGACAGATTCAAGAAAATACGAGAAAATTTTACTAATTATGAGATTATATAACTCGGAGAAACCAAATTAGAGTTTTTAGTCTTGTTCTGAATTCAGCCATATTTTCAGGGTGGTTGAGTACTATCATGTTTTTCTTAGATCCATGTTTATTATTCATCTGGAAAGTCAGAATATGTGACAGATGGTCAGAAATATTTGGTTGTACCAACTTGCAATTATAATTTTCAACAGTGGTGAATATTTTTGTGAATTAATGCGAAAAAATAACATGTTAAGTTTCGGTCAAAAATGTATTTCTATCCTAATGAAATAATGAAAAAAATATTTATTAAATTATGGAATTAAATAATCCATTATGTTTATATGCATCGTAAAATTTGAGTAGCTAGAAAGATCTCCCCGTTTTAACAACGATCCGGATGTCATTTTATCAAACCACCTACGCTGTTAGAGGAAGTTAGCCATTGGTAGGAAAGGATTTCATGATATACTATTCCACATTTGATAAATAAAAAACTAAAATTAGTTCTCCTCAGAATGAATATATAATAACAATTCGAGTGATAACAGTGTCGAAGATCATTCCTTTAAGTGTCAGTGTCCTCAAATAGTGGATACATTTTCGGTTCCACCCGAATTTCTTAACATCGGGAGATAAGAAGAAACTGCGCGAGGCTCAATCATTCCAATCTACGAGTGAGGAAGAATATTGTTTCAAGTGTTCCGCAGATGTTTTCCAAGTTTTAGTGCCCAATGAAAGGAATACTCTAATGTGTTTCTAGCAGGCGGTGTATTTGTGTGCTCTGCAATCTGTTCAGACACAAGGCAAGGTTAGTTTCATTTGATTCGTTTCAACCCCCAGTCCCTAGTTAATTTGGCAGTGACGTGACATTTCAAATTCCAAGAAGGAAATTTCGCAAGATTGACCTTTCCTTCATTTATACATGAATTGCTTTTGTTTCTCAATTCAAACAGATTTTCGCCTATTTCTTTCTCATTCTACTTCTTCCGATTTTTATGGGGAGTGGACAATTTTTATTATTTTTTATCTAGATGAAAGTGACCCTTACTATAATAATGAACAAATTCACAATTATTGAAAATCCGATAACAATCCAAAATAATTTATGGATGAAATTTTGATTCTTTTTCAGAAAATAGAGAAGTGAAATAATTATTTAGATATTTTTTCAAAACTAAATAAAAATATACCTAACATAATTTCCCCCCTTTATAATCCCATACATATTCCAAACCCCATACATGTCCTGAAAATTTGTGATTGTGATTACCTATGAAAATACTTGTAAGATTTGAATATTTTCATAGGTATCAAAAATCCACAATCATAAATTAGAAATCTGTATGGGGCTAGGAGAAATTATTTTATACCTTTCAGTTCGTTTTTAAAACGTGCTATATTAAAAAAAATATTTTCTGCTTTTTAGTCTCATGTGTGTGGAATTGTATTTCTTTATTTATTAATTTTTTATTTTTTTCCCTTTCTCCCTCTCTCTCTCTCACACACACTCAATTCTTCAATCCGAAACCTGTTGCAAAATTTGTGCCGAATAGATAAACAAACAATCAAACAGACAAGAAAGTTAATATTGCATTGTCATCCATTTCTGAGCGATGTTCAAAGTTTCAAGTCTCTACCTCATCGGAAAGTTAGTTTAAAATGGATTGCAAAATTTGTACCAAACAGACAGGAAAGAAAGCGAGTTAATAAAATCGCGGTGAAGTGATTCCATGAACCTGAATATTAACATGATGTTCGTACAGCAAAATGCAAAAAAACGGCACACTTATAAAATCATTTACGTGCCCGCCTGTCTCTCTTTCGTATAAATTTGTGTAGAAAGTTGAAGTAACGTATGGTTATGAAGCCTACTGACTCGCAAATTCCCCAAAAGTTAGAAATTGTAAAATATCCATCATTGATTTTGAAGGGGCAAATTTGATACACGAATTTGTCTTTCTTTGATGCATGTTATAGTTATTAAAAAAAATAAAGAATTTTGTAGCTGCCCATTCTTAATACCCAGTCAATGGGTACTAAAAAAGGCTTCGGCCCTATAAAAGGTGGGGTAGAAATGATTCTGATATAATATATTAGCTAGTTCCAGACCCTGATGAAAAATATAAGTTTTTGACTTTGGAGGGCGGGAGGGTCGGCGGTTGGTGCGTGCCGTCATCTTGGATTAAAGGTGCAAAATAAAATGTTTTTTTCGAAATAATTCCTCAGCGGTTAATCCCACGACAAATTTGAAGAAGACTAAGTTCGTTACATTTTTGTATGAACACTTTTTTGTTAATCTGATGTGTAACGAGTTACAGCGGCGAGAACGAGAACATTCTTTCAAAAAATTGTCCAACTAATTTTTTTTACATGTATACAGGGTGTTTCTTAATAACATGCTAATATTTAAGGAGGTTATTCTTGGGTCCATTTTGAGAAAAAACTTCATATGAACATATGTCCTAAATTTCTTAACTTTTGAACTACAGGGTGCTAAAGTTATAAGAAAAAAATATTTTTTTATGATAACTTTGGTATGACCCTAGATATTTTTGTGAAACGTAGTACTGATCTTCTATGCATCAAAAGGCCTTTTATGCTGTACAACATCATTTTTTATTCTTGCCAGTGGGGTTCGTGCGGGATTTGTACTGAATCATTTTAAAGAGAAAAGTGATACGCCAATGCTTCTTCTTAGAGTAAAAATTATTTTTGAAATCCTCATTCCTTTCTGAGCAAATGTGGTCTCCTGATTTTTTTTTCGTTTGACGTACAGTTTTGGCATAAAAAAAATAAAATTCATTCATTTGCACGTTGTTATGAAATTGGGTATTATCAAGGATTGAAAACGTATCTTGTAGGTAAGAAGCAGATTTTGTTTTGTAAACATAAACAGTTTTGACATTGTCTACCTAGTCTAGTTTTCACGTATTTAAGTCATCAAAATTAACAATATTATTGGAAAAACATGATCCATTTTACGAATTTTGAGTTTGCAGATATGCATTACATGTATGGGCTTGCTAATGGTAACGCACTGGAAGCCAGGCTGTTGTATGAAGACCGTTTTCCAAATAGAAATATTCCGCATGCACGAACAATTTCAAACATCCATAGAAGGTTTCGCGAAAACGGAAGTTTTGAACCAATCATCTAAAAGGAGTACAACGTACTGTAAGAACTTCCAAAACCATCCAAAACTTTCACAATAATAATTTTTGGGCTGAAAAAAACCCACATGCAATTTGGGAATCCCGTCACCTGGAGCAATTTTCTGTTAACGTGGGCTGGAATATGCGAGGATTATATAATTGGATCCTAGTTTATCCATGCGAGGTTGAATGGGCATAATTACCGGCAGTTTCTCGGAGAAGAATTGCCAGCTTTGATGGAAAATGTTCCCATTTTAGTAAGAAATCGACTTGGTTTATGTACGACGGGATGCCAGCGCACTTCAGTGATATGGCTAATATTTAAACCAAAATTACAATAATCGCTGGATCTGTCGCGGATTACCACAGGCATGGCCACCTAAGTACCCGGACCTCAATAGTTTAGATTATTTCCTGTGGGGTCATCTGAAAACATTGGCTTACAGCACAACAATCCATACTGAAGAACAGTTGAGAAATCATAGTTTCTTGCGAAACTATTAGAAACAGTCCCGACATTTTCCAAAGCGTACGTGAGTCTATGAGAAAAAGAGCAGAGGCATGCATATTTGCAGAAGGTTCACATTTTGAACATCTGATTTAATTTATTTCTTTGTGCGTTCAGGGTAATTTTGTGTCAGCATTCCAAAATGTATTTAGATTACTTTATTTTTTCGTTTTAAAATTATTCTCTTAAATACATTTTTGTTTAAAGTTACATAAATTGTTTTTTCTCGTAAGTGGTCTAGCGAGATGCAAATCCATGAATTTTATTTTTTTATGCGAAAACCGTACGTCAAACGAAAAAAAAATCTTGAGACCAGATTTGCTCAGAAAGAAATGAGGATTTCAAAAATATTTTTTACTTTAAGAAAAAGCAGTGGCGTATCAATTTTTTCTTTAAAATGATTCAGTGCAAATCCCTCACGTACGCCACTGACAAGAATAAAAAATTATGTTGCACAGCAGAAAATGCTTTCTGACGCATAGAAGATGCGTACTACGTTTCACCAAAATATCTAGGGTCATAAAAAAATGATTTAAAAGATAAGACCTTTTAGGACGTGTTCATATGAAGTTTTTTTCTCAAAATGGACCCAAGAATAACCTTCCTAAATATTAGCATGTTATTAAGAAACACCCTGTATAGCGAAATCTTCAAGTTGAAGTGATTTTTCTTGTTGGGCCTACATTTTTTTTACTGCCATTGTGGCATGAATTTATAACTCGGAGATAACAAAATCAATGTTGTGGATGAGGGGTATCTTTTTCATTAAGTTTTATGGCATCGTTATGAACGAGAATTTTTTTCTCGCTTGTCCAAAAATACAAAGGCTCAATGGCGTCATTGGCATCTTCAAAGATCAGAATGCCAAAGCAGAAGACATCGCAGACGCTGGAGCCCGCTTTCCCGTTACTTTGCGTGGTGGAAACATGGAAGAGGAAACTTTGAAAGAAGTCCGCTACCAACGTTTCGCAAAATCGACAATGAGAAGGAAATTCCACCTAGCTTCTTTACCACCAACGAAGGATGCTGCACGGTACCATGCGTTTGGGACCTACCGCCAAAAATGGTGTGGAATAAAAAGAACAACCGACTGGGGCTCACTCCAGTAACAATGTCAGAGAAACCTGCCCCAGGTAGGTACCTTATTGAATGTCATTTCATGCAATTGCAAAAATGTATGCGGTGGAGCATGTGGCTGCAGAAAAAGTGGGTTGAAGTGCTCTGTTGTATGCGGATTCTACGATGGTGAATCATGCGAGAATGCACCAGAGGTCATCATCGGGAGCGACAACGAAGATGAGACAATGACATGGATGGAGGCCCATATTTTCAGTGATAACATTGACAACGAAGACGATTATGAAGACAACAACATCAACCGACCAGGACCATCAAAAAGAAACAAATAATATAAATATTTTCGGGGACCTAAATTACGGAATAAGAGCCGTACTCATAATATCGGCGGATTAGGCCTACTGGGGATATCACAATTTAAAAATCGCCCCGGTCACTCTACCTCATGATGGCGTGGAAATAAGTTGACTTTGAATTTACAAAATTATAGTTATATAGTGGATAGCTACAAATGAATATCTTAAAATGAAAAAAACGAGCAGTTGACGATTTTTTGAAAGAATGTTCACGTTTCCACTGTTGTGACTCATTACATTAGAACAAGAAATGTAGGGAATTTAGTCAGACGTTTTTGTCGTAGAATTAACCGTTGAGGAATTATTCCGAAAAAAAACAAGTTTTTGTACCTTTAATCTAAGATGGCAGAACATAAATTCACATTCCTTTCTTGTAATAAACCGCAAGTGTATTCACACAGCCGTGGAGAAAGACATTTTCCAACGAATATCAGTTATATTACCATATTTAATGCATCGTAAAGTACAACTCGCTCCATTAATATTACTATTTTTCACTGAAAAGCACTTTGGTTTCAGTTTGAGAATGTTTTATATTTCCGGTATAGACGTTCCGGAGGAATTGCTATGGTGAAGTTCCTAAAACAAAATGAAATGATTTTAACACTAATCCTGTATTTAGTATTAAAAACGAAAATAATGTGTTCATTGAAAAGGTATGTAGAACGCACCGTTTGGTAGAAAAAAGTTCTATATTTTTTTTTCCTACCGTCATACGTTTTTCCGATGATATCAAAAAGTGAACTGGCAACCTCTGAATGGCCGATCGTCGCCTGTTGAAATAGTTGAAGATAAGTGTTTAGTATTCACGTATGAACTTCCCGTTTTCCATTCAGAAATAGACACATTTTATGGTCAACTAGGTCCCCAGAATTCAACTTCATGTATTTTTTTTTTTGCCATCTGAAGTCACTATGGTATATTTCAAGAATAACGTAGAGTAAATTCTCAGAACATTAATTTCCGAGACCTCGAAATACATATGCGTGCATAATTTACAAATGCTACGTTTTATTTAATATGAATAAACGTTGAAAGAATATTGTAACGTAAATAAACTTAACTTGGTTTTAATAATTTATTTCACACTTAAATCTACAACTCAATTTATATTACGCCACTGTATAGCTCGATCGTATGGGCTCGTTCAGACCGTCCGACTCCACTTGAGGGTTGCCTATTTATCTCCGATACAGCATTCTCGATGTTTCGAATTCTGGCAGTTGGCGACCGGCATGTTCCAATTGTTTCCAATATTGACCGTTATTTTCCGCGGCAGAGCGACTGGATGGTTCTCGAATATCTCCGGGGATGATCTCATCGTTGTCGATGGCAACGCGTGAGGCGACAGGTCCGGCCTAGGTTCGTTACAATATATTTCACAAAGTGTATGATGAATGTTTTTGTAATTTGTTAGTATTTGAAAATATAGAATTATAGGTTTCTACTGTTATTTACAAGTTTTGATATTCATTAAACTACCTACCTTAAATTTAATATATACGTAAGTTTAATATAGAGTGATAAAAAATCTGAACAACTATACTAAAATAAAACGAAAAATATGTAAAATATTACGATTTATTCAATCAAAACCATATAAACAATATTAATTGGAGAAAATGTAAAATAAACTTCTGAGCTACAGTTTACAGTGTTATGCTTCCTCATATTCTATTTCAGACGAATTGTCATCCGCTGCAAGATCAATTATTATAGGCTCTATTCTGCTGTCAATAATATGATCAAGCTCTCACATATTTTTCTCAATTTCCATAACGTGATTAATAAATTTTTTCCAATTTTCTGTCGTTACTTCAGATATTGATTTAAGGAAAAGATTAGTCAGATCTGATAATTTATAATTTGTGTTATTTCGAGCAACGTTACCTTTGACTTGAGCCCATATTAATTCAATCGGATTAAGCTCACAATGATAGCGTGGTAGGCGAAGTATTTCAATTCCTCATTTTTTGGATATCTCCTCAACGACATATTTTTTATAATTTTGTTTATGAATGTTGGCAATGGCTAATAATTCTGCTCTTGTCATTGTATCGTTAAAGATAAATTTCTTAGAAATTAACCACGTTGCAATTTTTCTTCCATTGAGTAGTTGGTAAACGTTCAACTAATCTGGAGTGGTAACTTGCCTTGTCCATCACAATAACTGAATTTTTAGGTATGAATTCAATCATTTGTTCGAAATATTCTTCAAACACGTCTCCGTGCATCTCTTCATGATAATCACAGGTTTTTTTTTGATTCAAACAAAAGTAGACCCTCCTCGAGAAATCCATTTACACTACCAATATGGGTAACAATTAGTCGTCGACCCTTACCTGTTGGTTCCTTGAGCAACAGGTGAGGAGACATATTCTAGTACATGTAATTTTCTGCCAATACAACGGAAGTCGCCTGACGGCCATCTTAGCTACCGAATTCAACAAAATATCATCCCAAACATTGATCCTGGCTTTATGCTGGATATAAATTTGTATGATACTTTTAGCCCTTATAAATGAAACTGGACCTTAGAAAGGTATACTACGATTTTCGCCCGGCGGCCATCTTTGTGGCGCCGTAACGTCACTAAGCTACCGAATTTTACAAAGTATCATCCCAAACATTGATGCTGCTTTCATGACGAATCTAAATCAGTAGGCTGATTTTACTCCCAATAAAGGAAACCAAACCGTACATTTTTTACCACTTGGCTCTACATCTATGTAAGTGGCGACGCAGTGGCGGAATCGGGCGACTTACTCCAGATAGCGCAAATCATCCGTATCTGCCCCTGTGATAAATAGAGTGTTTTTGAAGTGCAACAATTTAAATCTGTTCGTTACAAACGTGAAAACTTCTGTTGCATTGTGATTCGGCATGTATAACCTTTGAATTAAATTGAGCCCCGGTTTCGGAAATTGCCCTAGTAATTAATAAAATGCAGATTGAGACGAGAAGTCTGCGAACCGCATTTAACCGACTGAGCACGTGCACTGCGAATGAGCAATTCCCTGTCATTGTAGTGTTTACTGTAATTTATTGTCAAGTTGAAAAGAGTTTTATATTCGTGATTGATCAAGTGGTGGTTGCAATTGGGTTTTTACCCATTTCAAGTCACATCGTTTTCGAGAATCAGTCTGTGAAAAAAGGTGCAGCATTGGCGGTGCGTTCGGGTCATGTGTGTCAGGTGCGGAAAGTAAAAATAATTGATTATTCCAGCATACATGCGAAAGTGATTAGCCAAGCAGCAGCGACAATAAATCAGTACTCTGTCGAATTAGGGGTGAATGAATATTTTCACAAATGATTGATAAAATTTAATTAAAACTTACATGTCTGATGTAGGAGTAAATTACACGAATAAACAAAAATAATAAAGAGATATTAATAAATATGGAAGAAATAAAAAAAAATTGTAAATATTGTTTTCTTTCCTACATACATTTCCACATATTTTTCATATTGTTCGGTTACTGCTAGAATTTGAATAAAAAAAATAATTTTGATTGTGTATTACATGAATAAATATGTTCCATGCATGTTTTTTGGTTAACTATAATTATTAATATAAAAAAAATCAATTGTTTATATCAATGTGAAAATTGAACTTGCATGATTCGTCAATTGACTTTTTTCCTTTTCGCCTACTCGGTTGACATGGACTCCCATCGGAACTACATAAACAATTTTTTATTTATGTTTTTCTACCCAAATATGGGTAAAGAAATTATGAATTGTCTGTGAATATTTCCAAGTAGGTATATATCACACAAAGTGAATATCAATACTGCATCTATTGCAAATTGTCAATAATTTTCAACGAAAAAGTAATACTAGTTGTTTATTAGTGTACAATAATAACAGACATTCCACTCACTTTACTCTTCGCACTGTCAGTAGCCATTTTTTCCTTTGGTCACGTTTGTAGCTCACGGTATTAGAAAAACCATAAAATTTCGTGTTGGTTTGTGCACCCTAGAATACAGCAGTGGTCACCCAATGTTATTTGCGGCCGACTCGTTTATTGCCATTCATTCATTGTAGGCGCACTTTCGACACTGTGCCTCTCTTTGAGGAAGGTTTTACCCGTCGAATCACAATACAAATGCGTTTTGACGTTTGCGACCGGAAAATTTGAACTATCGCACTTTGTAGACAACCTTTTTATCACAGCTGTATATGGGTATAAGTGATACTGTCTGGATCAGTTTTTCCGATTCCGCCACTGCGGCGCTGCACGTTAAACTCCTCCCCCATGCTCCAAGTCCATAGCCCTTAAGCCGATTGCGCTCCGCAGCCAGACCGTTTAAATAAACGTTCACTCAAACGGCACGGGCATGGCAGAGCAATACCGATACAAAATATCCAGGTGAAGCTGGTGAATCGTAACAATAATAATAATTATTGATTATTATATTATATGATATGTTTTTATGTAGGTAGCATAGGATAATGTATGGTGGTCATGTAAAAAAAATAATGGAATAAATTGTAAATGGGAAAAGTATTTAGAAGGCATCCTTGCAATAATACATATTTTTCTTATAAACCAACTACAGTTTTTAGTTTATAATAACTAATAAAGCTCTAAGGAAAGCAAAACTTAGTGAAGAAGAGCAAAAAAAATTTGATTAATTTGTAGAACATTCGCCTTCACAATAGCAACTTATTATGCAGTCTAATCCTGCTTTCAAACAACTACAATTTCCAATACAGGTCTTAAAGTTACATTTGCAGCACACATTTTCAATTTTTAGGTTTGGGCGACTACCATTTGTCATGAATACACGAATTAGTAAATTATCTTTCAAATCCCAACTAAAATTTGTTCAAGTAGGAATTTCGGGATTTACTAAAATTGCACTCTTCCAGACAATTATTTGGTAGGCTGTTCTCAAAACATGTTGATAAAATGTGTCCTCAGTAGGTGGTGAAGTTCTCAAATCAGATTTACAAGAGTGTAATAGATGGGATAATTTATTTAAATCACCTGTTAATGCTGGCCGACCATACAACAATTTCATAAATTATCGTCGTGAATTTTGGAAAGGAATTAAATTTTGGCTACCATTTTGAGAATAATCTGATAGTGGTTTTAGGTCTTTATCATGCCTATACTTCAAACACATCTTGAACGCACTAGCTTTTAACAAATTTTCTCACAAAAATGTAATTTCGACATATTTTAAAACAAATAAACACATCAATCTTTCGAATGGTGAAACATTTTTGGAAATATATTGAAAAATGGCTTCGCAATCGCGAGTTGAACATAAAAAAATATGTTTACCATATTATAATTTAAAAAACATAATATTTTTTTTTTGCTTTTTGCAATCGCGAATTTCATGGAGACATCCAGATTTACATCCGCAAGATCCTCCACACAAGACACATATTTTTTCAAACCTATATCTTCGAATTCACACCTCATGGAACGAATTATGGGTTGCTGATTCCTAACTAAATGAAAAAAATAGTATTATTGAAGATATGTTATGAATAACTTTATTCGGTTTGGCATTTCTAAAGAATGAAGATACGGGTTTGGGGGTACGGACTTTCTTTCTTTCATTCTTCATCCTTCAATGAGCTATACCGTTAGGCAATTTACCCAGCATCTTCCAATTACGTAACACAATGTTACGTAACTACGGAACATCGTCTGCCGGATGCATAAGTCTCGCTCATGGCGATACTGCATCCGAAATTTCTTCACTATACGTTCTAAAAACAGTTCACATCAATTGTAATGCACGTTTCACGGCAATGGTAAACTGGATACGGGTCCCCTCTTTCCGACAAATCCGTTGTCATCCAGCCTGGTTACTGGCGTAGAGATCAAGAGGACTATAGAACTTGACAAACATTTACTTAGTTTCACAACTATTTAATTATTTGTGCACATATATTATGGCAAACATTCACATTCCACATTTACTTGATTCCTAACTTAAGAACGCCACCAGTCCTTGATCGTGGTTCGGAGTCGAATCCCCAAGTCGGGTACGGACTCTCATTATTCGAGGCTCGACTAAACTTGACTCCTTTTTTCATCATAAGATAATTGGATTCACTTTCCACTCCAAATACAATCCCACTCAACTAAATTTTCTTTTTCACACCGTGCTTATCTATCTTTATTTTTAATTGTCTGTGAAACTATTAAGTCATTTTGTGTCAGGAATTCCACTTCTGACTTTTTTCAATCTCATTATAAATTCCCAACTTGTGAATGGGTACCGACGGCTGGTCAGGTTGACGGGATTCTAGGACGACAACTTTGTGATATAAAGAAATATACATATGTAAATGAAATGTAGATGTCCCGTACTAGTAACAGTTTGATAAATTATTTGAAGAAGAAGAAGAGTCTTATCGATATCTGAAGCCAAGCATCGTCGGGCGTGGTTAGTACTTGAATGGGTGACCACCGGACAAGGGAGCTCTGCGTTAAATGCCCTAACAACATATTCGCAGCTGCAGGCGTCTTATCAATGACCACGAGATTAGACGATAGATATGCCGTCCTTCGGAGGGGACGTTAAGATGGCGGTCCCGAGTTCATAGATGTTGAGCTCGTTAAGGAACCCTACCTCTGAAACAACAAAGGATTCGGCAAAATTTCCCGTTGGGAGGAGTGTGCTCACCGGCGTCGGTGTTTATTTAGCCTTGGTAGCAGAATTAGGCCGACGTTGAATAAAGGAAATAAAAACCCAACTTCTAGAAAAAGGCCCGCCCCTGATTATCATTCGATCATTGTGAATTATTCTGTTATTTATTCTTTAGTGCGGATTTTTCATAAGAATTTTTTTTAGATCTATTGTCACATGGTCACTATCGTTGGCTATTTTTGAGAATGGCCCTAACCGTCAATTACAAATCACTGTGCCCTCTATGATTTTAATGAAACCCTTCGGTATTATAGCGGCTCTAAATGCGTGAATCTTTTTGACACATTATAAAAATATTTCTTGTTTCTCACCACTGAATGTGAATTATCGTAAACATAGTGCTGTACTTACTGTTTTACTGTTATCAAACTCTTATTATTTTTTATTCATCGTTATGACGTAGAGTTATTTTTGTAATGAATGAATTATACTATGGTGAGAACTATTCGCAAACGTTTTTTTTATCCAAAATTATTAAAAAAATGGGGTAAAAAGGGTTAAATCATTCAGATGACGTTACCCTTGTTGAATCTTAAGACGTTTCTTCCTCCTTCGGCTAGCCTATTCAAAATCAATATCGTATTTCATTGAATATACCTTACTTCTCAGATATCCTATATCAGCAATATCGTTTGAATAAACCCTGTTTTCCATGTGCCCCTAAAAAAATCGAAGTGGAATGAAATCGGGGCTTTTTGTTGGCCATTTCACTACTCTTCGATTTCCTGTACACTTTTCAGGAAATTGATCATTTGAATATTACAATATATTTTCAGTATTATGGAGTGATGCTTTATAACAATACAACTCAATATCTAATTACAGAGAACTTTATCAAATATTGATGTTCTCATCATACAACCCAGGCATTATATATATATATATATATATATATATATATATATATATATATATGTATATATATATATATAAACAGTGGGGAATAACGGGGATCTTCAGTCAGAACACGTGTTGAACTATGAAAAACTCTTTAATACGTTGGACCGAGCTTTCGTTTCAATTTTGAAACTTCTTCAGGGTCCTAAAATATGTAAATTACATTATTGAGAAAAAAAATACTTAAAATGAAGGAGGTACTTACAGTAATCTGAGTGGTTGATTAATAAACATTAACTTACAAAAAAAACGTAAAATATGTAAATATTTGTCGGAATGGTGTTATATCTTTGACGTTTCGAGTGACATTGAAGGATTTGAAATGACAACCTATGATTAATCGTCAGAAAAATATAAAATATGTAGTGGGTGTGTTAATTTTTTTATTATATTCTTTGAGAATCATCAGTTTTGATCCATTTGTAAAAGATAACTGTAGATTCTGCTAAGATTTTCGATATCTGTTTTTTGTTCATATTTTGATTGGATTTATTAATTTCAATCTTTTTTCTCAATAATGTAATTTACATATTTTAGGACCTTGAAGAAGTTTCAAAATTGAAACGAAAGCTCGGCCCAACGTATTAAAGAGTTTTTCATAGTTCAACACTTGTGCTGACTGAAGATCCCCGTTATTCCCCACTGTTCATACCAATTTTCAGTCGTCATTTCTAAATTTATATATATATATATATATATATATATATATATATATATATTTTGAGGAGTTTCTTGGGTTATTGGATTCGTTTAGTAATAAAGGTCTATTTGTTAATAGATTACGTTTCGTCCCCGGCCGGGGACATTTTCAATTCTTTATTTTTTTCGTTATTTTTCAGGGCTGACATTTTCTGGAATGAATGTATAATGTAATTTTGTGAAATAAGTAACTCAACAGGTAACATACCTTGGCATAATGCTTCATGTAGAACAGTTTAAGTTGAAGAAAAATACGAATATATATATATATATATATATATATATATATATATATATATATATATATATATATATATATATATTTATTCTGGAACGAGTGCTTTGCTTCCATCTGGTTGTGAACTGATGTTTTGTGCGGGTGGATGTGACGTTTGCTTGTAAGGGTCGGAGATATTCGGAGGAGAAGTCAAGTTTACAAACGGTTATTGTTTAGTTGTGTGTTTGATGGTAACGTTAGGGGTGAGTGTTTTTTTTCCTTTTTTTGAATTTGGTTTGATGTAGTTAGGTATGATGCTTTTTTTTTGTTATTATTGCTTATGGTGGTTATAAAATGGTGTGGTAAATTTTACTAAGGTTACCAATGCCTTTCTGTAGTTCATTGCGTTGTTGTTTTTTTTTATGTAAATCATCTCCTTGATGTAAATTTTTCTTGGGTTGGTTTCTATGCTTAAAATGCTAGTTTTATTGAAATTAGGGTTGTGGTCTTCATTTATGTGTGTTTGTTTAGTGCTGTGCTTGACTTTTTCATATATTCATGCCCTTTCAGTCTATTTTCTAGTAATCGTGACGTCATACCTATATAAACTTTTTCACAGTCATTACATGGAATGCTGTAAATTACATTAGATTTTTTCATAGGTGGGGTTGTACTTTTTAGGGGTGTGAAAAGGTTTTTTAAAGTATTGTTTGATTTATGACAAATTTGGTAATTGAATTTTTTTGTGATGTTAATGTTTTCTGAGAGAAATGGTACGTATGGGAGGGGGATATAGTTAGTATCTTTTTTCGTGGTTTTCGTTTTGTTTGGTTGTATAATGTATGGGTTCTTTGTTTTATGATTTGGTTTATTAGTTTGATTGGGAAGTTGTTATTCATTCATGTTTGTCTTACTTTTTTCAGGGTGTCTTTTCGTAGAGTAGGGTGGGTTAATATGATTGCTCGGTCAGTTATGCTAATAATTACGCCTTTTTTTTGGTTGAAGGGGGTGACATGAGTTAAAATTTAAGTATCTTCCCGACCAGGTAGTTTTTGTGTACCATTTTGTGAGGATGATTTTTTTATTTTTTCTAATGAGGGTCATGTCTAGGAAGTTTATTTCGTTGTTCTTTTCTTCTTCTAATGTGAATTGTAATTTTGTGTTGAACGCGTTGAATGCTTTTAGGACTTCATCTTTTTCATCTTTAGGGATAGCCTTTAGGGATAGAAGTCCTAAAAGCATTTAACGCGTTCAACACAAAATTACAATTCACATTAGGAGAAGAAAAAAACAACAAAATAAACTTCCTAGACATGATCCTCATTAGAAAAAATAAAAAAATCCTCACAATGGTACACAAAAACTACCTGGTCAGGAAGATACTTAAATTTTAACTCATGTCACCCCTTCAACCAAATAAAAGGCGTAATTATTGGCATAACTGATCGAGCAATCATATTAACCCACCCTACTCTACGAAAAGATACCCTGCAAAAAGTAAGACAAACATTAATGAATAACAACTTCCCAATCAAACTAATAAACCAAATCATAAAACAAAGAACCCATAAATTATACAACCAAACAAAACCACATTTGAACACGAAAAAAGATACTAACTATATCCCCCTCCCATACGTACCATTTCTCTCAAAAACAAAACAACACACAAAAAAATTCAATTACCAAATTTGTCATAAATCAAACAACACTTTAAAAAACCTTTTCACACCCCTAAAAAGTACAACCCCAACAATGAAAAAATCTAATGAAATTTACAGCATTCCATGTAATGACTGTGAAAAAGTTTATATAGGTATGACGTCACAATTACTAGAAAATAGACTGAAAGGGCATATATGAAAAAGTCAAGCAAGGCACTAAACAAACACACAAAATGAACACAACCCTAATTTTAAAATTTTAAAAAAACCCACAGACATTGGTAACCTTAGTGAAATTTACCACACCATTTTATAACCGCCATAAGCAATAATAACAAAAAAAAAGCATCATACCTAACTACATCAAACGAAATTCAAAAAAAGGAAAAAAAAACACTCACCCCTAACATTACCATCAAACAATAACCGTTTGTAAACTTGACTTCTCCGAATATCTCCGACCCTTACAAGCAAACGTAACATCCACCCGCACAAAACATCCGTTCACAACCAGATGAAAGCAATACACTCGTTCCAGAATAATAAAAGAAGCATGTTATATATATATATATATATATATATATATATATAACAGTTTAAGTTGAAGAAAAATACGAATATATCGTATTTTTCTTCAACTTAAACTGTTCTACATGAAGCATTATGCCAAGGTATGTTACCTGTTGAGTAACTTATTTCACAAAATTACATTTTACATTCTTTCCAGAAAATTTCAGCCCTGAAAAATAACGAAAAAAATAAAGAATTGAAAATGTCCCCGGCCGGGGACGAAACGTATTCTATTAACAAATAGACCTTTATTACTAAACGAATCCAATAACCCAAGAAACTCCTCAAAATTAATACAAAAGGATTCATGAAAAAAACAATATATATATATATATATATATATATATATATATATTTATGTTATAATAATTTCATGTTTTCAATGTTTTTTCATTTTTCTGATCTCTTTGTCAGAATTCCGAATTACAAGTCGGAAATCCTAGTAACAAGTCGGAATTTCGAGTAAATTCGGAATTCTTAGTAACAATTCGGAATTCCGACTTACGAGTCGGAATTTCGAGTTAAAAGTCGGAATTCCGAGTTACAAGTCGGAATTCCGAGTTATACGTCGGAATTCTGAGATACAAGTCGGAATTCCTAGTTAAAAGTCGGAATTCGTAAAATAAAAAAGTGTGAGATTTCTACGCCTTCGTAAGTTTCAATTCTTTTAAAAAACTATTGAAGCAGCTTTTAAACTCTTCCTCTGGCATGAATTAAAGAAGTCTTTATTATAATTACTATTACCTTGTACTGGCAACTGTTATCATGATTGAATTCAATCAATCAATCAAAATACACTTTATTGTCGAAGGGTGGATATCTCGTTCATCTTGTTGGTTTTTTACATTCAGGAAACGAGAGAAACAATCATATTTAAGTATATCAAAAATAGAATTAGAATTAAAATATTATAAATCCTAGATGAACGAATAGTCGCATTAAAACGGGAAAATAAAGGAGTAATAAATAAAATAAATATGTAAATTTAATAAATATGTAAATTTAATAAATAAGAAAATAAAGTAAATGGGACCATAGCCATTACACTATTTCCGCAATCGTAGGGACTATTTGAAATGAACATATAAAATGTTTATAGCAACAAATAATTTTATATCTCTATGCCATCCATATCTCTGACAATATATTCTTGAACACTATAAAATACCTGTTCAATAAGAACTTGTATTAATGTAATTAATATTAAGATTTTTGTATTGTCCTGTCATTGGGTCTTTCCTAACCTGTTGGGTGGGACCCATTCAAATATTAAAAAAATACTTTCAAGTGTTACAGATCACTCATTTTGGAAGGCTTGCATTTGATCGCTATACTTATTCAATTTAAGACTGTGTATTAAGGACTCTACGCTGGTGGAACTGGAAAAGTCAACTCGGCCCCGCATAGACGCCACTGATCGCATCTTTGGACCCTTTTAAGTACAGCTTTTACTTTGTTTTCTCGGCTAAATACGACGGGACTTCGCTAGCCAATCGTTTCGAAATAAGCAGGAATAAGTCCAGTATGCCTTCATCTCGGCTATAGTGCTCAGCCAGCTTAGGCCGTCGCCCCCATATACAGGGCCGGAGCAGATTTGCATTTAATTCATAAAAACCATGTTCAATTGTGTGTGTACCGACTGAAAAGCTTCGTGTGTGATCTGTAGGATTGGTATTTTTACTCCTTTGAGTGATGGATAAAGTGAAATGTGAACGGTTCGATTTATTTATGTTTTGTGCACGTGTGTAGCAGAGGTAAACAACCTTTTTCAGGTGCTTCCGACGGTATTCTGTACTGTTAATGCATTTTGCTTATTTTCTCCAATGACCGAGATATCAGAATTTCATATCAGCTGTTTACATCACTGATACTAGTAGGGCAGGTTGATCCGGTGCACTGAAATTATTTTGTATTGTTATTATTGAAATAATACCGCTTAGGTGATATTACGATTATTGAAATTATTAAAAGTTCCTTCTGAGTCGTAATTATGCTCAGAGTATATGCATCAAATAACATCAAGATGAAAATAATTATTTAGATTCATTTTTGTTTTAATATACCACGTTTATAATACGGACTAAAAAGTATGAAATGATTTCCTAGCCCCATAGAAATTTATAACCCCACACAAATTCCTAACCCCATATAGATTGTCTTGAAAATTTGTGATTGTGAATTTTTAATAGCTATGAAAATAATTTAAAACGAAAAATAGATACATGAATAGTTCACCTAGGTCACTAACAATTTCATTGCAGTGCGAAGTAGGTATTGCGTGAGTTTTCTCAACGACAGCTACTTCTTACTATTATACTATTTATTGCATGCGCCCCACGTTTTTTAGTAAAAAATATTATATGACAGTGTTTTCCGCCTAGTTGAGTACCTATGACGGTTTGATATTTCCAAAACCACTAATTGTAAAAACGACCATTTTTTTCAAATGACACATCTTTTAGACACACATTTCTTAGATTCTAATTTTCACGATGAATCCAATGATGGTTACAAATCGAAAATCAGATGGATAACATCCTAATGCACTAGTTATTTGTCGAAAGATTATGAGGAAATTGGGGTATATCGCTCATCAAGTATGCTGTGGATACAACATTGGATGAAACTGAATGAAAAAATATTAATTTTCACATACAAAGAAGTTCATAATCCATTCCAACAAATTAGTTGAAGGGAATTAAATGTTCGAAGTGCATTCCGCCAAGTTCCTGACATTTTCTGGCTTTATCAAATGTGTTTCGCATCACATTTCGCAACATAGCGGAATTTATGGTAGCAAACACTTCACGAATGCGATTTTGTAAAATTCCCAGGGTTTGAGGCGGTGTGCAAGACGTTCTTTCACACAACCCCACAGAAAAAAGTCTGAAATATTGAGATCAGGTGATCGGGCAGGCCAACGTACAGGACCATTCGTTGCAATTACTCGCTCAATAAACCGGTATATTAAATAGTTTATGACTGGGATGGTATTATGAGGCAAAGACCCATCTGGTTGAAAATACATCACTTCAGAAACAGCAATTGGTAAGTCCACTAACAATTCTTCAATATCCTTCTGAAGGAATTCTTCACACCTTACCCCTGTCAACTGAATTTGTCCAATTATTTGACCTCCGATTACATCAGCCCATACGTTTACTCCGAATCTTTCCTGAAAATTACTTTCCTTCATTAAATGCTGATTTTGTTGCACCCAATATCTGCAGTTTTGTCGGAAAACAATATCAAAGGAACAAAGTCGGGATTAGCAGTAACCAATCACAATAAACTAATCTTCGATTTCCATCATTTTCATACAAATGCTGGTGCACTCGATACTGAAACGACCTGTACCTAGGCTTTTTCGATTTTTTTTTTGCTGACTCATGACTAATTTGTAACTCTTGGCTAATTTCCCTAGTAGAAGCGGTAGGATTCACTTCTACAAATGCTAAAACATTGATTTCCGTCACCTCATCAACGATAAAAGTTTCATGGTGGGGAGTTTCTTGTCTGAGTTGTTTCTCTGCAACGGGAAAATATTGGAAATATGGATGATAGGCCAGTAGATATAGACAATCAATTCACATTAATTCCAAAAGTTTTCAAACTTCAATGGTATGTTTGCGATGAACGGAACACTGGTTAAATTGAAAAATAGTGTTCATGCTTTATTTTTGCACTGAAAATTGCGAAAGTTCTGCAAACTAGGCATACCGATATTAATAATGTTTCACAATATGCATTAAGTTTGCAACCTTGTAAAATTTACGGAACCTTGTTTTTTGTCTTTTGTTTAAGTTTTTCATTGTAATTTGTTTAAAGAAATTACCAAAGTTCTGCTAATTAGATAAGTGAACAGAAAAAAAGTTTAACATATTCACGTACCTAGATATATTTACAACCATTTCTGAAAAACGCATAATTTATTTATCAAACTTTTTTTCTCGACACTGCCATTTTCAGTACACACAAGCATTGAACTAATGACAAAAGTTTTTTATTGTGGTTGCAAATAAAGAGATTATCGGTATCAGTGGATATCTAACTTTGCAACCTAATACGAAAACGGAACATAATTATTCACTAATATACATTTTTTGCATTTTTATTTGCAAAAGTTCTGCAAATTGCAGTTATAACTACAATTAATATTTTACGTCACGCAAGAGATTTGCAACTGTCATTGGTCAACGGAACATTTTTTAATTTAATTGTTTTGTTTTTTTATAATTTGGCCATAAATTGTAAACATTGTGCAAATAGGTTTAAAATATATGTCTCCAAAATTATACTTCACCTTTCCACATGACTTTCTTACTCCAATTGTAGTTTCGCATGAAAAATTACATTGAATCCGAATGGAGAACGGAAATGTAATCGACACGTAAGAATCATTTTCTTGATTAATAAAAATTTTGAAAATAAAGACGGGAAAAACACAGTGACGTAATACAGTTGAAGGTTAATCGTACTAATGTACAACTGCATGACGTCAGGTTGTTTTTTAAATCTTCCATTTTTTAATGAATCAAGAAAATTATATAAACGTGACGAGAGATTCTCGATCCTCCATCAAACTCATTTGAAGGATGTTTTTATGCAAATGCCTAATTTGTATATGATTTTATGAATTCATATCGAAAACATTGAATGATTTCACCTACCGTTGACGAGCTTCTCTTTGGCCGTTAGTTAATTAACTTGGTAACACAATAAATGCCATTTATTATATAAAAATCTTTATTATTCACATTATAAAGGTGTATTTTTTTTAAATTCCTAGTGTTTCACATTGTAACATAGTTTGCAAATTATTATACTGTCACCAATTGGTAAAATGAGTAGTCTGCCCGATTTGCAGAACTTTTTTTTTTTTGGTAGAGTACAAATACGAAATATTTTTCTTTTGATTTTACCTTCACTTCCGTGTTGCAGACGAGGTTGCAAATTAATGAAAACATTGTACGTGAGAACATCTTCACTTGCAACCATTATTTGAAACTTTTATAATAATTTCGATCATTATTTTAATTAAAAAAAAACAAGTTCATGAATAAATATGTTTTTCGTTTGACGCATGAGGTTACAAATCAAAATTCTTCTCAAGAACATTATTTCAGTTATTTTTCGAGTTTGCGGAACTTTTGGAATTTTCCGAAAAATTAAGATTTAACAACAATTTTTTTCGATAAAACAAACATCCGTTTTGTTTGAATAGTTGCAAATTTATCAGAGGATGTAAATTGTTATATTTCAAAACTTTGAAAGTTTGAAAAACTTTTGCGAAATTTTCCGCGCTAATAACGTGAAAATTTATTAAATCCTGATTTTCAACAACTTTCGTTCAGAAAAAAGTGTTGCAAAATCAGACTTACTATCATTTGAATGTACTCTTCATTCCACTGAAGTTTTGAAACTTTTGTAATCACGATCAAATTTTTCGAAAAGCATGTCTATCTGGCCTATGATGTCTGTTGGGATATCTTTCAGCATACAAAGTTGCTGCGTTCCTCGAATTTTTTAGCATTCGCCATAAATTAATATAGCATGTCCACTTTTTAATTTCTTGTATATATGTTTGTTGAAAAATTTAATGGCCTAAAGCACACTAGGCATACGAACTTATTAGGTTATTGATGAACACTAATTTCTTACTTGTCAAAGTTATTTTTGTTTCCATAGCATACTTTTGGTTTTAAAAGTTTTTACCAAAAATTGGGGGAAAAAAAATTATCAGGGAGCGTTTCATCAAGAATTTCAAAGTTTGATTCAGTTCCGAGTGAAGTTGCCTTCGAAATGTTTGACTTAGTTAAAAATTGATTTATTCCCAAAATAATTATACCTTTCGTTTTGATCGTAAAATTGAAGTTATGAATTTGGTTTCGTTCAATTTTGTATCCAAAGCATACTTGATTAGCGATATACCCCAATTTCCTTATAATTTTTCGACAAACAATTAGTGTATTAGGATTGTTATCCATTCTATTTTCGATTCGAAACAATCAATGGATTCGTCGTGGAAATTATAATCTAGGGTATATGGTATCTAAAAGAAGCATCATTTGAAAAAATTGTTTTTTTCACAATTAGTGGTTTTGGAAATATTAAACCGCCATAGGTGTAGTTCATCCATTATCAATTGCAGAAGCATAAAAAACAAGTTTTCCAGTCTTGAGTCGCAATCCTTTGAGCAGCAGAGTCGGAGATAACTAATTTTATTTAGATATTTAAATATTTAAAAAATACGTTGAACTATAAAAATATGCCATAAACGAGGAAGTATGTATTGATAGGCAATCGTATCATCATAATTTCATTTCCACATGGTCGAAAAAAAGCTATATTTTCCAACAAAACACAACACAACTATAGAATATTTTAAAACCTATTTCGATCCCAGATCAGAGACGCTACTGGCTTTCATTTACTCAGACCTCCTGAAACTGGTGATTTATTAGTCTCAACGTATAGACACACCTACAAGCATTACCACTGGCTTGCGGTCACTCAAACAGCTGTCACTCAAACCCACGTTGACTATCGGCTCTTTTGATCTTCTTTTGATCTACCGTTCGGCAACGGAGAATGTTTACGAGTAGTACACTTTTTTTTTCGTTCCGTTTCTTCACATATACGCTCGTGTTAGCGAAGTGAGTTTTTGATTTGCTCCCTATAGAAACAGCTTCTGCAATTGAAAATGGTTAAACTATACTCAACTAAGCGGAAAAAACTGTCATAATAATTTTTACTCATCATTCATGTCCACCAAATTGGTTAAAGTGGGTCCAACGCACTCTAGATGCAAAAATAAAAATGTTTCTGAAAAATCAAATGTTTCAAAACTATGTGATCGTACTCAGAATCGTCCCTAGAATCCACAAAAAGACAAAACATACAAGGTGTTCCATTGGCAATTCCCAAGCTGGGTCGTTTTTGGTAAAAGTAATTGGAGAGTAATTGAAAAAAAATCCAATTCTTGAATCCAACACCCCAACCATGGCTTGTCTGAAGAATCCGTTGATATCCGATAACAAATTTTTCACTATAAAATAAAATATTTTTGTTCCGAGAATCGATTATGAACGAAAACGAGATTTGAACCCCAACTGCCTGCGTGGTATGCAGACGCGCTATCCACTAGAGCAGATCGCCACTACCTACATTTCTGAGAATGCTCTTTCTGAATTATGAATCGCTTCACTGGAGACCCGTGGTTCATTCAGTAAGATAAAAAGTATATTTGAATTTTGAATATCAAATCTAGTTTCCTAAGATTGACTGTGTTGACATATAATTTTGACAGGAGCATTTATCGCGAAGCTAGTGTGCATGAACTGATTTTCTGTCGATTTTAAATATATAAGAACGTGTTATGTTGCGTACCCTGCTTTTGTGTATTGCTGACGATACTCGCTTGGCCCTTGGGTATATAGACCAGGGCTGAAGCCTTTAAAAATGGTAAAAAGTGGAAAACAAAATAGTAGGATGAAACCCATTGTAAAAGGAAGAGAATATAATAAAAATGAAAGGAAAAATAATTTACGGGCGATCTGAGGTCGGGAAGTGGAAGGAGGTGAGTTTTTAAGGGTAAAAAACGGTTAATCTCGATTTTTGGCAAAACTACAAGTCCTATGGAAAACAGTTGTAGGTAATGAAAAGATCTACAACTTTTGTAATCACACTTTTTTCACATAACCTCAAAATTTATGTGAAAAATTGAAATAACCATGTTTTTGGTTTTTTATTTTTATCTTTTACAAAAAAAAATGTTTTTCCTCGAAATTTGGTGAAAACTTACCTTTTTATGTCCCAAACACACTGTAATTTATTTGATTTGAAATATTTATTTTTTCACCTTATTTTGACTTATATCGAAAAACCACCCTAATTTTCAATCAAAATTCTCGCGTCAAAATATCAGCTTTTTTTAAAAAGTCGGTGGGCTTTTTATTCGTTGAAATCTCCTTTCAGATGGTGAAAAAAAATACATTACTATGGTAAATGTTCTCAGAAAATGCAAAGAAACGAAAAAAACTCGAATCCGAAAATCTACAATATTTTGAGAAAGTTGTAGAATCTTCTTTAAATTATATGCGTAGATGCCTATTTATTGCTATTTTGAGATAACTTATATACCTGAGTGACCTACGGAAAATGTTTGCCCATCAAAAGGTATTTCATAGAGAAGTGGGGAAGGGGCTAAGAGGGTCTGGGGCCTTACTACCAGTTATTTCTTTGTATTTTCTGAGAACATTTACCATAGTAATGTATATTTTTCTTCTCACCATCAGAAAGTAGAAATTTCAACGAATAAAGAGCCCACCGACTTTATAAAAAAAGCTGATATTTTGACGCTAGAATTTTCGATTGAAAATTAGGGTGGTTTCCGATATTGAGTCAAAATAAGGTGAAAAAACAAATATTTCAAATCAAATAAATTACAGTGTTTTCGCCAAATTTCGTGGAAAAAATTTTTTTTTGTAAAAGATAAAAATAAAAAACCAAAAACTTGGTTATTTCAATTTTTCACATAAATTTTGAGGTTATGTGAAAAAAGTGTGGATACAAAAGTTGTAGATCTTTTTATTACCTACAACTTTTTTCCATAGGACTTTTAGTTTTGCCGGAAATCGAGATTACCCGTTTTTTACTCTTAAAAACTAACCCCGTTCCACTTCCCGACCTCAGATCGCCGTAAATTATTTTTCCTTTCACTTTTGTTATATTCTCTTCCTTTTCCAAAACGTTTCATCCTACTATTATTTTTTTTGGTTTCAAAAATTATCGACCCTGGTCTAATATCCCTATCACAGTCTGGGCCTCTTTCGTAACTAACGTCATGCTGTCGGATTTTCGTAAAGGTGTGCGCGCGCGCGCCGAATTTACTCTCAACTAAACGCGGAAAAGGAGTATAACTTCGACAAATACTCTTGGATTCGTTCAAAATTATACAGTTTATTTCATTATGATTATTTGAGAAAATCCGCGATTTCAAACTGTAAATGCTACAATTTAATTGATTGTGTTTAGTTCATTGAACGTAATTCCAGCGCCCAGTCGTAGCAAATTTGACCGATTGATTGGTATGAAATCTCAGATTAATAAGTATTAATCTGAGTGTTAAATTAACTGCAGAGAGTATTGTTAACGCCCCTTAGGTCGGGGTACATAGACGATGGAAAAATCAAACTTAAATAATGAAGCAGGGTGTCCTATTTGAACTTCAAACGTGCTCGTGCGATGGAGGAGAACGCTTGCATTGGTTTGTTTTGAAATCGCGTCGCGTACATCGTTATTCACTTTGGGTATTTTTAGTAGCTCTTCGTGCCGAACTTCGAGTGTTTTGATTTGGTTAAATTTAATGAAATGAAAATAAGATTGAAAATAGCATCCAGCTGAAAATTCGCGAGAAAGAATTACGTTTAATAAAATACATTGTAGTTCAAATTATTTCCTCCATTATAAACCTTTATATTCATAGACTTTCATCACAGAAATGACTTTTTTTTAAGATATCATTCACAATTATTTGAAACAACTGGTTCTTATTGCTTATAGCATATTCCATTGTAAAGCTGGTGCACTAGTTTTGCTCCACTGTTGCAAATACACTGAATTTGTTTGATTCAAAAATGAGAACTAGTGATGCATTCTTCATGGAATACGAAATATGTGACATGCACATCAATCACTTGAATAACATGTATATCGTATATCAATCAGTTGAATAATATTTCCTTCCTTACAGTCGAAAACTTACTTGACAATTTTCGAATGACGAAAACGTAATTGTCATGGATATTTTGATTTTCGGGAAGCAACAGAACAAAGTTGAGAATGATAAATGAATTGGAAATTCTATTTTTCAATAATGCAGCCGTATTCCAATTTGTTTTCTAGCCTAAATAAAATTCATTTAACAATTGTCGAATTACCGAAACACAACAGTTTTTGGATTTCCTGAAGCGAAAATAATAGACCTAGATACTAGCTGGCCCAGTTGAAACCCGTTGAAAGAGGATTGCAACGAGAACTTTGATAATCGTTCCACAGTTTTATTTCAATTTTGGTTGTGATTGTATCAAACAGGGCTAGGTCTGTTATTGCTATTTTGTCTGTTTGGTGGAAATCCCTCTTTATAATAGCAGAAACAGGAAAACTATATAAACCATGATCTCAATTTAATTATTGTTTATCATTCCAGTAATGTCTTCGGTAGGTTAATTAAGTAATTGTGATTATGTGACGCCACTGGAATTGAAGACGCTATCGTTCGACCTTCTCATTTCACAGAATCAATCATCCGAACAAGCAGAAAATTATTTGTTCTAGATTTGTGTTGTCAGGTCAGTTACTCCGAAGTATAGCTATATTTGGAAAATGCATGGAAATATTAAATCAATTCAAACCATATAAATCATATTATTTCCAATTATGCCTGCCTTCGCGAAATTATCTGCTTGCGTTGCAATTAAAACACAGTCTTCAATATCCTGGAACGTTTCCACCATTGATTAAAAAAATATTTACACTAGTAATAATGCTACAAGAAAAAAAACATTAAATACAATATTTCAATTCAATAAAATACTCGAATAAAAATCATGAGATATGAATCTCATAATATGAATGTTTTCGGTAGAACTTACGAAGTATATTCAATGTGTCATTAGAGCAGATTACAGGGTGTGTCGGAAATAAAGTAATTTTTTTTTGCTCAACTACAGGACCAGTGAACAGACAATATTAATAAAACTCCGTAAAAGGCATTTTTTGATAGTGAGGTATGAAATATGCATTGTGGAACTCTGAGATCCCCTATAGGTCAAACTATTAGGCTTATAGGAATTGGCACATTATTTTTCATACAATGATAGAAATTATATGCTATAAGCTCAAAGATTGGGAAACATGGGTAGCTGATCTCGTAATCATCTTCAGATTTTATGTAACCCACAATACCACTCTATTTACCATAATCAAATAGAGGGTCATTACCTATTGAACCATATACCTGCTAAAATAATGAGCAATAATTGGGGCAGCTTGATAAATTAAAAATTGCATTTCAATGGAAGTAATTATTATTATCGAGAATGGAATTGCCGAAAATATATTTTCCATAATGTAAAATTCCAATTTCTCCATTGGTCAATGAAAAATATAATGATTGTGTGCGTGCCCACACGATCGCCGATCACTCAGTTCATATTTGTTTATGGAACGTTGGGGACGCGTGCTGTTTGTCGTAAATGAGTGTACCTACCTACGTATGATTTATATGACAAATTTAAGTACCTAACTACAATCTATTTAAGTACCTAACTACTAACTACTATGGCTTGATGATCGGAGCCAATTACTGATAACATTTACATCGTTTATGTATAGCAAAAAGTGCAACGGGCCCAGTACACTCCCCTGTGGCACTCCATAAAATACTTCAATCTTTTCAGATATGTTTTTGCCAATTTTTGTTTATTGACGTCGGCAACATCGCATTCATATAAGTACAAGTAAGTGTCTTATAATTTAGATCTTTCTTGGTGGCTGTGCTATCTTGATATAAAGTCAGAACAGCCACCTCTAAGAAAAAATAATATGGGTCATTCTATTGCTTCAGAAAATTCAAAAATTGCACGATGATCATGTTTTGGTAATTCGACAATTGTTAAGTGAATTTTACGCTGGAAGAAACAATATTCAACTGGGAAACAGGGTATTAAAGTAATTTAAAATTAATTCGTCATTCGCAACCTTTCTGATTCTACAGGAAATTCAAAGTTTGCTCGACAATTATGTTACGGTCATTCGACAATTGTTAGGCGAGTTTTCGGCTGAAATATTCATAAAAAGACGTATATTTTCTTTAAAATATATTTTCGTGCATTTTTATTATATTTGATGGATTTCGACAATAATTCGACAAATCTTAATAACAATATTTCTGAAATTCGACTTTCACTCGCAAATTTACTGTAGTGGCAGTGCTAACTTTTTATCAAGTTATAAAAAAACTAAAAGCGCGACAAATTAGTCTCCTCTGTCGTTAGCAATTACCAATATCTTTCTCAAGACTCACTAATCAATTATGTAGACAATTTTACAACAAAAGTGTTTATGAGCATCGTTGGTTCCATTGATTCCATCATAATCGACCAGTTCGAAAAAACTAATGCAACAGACGAATTTCAGTTATTAGTAAACATACATACAGAAACATTTGTTCAAAAGGTCTGAGATTTTCAAGTTCTGTTTGACCAGTTATTTTTGATGAAATATGTTCGTTGTTCTAGGTATATATGAAGGAATTCATATCATACATTACATTTTAGGATTTGGAATAGGTTTTTGTTGAATCAGGTTTGTCACCATATTTTTCGAAAGACTGAACTTTTCATGTTATTTTTTCTTTAATATTGAATATACAAATCGTTGCAACGATTTGAATAGACTTTTTTATTGAGACTTCAGGAGATCAAATGTAAAAAAATCTTTTTTTGTTTTTTGTTAAATTGTTTTTTTTTTGTATAAATCAAGGTTGGATACATTTTTTTATTAGCTTTTGTTGGCAGAAGTTTGCCTACCTGATATCCACTTTAAACACCAAAATATAATGATTTTAATTGTTGAGATAGTTTAAGGTCATCAAACTATATACCTGTAGTAAATTTTAACTTCTTAGGTATATATTTGAGGATGCAGGCAATCAGACAGACACCGAAGTGAAAACCCTAGACTTTTTACATTTTCTAATAACAGGGTGACCCAGGGCTGCGACTTGTTTTTTTAAACGATAGTTCCGACAATGAGGCACATTCTAAAAATATTTCTATTTATATACAGGATGTACCAAAATAAGATACACAACTATGTTCTGTTTTTTTAAATGGCAACCTCCCATTTTCGTAACATTTTTGGTTTTGCCACTAAATTGTCGATGTAACGCACCCGGATTTCTTACACTTATCTGCAATAGTTTCTGACTTTCAATTTGTGTCAAAATAGCGTCGTGCATAGAGCCACAGAAAAACTCATAACTTTAGAACCATTCAAGATAACTTAACCAGCTTTTTTCCAGTCCATTCCTTAGGCTTTAGTGCATGTGCGTGTCTAGGGTATTTCCATAGGGGGTATCAATATGAGGTGTCATATATGTTTTAAAAATCAAAACTTCAGTCACACCTTCACATTTATATTTAATTCCATATAAAAAAAAAATAATAAATAAACAAAATATTCTTCGAAATGAAAATAATTACTCCTTCCTTCCTATTTTCGATAATTTGCTCTTGTCTATCAGTGCCCAACATATTGATCATCTTATTTTTTTCGTCACAGTAGTTCTTGATGAAATTCCTTGCATGAATTACTGATTCTCTGTGAAATTTACTTTCTTGATGACTGACCAAATCTCCATCTCTTCCAAATAATTTGGAATATTTGCCTAAATGGAGTTTTGATAATTTGTTTGAAAGGGTCTGTTCATGTTCATGTTCACCGTACTTTGCAAATAACAGGCAATATTTGAAA
Organism: Gonioctena quinquepunctata; assembly: GCA_018342105.1. Taxonomy (NCBI): domain Eukaryota; kingdom Metazoa; phylum Arthropoda; class Insecta; order Coleoptera; family Chrysomelidae; genus Gonioctena; species Gonioctena quinquepunctata. Next base: position 137,906 of record JAFIRS010000288.1, read on the forward strand.
AATATTCATTTTTTCGAAACTGAAAATGTTAACCATTCGAACATCTGGAAATATAGCATTATTTCACATCCTTGTTTTTCTTTTTATATAATGAAAAAGGATAAACGAAATCTTTGTCTGGTAACATCGAGGGGATGACCACTCTTCTTCTTCTTCTTCGCACAAGGTGGGCTGGTTCCGAAGAACCCGTACACGTAGGCCTCTCTATTTGGGCCCATTGTGCGCCCACTTGTTCTGAGAAAATCAGCTGGGCATGCCGATTTCTTTGACAAAATTCAGCAACTTCCTCAGCTGAATTTCCTCTGGGTTCAGAATTATGCTCCCAAGGTTGATCTCCCTCTGGTGCACCAAGGCTGGGCACTCAGTGAGGATGTGCGACGATGTCTCGTCATCTTCCAGGCACCATCTACATAGGGGATCATCTGTGATCCCGATGAGCTCCATGTGCCTGTTCAGGTGATTATGTCCCGTTAGGAGCCCAGTCACAGTCTTGATGTCCCGTCTGTTAAGTGACAGGATCTCTTTAGACATTTTTTTCCTTGGCTCCTTTATGTGGAGCTTTGATTGCCTCATGCCTGGCGCCTCTTGCCATGTTTTAAGGAACTGCTTTTGTAGCAGTTCCTCCATGTTTGAGATTGCCAGGCTGCTGGGTATTCCCAGGATGGGTTCAGGTCCAACTGGGGTCTTTCCCGATCCCATCTTGGCTAATCTGTCTGCATCCTCGTTCCCAGGGACACCTGAGTGTCCCGGGACCCATATGAGGCTGACTTTGCTTGTTTTCGATAAACTTTCTATGGCGTTTCTACACTCGGACACCAGTTTGGATACAATCCTATTTCCGCCTAACGCCATAATAGCAGCTTTGCTGTCCGAGTAGATGGCAGTAGGCCCTCGACTTTTATTGTCGAGATTTTCCTGGACACAGGTGAGTATAGCATATACTTCAGCCTGGAAAACTGAGGCATATTTGCCTAAAGGAACTGAGATTTCTCTCTTTGTTCCTTCTCCGTAGACCCCTGCGCCGGATATTCCATCAAATCTTGATCCATCTGTGTACCAGGTTGATCCTTGGTTTGGGGGTCTGTCAGGCGCATTGTCCTTCCATTCCTCCCTTGTGGGGATGGTTATATTGGGTCCTTTTCTAAAATCCAGAACAGGCGGGGTGTTGTCTCTTTCCATTAATAGGACTGGACATCCTTCCTTTGCCCTGTCCCAGATAGCTGAGTGTCCATGGTCTGCCTCAGTACCGATGCATTGGCTTGCGCCTTTGAGTCTGTATGCAGCACGCATGGCGTCATGCTCAATGACAAGGTGCAGAGGTGGTAGTCCTAGTAGAACTTCTAGAGCTCTAGTAGGCGTGGTCCTCATGGCACCTGTTATGCCTAGACAAGACAGTCGTTGTACTTTATCAAGTTCATTTCTGGACTTGCCCTTCGTAGTACCGGTCCACCAAATGATGGATCCATACGTTAGTATCGGGCGAATGATCGCCGTGTATATCCAGTGTAGGGTTTTGGGTGTCAAGCCCCACGTGTTGCCGAAGGCTCTTCTGCAAGCCCAGTAGGAGCAGGTAGCCTTCTTGGTTCGATTTTCAATCTGTTCGTTCCAGGTCAGCTTGGAGTCTATGATGACTCCAAGGTGTTTGGTCGACGCTGGTGACCACTCATCAGAAAATGTACACTAATGCCGAAATCCCATATGATTTCTTAAAAAATTTGTGATTTCCGAGGATTTCATGGAAATCCCATACGATTTCGAGAGATTTCCGAGGATTTCCTGGAAATTTCCTGGATTTCGAGGGATTTCTTTGTAAATATTGCACAATACCTGGCTGCCCTGACTGATTTACTTGTTGAATCTTTTGTGGATGTTTTATATTTTTTAGAACGTGAATCGAAGTGGGTTTTGAAATGTCTGTTGACATTAGAGAGAACACTTTTTTTTCAGTACAGGAGTATGCATTCGAAACAAAATCGCACAAAGGGCATTAAACTAAAACGCAATTTTGCTTCACTTCTACTACGAACTTTTCAATTTTTCTTGAACGTTCAAATTTTGTTTCATGATCTGTCAAACCTTTTAAAACCTTCATTTGATAGGACTTCACAATATTTTCTATGTATCGGACTATTTCTTATTTTTATCCGGAAGTATTGAACGAGTGGTGGATACTGAGGTTGATACATAATCTGATGATTTGTGTTTTCCATTTATATCATCATTGTTTTCCGAGACATTTTCTGCTTGTGATAATTTCCTTCAATGGTTTATTTTTACTTTATTCTTTTCTTCAACAAACACTTCAGCTACTCTACTTAAGAGTTTTCTGTGACATTCCACAATTTTGAATATTGAAACGTTTTTGGAATAGATTCCAAAAAACGAATTCCTTTCATTATCGACGAATAAGTTGTTCAGGTCCGTCTTAGCGAAATCCTCCCAATTTTATGAAATCCTCCTCGCTGAACAATGACAACAAAAAAATGGTTATCAAAGCCTGCACAGATCAAAAGATCTCTGCGGTATTTCGAAAAAACAATATCAAGTTTGAGATCTCGTAGAATTTGGTCGATCTTATGATGGGAAGATCCGAGGAAGTATCATCCGAGGTATCCATTTCCTACACAAAAAATTGATTTGTACCCCTTTTTTGAGCTTTTTCGATACCAAAAAAAAAAAATTATTCATTAACTGAATGTCCGATACCCGATGAAAATTCATATTTACAAATCGGAGGTGAGCATTTAAAATATCGGTGCCTAGGGATTGATGTAAATAAAACAATTCGTTCAAACCCGAGAGCCAATGTCAGCTTTCCTCTTCAAATCTACAACGGTTCAAACTTTCAACTATTGTTTTTTGCGCAAACCACACACCAAGAGTTTTTATTCCTCCGAGCTGAACTCAACCATAGTCCGCCTGTCATAGAATGGCCAGCCCTCTGAACACTCAAACTTTGACTTTCGCCTAACCCGCTTTCCCAGACCCAATACACAATGATATCCTTTATGTGAATCCGCTATAGTGTTAAATGCATTCTAAGAGTTAGTAAATAATTTATATTTCTCTGATACTAATACAGTTTCCTGTGAAATGTTCACTTGAAAAGAGTTTACAAAATCACTACACGTGTTTTGCTATTCAATAATTTCCTCATGCAGGAATGAGAGTATTATACGTGTAGTGTAGGGGATTTATAAAGCTTTTTTTGAAGGAAAGAGTGAGTTTTAATTCATCAATAACTTACTCCCGAGGAGCTTGCTCCCTTACCTGTTGACTGTTCAAATAGTGGTATGAATAATAGCTTGTTTCTTTGGCACTTTCACTACTCGCACGATCTACAACCACAGACGTGAAACTAGATTTGACCAGTTTTTATTTCGACAGTTACAAAAAAATTACAAATGCACTAAAAAGAAAAAATAATTTCTTTCATTGTTTCATCTAGGTTATTCTGTGAGTAACAGATTCAAAATCTTGCCGCCCAAGATTACCTATTTTGTATCCACGGCAAGCTTTTGAATCTTTTTAGTGCTTTGTATACAAGCTTCTTTAATTTTTTTTTGTAATTTTTATTTTTAACTTTTTAGTTCTGTTTTTATTAACAACTAATAAAAGCTTGTTTTTTATTAATTTTTCTCGTTTATTTATTTTTTAGTATTTATGATGTAGAATAACTAGTTTAATAATTTCTATCCAATTTATTTTTGAATTTTGACAAAAAATTATAATCTCCGACCCCCAAAACCCCTAGATACCAATTTTGAATAGAATCGAACCATAATCACAATAATTGTCCGCCATATTGTAGCCGCCATTTTTTGCTCCAATTTTATAATGCATTGTCACCGGAACTATGTACACCTGCCAAATTTCAAATCAATAGGACGACTAAAAGTGGGTCAAATTTAACTTGCAAGATGTGATTACAGACAGACACACACCGGGACAGGTGAAACTAAAAATGAACGCTTGTAAAAAAAATCTTCCACCCCAAAAACCCCCACATACCAATTTTGAATAGAATCGGACCATAATCACAAAAATTGTTAGCCATATTGAAACCGCCATTTTGTTTTTTTTTCTAACAAAAATTTCATAATGCATTGCCACCGGAATTATGTACACCTGCCTAATTTCAAATCAATCGGACGATTAGAAGTGGGTCAAATTTGACTTGCAAGATTTGATTACAGACAGACAGACAGATACCGGGACAGGTGAAACTAAATAAAAGCTTGTAAAAACATCCCGATCTTTCCCGAAATTTTAGCGGTTCTCAATCGTTTGACTCTGAGAATGCATAATGATTTCGTGAAGGATTTCGGATTTCTCAAGCGACTGAATTTCTGAGGGGATTTCGGAGAGGATTTCGTAATTTTGGCAATGATTTCTGATTCAAGAGGATTTCGGGCTTCTGGAGCGATTTCTCATATGACTGCTGGATTTCGGCCGAAAATTAAGAGATTGCGGTCGGACTGCGGGGCAAATTTGTACACGTATTGCGGGAGTGGTCATCCCCTCGGGTAACATATAATATTTCAAAATATTAATTTTCTGCAAGTCTCGAATCATATCGTGATCCAGATATTTTCCAGCATCCATATTATTTTCAGAAATATAGAGTTCGCCATTTTCAATTTCGAGTTCTCTGGAGATGAGTAACTGTATGTCAGAATCACTAGTTTTTGTACTCGTAGAAGGCTGATTATTGATTATATCATCAATATATTCCTCGCCCACCTTTGATTCCTCTCCAATTTAATTTTCTTTCTCCTTCTGCTTCTTTACAACTACGAAGCTATCTAACGTGTTTTGGGACCTCTTCATTTTCGAATATCGATAACACGACAGGTAGGTACAGCAAAATCCTTAAAATAGTGAAAATAGTACTACTACTACTAAAATCATTATTTGAACATAGCATCCGGTACATCGAACACAATGCTAGAAATTCAAAAAAAATCTTACTTTCTTATTTAAAACCACGATAACACTCATACAATAATTTATTTTTTATTCGTGAATTGGGCCGTCGATGAACGGGGGCGAACAATAGCAAATAAAAATACTTGTTTACTTGCGCCACCCCGATCGCGAATATTTTATGATTCATTGTTGTGACTAGAAACATAGCTTTTCGTTGTGTTCTCTATATCATAAGTTTCTCAAGTTTAAAACATGACATTCTAATTATTGTTCGAATTTTTGGTCTATGCAGTCATGCTCATGGGGGGGATTACCCCATTACTCCCCTCTCAGGCACGAGCCTGCTTTAGCGCTTGTTTAGAGATGCAGGCGAACTCGAAATCGATGTTCCATCGTCTACTACAATTTTCTGAAAATGACAAATTACAAATGGCAATAACTCAACTTATTCAAATGCAATACCCCATATTTTATTCCATCATTGCATGGCATGTTTCAAGTGATTTTTGTTGATATAGGGTTTGTGGGGTCTACTTTGTGAAATTTGCGAGATCTGTTGCAAAATTAGAAATGTTTGAGGTTTTTTCGAAAAAAAAAAAAAGAAATCGCTGTCTTAAAATTTGACACATCCATGTACTTTCAATAATTATTGTACACGTCTGATTGTCAATAATGAATTTCACTCTCGAAGAATTAGTGAATATGGTCTACTGTATTGGCGAAGCTGACAGAAATCCTCCATTAGCAAGCAGAATCTACCATAAAAACTACCCAGAAGCAAGAACTCCACGGGTGTCTCCATTCCAAAAGTTAAAAGATCGGTTTGAACTCACTGGTAGTGTGTCTTATACCAAAAAGAAAATTGTTGATGGTAGCAATGAGGAAAATGAGTTGCAAGTTTTATTGAAACTCCTCACTCAAGCACTAGGGAAATAGCAGCGGAAACGGATATTCCGCAAAGTAGTGTGAACAGAATAATATTGAAACATAAGTTCCACCCGTATCATCTGAACCTACCCATCAAGAATTGTACGGTAATGATTCTACAAATAGTGTTGCGTTTTGTATTCCAATGAATGGCATGTTTGACGAGGATTATAATTCTTTAAACAAAATTATGTTTTCTGATGAAGCAACGTTTAAGAAAAACAGGTCGGTCAACTAACATAATATGCATTATTATGCAATCGAAAATCCTCACTGATTGAGGACTGTTGATCACCAAAAGCGATGGTCGCTTAATGTTTGGGGAGAAATTATTGGAAATCATATTATTGGACCCTACTTTTTCGACAATGTGCTGAATGGTGAAAGGTATTTACATTTCCTTCGCGAACATCTCAGAAGAAGTGGATTTGGACACCAGTAGGACCATGTGGTTGCAACACGATGGTGCTGCAGTGCATGATCATAGGATAATGCGAGAATTTTTAGATCAATCCTATCCTAATCGTTGGATAGACAGAGAGGTAGTATTCCTCGGCCCGCGCGATCCCCAGACCTCACTCTTACAGATTTATTTCTTTCGGGGTACATGAAGGAAAGCGTTTTAGAGGTAGTCAAACAACTGCAGATGATACGAATAACTGGACCACGGAAGCCTTCCGTTCAACTGATCGAGCAATGCTTGATATAGTTCGGTGCTCATTTGCCAAAAGACTAGCAGCTTGTGTGGAACATAATGGTGACCTATTCCAGCATTTATATTTATAAGTAGCCTTTCCTCAAAATGTTTACTTTGTTTCCTGTTAATCATAATTTCCTGTTCTTGTAAATATTACTAGAATTGTTTCCTTTGTGATGTACTCCTGTTTCTATTAAAATTTCATTTTGTTGAAACATATTCTTTTCAGAATTTCGTGGATGTGTCAAATTTTACAACAGCCGCCTACTCGATTCCTGTTTTCTTTCGAAAAAATTATCAACATTTTTTATCTTGAAACAAATCTCTCAAATTTTACAAAGTAGACTCCCTATTTCGACAGGAAGCTCTTAAAAAATGCCATGCAATGATGCAATAAAATATAGGGTGTTGCATTTGAAAAAGTCGAGTTATTGCCATTTGTAATTTGTCATATGCTAAAGCCTAAGGAATCAACTGGAAAAAAGTTAGTTGAGTTATCTTGAATAGTACTGAAGTTATTATTTTTTCTGTGGGTCTATGCAATATGCTAATTTATTGGCGAATCCAAGAATGTAACAAAAATGGGGGTTGCCATGTAAAAAACAACAGAACCTAGTTGTGTATCTTATTTTGGGACATCCTGTATATAAATAAAAATATTTTCAAAATGTGCTTCATTGTCGGACCTATCTTTGAAAAAATCAAGTCGATAGCTTAGATAGAAAAAAGTAATGGAGCTTGTACTCATCCCTGGGTCACCCTGTAGGTGTAACTCTAAATAGAAGACGTAACTTGTCTCTGGATTTTCAATTTCTGAGAGACACTTCGTCGAAGTTGGATGGCTTTTTACTAACTAAAAAATGTTTTTTAATCCTCTGTATTATATATTCTTTGCCCTCGGACAAGGCCAGTCCGTGTCTGCGTCAAAGATTTATCGTGTTTTCCAGGAAGGATTCTCAGACATCGTCTAACAGACAAACTTTGGAAATGATAGAAAAACGAATATCAACCATTTTTACCTTCCGACCGAATGCAGATCTATCTTCTGAATAACTGTACCTAAACATTGCATGAAGATACGGGCATTATAGTAGGTATTGAACCAAAATGAATGGCCAGATTGTAACATGACGGAACTTTTAAAATGAAAGCAGGAAAAAGAGTAATTATAGGTGATTTTGACGGTGGTTTGTAATAAAATACTAGTGAAATTTAATGAAAATAATTATTTTTACTTTTTAAAACGAACTAAAAAGAATCACGATTTAAATCAATGATTTTAAACAAGTAATTTTTTTATTTTAATCAATGAATGAAATAAAAAGTCTGAAATCAGAAATAACATTTATTTATTTTACAAAATATAACGAAAAAATTAAACTAATATATACTGTTACAAATACAAACTGCAAATAAAAAGATATTCTCAATATTGAGAAAATAATACATATTTAAAAAATAAAACACTAATTTTTATTTTAGTATTTGTACAGAAATACTGATTTTCCCGCTTTCTTCACTCCTAATTTATTTCGTAAATTGGAGTGAACGGCTCCAAATGTAGAAAATACTCGGCTCTACCGAAACTGATGAGGAGACACCACATAAAAATTGTTGAAGAAGTTTTGCACTTCAGAAATATTCTGTTGTGAAACCCATCACTGTAAGGCACTAACTTTCCTCCTTCCACTCATTTTTATTTTAAACTTTACTCTTCACTTGTTCAGTTCACTTTTATTTTAATTTTAATGGTTTTAATTTTCAATTAGTTTGGGTTGCTTTACTTTACTTGGCTACAGTACAAGTTTCGACAGGATTTTTACAGGAAATTCTACCGCGAGGCGGCGCGAAGCGATTTCTTGATTTCGCAAGTTCTGACAAGAATTAAATAAACTTAATGAACCAATAATCACGATTTTTGTATTTAAAGAAAAATTCATAACTTTTTTCGAACCCTGCTAAAATAATTTCCCCTAGCCCCATATAGAGATTTAAAACCCCATACAGATTCCTAACCGAATACACATTGTCCTGAAAATTTGTGATTGTGAATTTTTAATAGCTATGAAAATAATTGTTTTTAAAAAGAAAATGTGGGGCGCATGAATAGATAATTGATGCACTAACAATTTGATTGCACTGCAAATGATATGAACTGTTGTGTGAGTTTTCTCAACGACAGCTGATCCCTACATTCCTTACTATTATCTATTGCATGCACCCCACGTTTACATCTTACAAGAACTTTCATAAGGTATTAAAAATTCACAATCACAAATTTTCAGGACAATCTGTATGGGGTTAGGATTTTGTATGGGGCCAGGAGAAATTATTTTATACTTTTTTATTCGTTTTGAAAACGTGGTACTTATATTGAAAAGTTTTTTTATTTAACAATTATTTTCTGCTTTTTAGTCTTGTATGAATGAAATTATATTTCTTTATTTATTTTTGTACAAATTCTTTTCTTTTTTCTTGCTCTCTCTCTCTCTCTCACACACACACACTTAATTTTTCAATCTGGAACCTATTCCAAAATTTGTACCGAACAGGCAAACAAACAAACAGACAGTCAAGAAAGATAGTTTATATCTAGTTCTGAGCTATGTTTGAAGTTTCAAGTTTCTAGCTCATCAGGAAGTTAGTTTAAAATCGATTGCAGAATTTGTATCGAACAGACAGACAAGAAAGCGAGTTAATATTGTATTGTCATCGAGCTATCTTCCGAGTTTCAAGTCTCTATCTCTTCGGGAAGTTTAAATCGATTGCTTTTTAAGAAACGAGGATATTCATTGCACCATTTTGAGCTATGTTCAAAGTTTCAAGTCTCTAACTCATCGGAAAGTTAGTTTAAAATCGATTGCTCCTTACTATCATTATTACAGACAAACAAACAGACAGACAAAAAAGCGAGCTGATATTACATTGTCATCCAGTTCTAAGCTATGTTGGAAGTTTCAAATCTCTAGCTCATCGGAAAATTAGTTTAAAATCGATTGCAAATGTCCTCCCGAACAGACAGACATGATAGCGAGTTAATAAAAACGCGGTGAAAATGATGAATCATGGATTTTAATGAAACAAATCGAAGTATGGAAATTCATTTCAAAAAGACCACCAAACAAAAACAATGGATTGTGATTCCAAAATGAGAGACAGCCCCGGTGGTTGCAGTTTTGTAACAATACTTATGCACAAGATTTTTATATAAAGAGAGACGAAAGATCATTGACCAATGGAAATAAGCGTATGGTAAATAAAATAATTAATAAAAAAACTGTGTCAAATAATGGATTTTTTGCAACTTTTTGGAGAAGCCATTGGCAGAAATTCACGCGTAATGGAGAGTCCCGAGGAAGTAGAGCCTGAACCCGTTAAATCTGATAGGGATATAAATAGTCTCCATTCTAGAATATTGGTAATATTTAAATGATTGGCAACGTTCCTTCTACTTATATCGGTATTTTTCTCAACTGAATGTAAAAGAGCTACTTCAATTGCTGGAGTTATTACAGTCCGAGGTTCTCCTTTAAATTGATTATTTGGCTACCTTCTGTACGTGCTTAAAATCGTTCGAGCACCAGGAACCATTCTATTTGGAAGCGCTCTTGATACAGTTGCCTGGCTTGATATGCGTTCCCGTTATGGAGTTGGAGCACCTTTGTAAGTGGCGCCGCAGTGGCGTAATCGGACGAATTAGTCCACATACTGCAATTTATCTGCAATTGCCCCTTTGATAAATAGACTGTTTCTAAAGTTCAACAGTTTAAATGTTTTTGTTACAAACGTGAAAACTGCGGTTGCATTGTGATTCGACCTGTATAACCTGAATTAAACTGAGCCCCGGTTTCGGAAATTGCGCTAGTAATGAATCAAAAGCAAATTCAGACGAGTCGTCTGCGAAGCGCGCAAGGCTACATCAGAGTGCTGAACACGTGATTCGCATGTCATCGTAGTGTTTACATGTAATTTATTGTCAAGTTGAAACGTGTTATTTGTGATGGAGCAAGTGCTTGCAACTGGGTTTTTACCCATTACAAGCCACATATTGTTTTCGAGAAACAGTCTGTAAAAAAAGCAGCAGCATTGGGGCGATCGGGTCACGTGTGTCAGGTGCGGAAAGTAAAAAAATTATTATTCCAGCATACATGGGAAAGTGATTAGCCAAGCAGCAGCGACAACAAATCAGACTCTGTCGAATTAGAGGCGAATGAATATTTTCACAAACAATTGTAAAAATTTAATAAAAACTTACATGTCTAATGTTGCAGTAAATTACACGAATAAAAAAACTATTGAATAGATATGAAAGAAATATAAATAAATATATTGAAAATATTGTTTTATTTTTTACATACATACATTTTCACATATTTTTCATATTGTTCGTTTACTGTCAGAATTTGTCAAAAAAATAATTTTGTATATTGCATGAATAAAAATATGTTCCATCCATGTTTTTTTAGGTTACTGTAATCATTACTATGAAAAAATGTAATTGTTTATTTATATCAATGTGAAAATACATTCTAATACATTAATATCACAAAGTTTTTCAACCCAAATATACATAAATAAATTGAGAATTGACTTTGAAAATTCCTAAGTATATACCGTTCAAAGTAAATATCAATACTGCATTCATTGCAATTTGTCAATTTCCAACAAAAAAGTAATACTACCTGTTATTTAGTGTACCATAAAATTTCTTATTCGGGGGTCCATTTAAACGGGTGTTTGTGCACCCTTCAATACAGCTGTGGTCACCCGGAAACTATTTTTTTCTTCCTTCACGTCATTACATTTGATTCGAGGTTATTTGCGGTCGTATCCTTCATTGCTATTTTTATTCTACGCGCACTTTCGAAACTGGGCCTCTCTTTGAAACGAAGCTTTTTCCTGCCAAATCACAACACAAATGCCGTTTTGACGTTTGCGACAGGAAAATTTAAACTATCACACTTTGTAGACACCCATTTTATCACAGAGGTAAATGGGGATAAGTGATACTGTCTGGACCAGTTTGTCCGATTCCGCCACTGCGGCGTTGCACGTGAAACTCCTTCCCCATGCTCCAAGTGCATAGTCTGAGAGCTGCAGCTGCAGAAAACCTAACCAATCGAGTAACAGAATAAAATATTTTTAAAATGTTAGCACTCACAGAGACTCTAAGGAAAATAATAGGGCCTGGGCAGAAATTATTTTGTATGCCCTCTCTCCGGAACATTTTCCATACTGCAACCATATCAATGGAGTGACTCTTGGAATAACTCTTAAAATTTATTATTTACAGAGTAAAAAATAATATATTTTAGTGCCTCGTTAAATCTTGTTCTAATGCCTCGGCACCAAACTTTTTTTAAAATTTGGTTCATTACTATACCTATCGTGTCAACAGCTTCAAACTACAACCAAATTGAAGTTTAAACATATTTCATCAAAAAAATATTATTGCCACGTCTATGCCTGTTAGAAATACATGGCACAAGACTATCTATTTCTGAAAGTCTTATGCTTTTACTAATATATCCTATTAGAGAAGTATTCAGGGTTAAACAAATAATCATCCAATAAACCATTATAATTATTTCTAATAGAAAAATGTTTAAACTTCAATTTGGTTGTAACAAGGACGCCACTGATGAAAATTAAAAAAAACTTCATTCTGGAAAAAACTTATTTTTATGCGTACTTACTAAAGGATATAAAACAAAAATTATAATATTTTTGAAAGAGAACATTTAATTAATTTCGTGTTGAAAAGGTAAACATTCTCAATTGAATATTGATAGAAAGATTTTTCTGTGAATTGAAAAATCCTCGATTAAAATGAAGTTATTTTTTGTGAATGTCTAACAGAAAACAACTACTTCCCCGGCTAAAGCCACGCTGGACATTGAACTACATCTGATAGATATTCTGAAAGCCCTAACTCAAAGAAAATCTGAAATTGAAAAATTTGCATTTTCATTCAGATAGTTATTTGATTTTCTATTCCAGTCTTAATTAGAACTCATAAAGATGAATGACGCAAAGAAGAATGTTTTCCAAAGGTACTACCAGAAATCATTCGTAACATTGACGCAGGAGAGACATCGCATTCACTAGGTCTTCAATACATTTTGTCGACGAAATCTATTTCACGCTTCACGATCATCAGGAAGACCGGAAGAATGGGAACACATTTTCAGAAGCAATCTCACTTTGCAAAGATGGAAAAGTTAGAAAAACTTCAGTCAAGAGACACCATCAAAAAAATAACCTCTGACATTGAAACCTGTCATGGGTATGATAGAATGATTTGTTGAAATAAACGGGATGTTCATAAAATCAGATGTGGAATCATCTGCGACTGAAAGATAAACTTTAGTCACTATCTTCCATCGTCAAGATAACCTCTTGTTGGGTATTCATGTTGAAAAGGGAAACATTCTCAATTGAATATTGATAGAAAGATTTTTCTGTGAATTGAAAAATCCACGATTAAAATGAATACCCCACAAGAGGTTATCTTGACGATGGAAGATAGTGACTGATGTTTATCTTTCAGTCGCAGATGATTCCACATCTGATTTTATGAACATCCCGTTTATATTTTTAACAAATCATTCTATCATACCCCATGACAGGTTTTAATGTCAGAAAACACTAATTTCAAAGTGTCTCTCCAAAAGAAATGATTCTAACTTTTCCATCTTTGCAAAGTGAGATTGCTTTGAAAATGTGTTTCCCATTTCTTCCGGTCTTCCTGATGATCGTGGAAGCGTGAAATAGATTTCGTCGACAAAATGTATTGAAGACCTAGTGAATGCGATGTCTCTCCTGCGTCAATGTTACGAATGATTTCTGGTGAGTACTCTCTTTTGGAAAACATTCTTCTTTGCCCCATTCATCTTTATGAGTTCTTAATTAAGACTGTAATAGAAAATCAAATAACTATCTGAATGAAAATGCAAATTTTTCAATTTCAGATTTTTTCTTTTGAGTTAGGGTTTTTTCAGAATATCTATCAGATGTAGTTCAATGTCCAGCGTGGCTTTAGCCGGGGAAGTAGTTGTTTTCTGTTAGACATTCACAAAAAATAACTTCATTTTAATCGAGGATTTTTCAATTCACAGAAAAATCTTTCTTTCAATATTCAATTGAGAATGTTTCCCTTTTCAACATGAGGTTATCTTGACGATGGAAGATAGTGACTAAAGTTTATCTTTCAGTCGCAGATGATTCCACATCTGATTTTATGAACATCCCGTTAATATTTTCAACAAATCATTAATTAATTTCCTATTGAAAGCTCCAGTTTTTAATAATCCATCTAAGTAAACGCTTGAATATATAGTATAAAATCTAAATATTTTGTAAAGTTATGCGACGAGTTTCCTAGTTCAGTTTAGAAACGCTGTTAAAATGTATGGTGTTCGTATGGTGTGTTGCCTAACTAAATCCGTCGCCGATCCTCAAAGGCCACCGGCTTAGTTAGGCAACACACCATACGTAAAACCTCATATTTTTCAAAATAATATAAAACCGTTTGCGTTACAATTTTACATGCAAAACGTCAGAATATTTCCTAATGTTTTTCTCTTTAGTTTAGTAATTTGTATCATTGCAATATGTTATTTTTTAGTTTGCTTTCGTAATTGGAATTTCGGGGGCTTGTCACCGGGAAGAATTATGTAAAATGACAATTAACGATGTGGAAGATGAACAGTTAAAGTACCAGGAACCAAAAATGGAATAAAACGCATTTTTACTATTTTAAATCCTAATAATTTTTCAATTGATTATCTATCTTTCATAAAAAAATATACCTCATTAAGACCATCGAATATAAATTGTAACCTGTTGTTGTTTTTAAAATAGGCAAATGGAAAATGTTCTAAATAGCGTGTAGGGATAAATACATTTGGTAAAATGCCATGTCTTATAGCAACGTATCTAAACTTGCCCAATCCAACCGCTTCTACAGGACACTGATTTAGGAGGTCTCCAGCCACTATGCTAGCAAATTCTGGAGGAGACCTTCTAACAGTAGAAAAATATGGAGGATGGAAGTCATCTGCTGTTGCAGAAGGCTGTGTGGATTGCACAATTACACAAAAGAATAACATTTCTAAGAAAATGTTGATGGATGGCAGTATGCCATCTACTTCCAAACAGAGGGTTTCGAAAAACTACAGTTTCTAGATAATTTGTGGAACCACTCGATACTCAAACTAGAATTACAGAAGTAATTTCACAAAAATTTTCAAACTCTCTACTTGTTAAGGCCAAATCCATAAATTTTGGTAATAGCACTTTTAATATTAATATTGTTAATCTAATGTATTGAGCATTGTTATTTTGTTTTGTAAGAGTAAAATATGTTGTAAACTTGAAATAAATTTATGTTCATAAAATGTACACACTAGTGTAAAGTGAGTTTTGTATTTCTAATCTTAGTGGACAATATGTACGGTAGTAGAAAAATATTGTATGCTATTCGTGTACAAATGCCTATTTTGACTTATGTGATTGTCAATATTCACATTTGTCAAAAAAGGCCACTTTACACACTTGTTCCATAAATAACTATTTTCTCAAAATCACCCAATGATTATCACCCTTTAGGATCAGCATTTAATTATGAAACACCCTGTATATAGGATTTGGAACGTAAGCTTGAACTCTCTCATCTGTTTTCGACTATTCGAAGTACTTGGGGTAAAATGAGCATTTACTGCTCACCTTTAGTTCATTTTAGTATTCTCTTAAAGTTAGAGACTCTTCAGGTGATTAGAATGAATGATTAAGTATAATTATTATTTTGTAAAATATTATGTTTCTATTATTAACTGCCTTTCATACATAAAATTTGCATGTTATTTTTCTTAATAATTTCTATATTTTTATATTTTATTCAAAAATTATATTCTAACTAAAAAGATAATAAAGAATCCTACTACCATGATATTAAAAAAAATGGAAGGGCGAAATCTGGGTTAAATTAATTTTATTATATCTACTATATAATATTTTAGAGGCTATATTGATTGAAAATCGTTATTGGAATGACACCTATAACCCCTCCAGCTGACGGTCTTGCCCTCCTTGGAAGCATAGCTGATTATTAATTTTATCATTTGAATTATATAACAAATAGCCTGCAAAATTTTTGTGAGAGATGAAATGATTTTATGCCCCCACTTTTTATTTCCAGTTTATTGGGGTAGCTGACGAATAATCCCTCATTTTCAATGAAGCTGACGATTATTTTTCCATTTAATATAATTTGAACTAAAACTCCATAAATTTCCAAGTGTATTGAAATGGTTTTTTAATTTAATTTTGTCAGATTCTAAATTATCTCATAGCCAGCCTCACCACTACTGGGGCAGCTGACGCTCAGATTCTTGAATAATTGCTCAAAAAAAAAAAAAATTGCAAAAAAATCATGAGGGATGAAATGATTTTGTCATTTGCAAAGTTGCCTCCCGGACTATTACGTTAAATTGAATTGTAGTCTTGGAATTTTTCTCAATTTTGATAAAAGGGAGACTATATCAATACAAGTATGTATTGATCAAAATATATTGTCAAAACAATGGAATTACAACGTAATTAGGCATGTAAACTTTTTTTTAAATTGTGAAACCTAAAATTAGTTTTGATGCCCCTGTATAACCATAACAGTAAAACCTTTCAGAATTAGAGGAGTCGCCCACTGAAGTAGGTACCTGATTTATAACCTCCGTAACTCTTGCCCCCAGATAATTATTTATAATAATATAATTACATGGCCATAAAATAGTTTAATGTACATATGTACTCAACTGACCATATTTATCTTTTATTATCAACATATAACTTTGTATGAAATGTGAGATTGCTTTTATCGGTGAAAAAAATAAAAGTCCGATTTAGCAAAATATTCTGAAATGATTAATGAGAGGATGAGTTAATTATCAAATATTTATTGAATTATGGGAATCACTCCGAGTTTATACACGTAACATAAACATCTAGCGGACCTAATCGAAATCGTAAGAATGCGATGAAAGAAGAATCCTAGTAAATCGAGGTTGTTTATAGCAAAAATAAACCATTGATAAGTGGATTGAATACATTGAATCAGTCGATACATAAGTAAAAAGGTGTCTCCACTAAAGCATGTTGTTCCTCAAAAATCATAGTGAGAATTGTACAAGAAGTTAGGTATGTATTTTTGACATATACTATTGTTTGATTTATTTGAAGATATAAATAGGAAGTTATTAATGAAACCATATATGGATTCATATGTGACTACAAGATAGTTTATATCTTTCATCGCTCAAGATAACCTCTTACCTCTTGGACAACCAATGCTATTCTTTGGCCCGTTTTCGATTGCAATTTCGCAAGATTGAAGTTTAGGTTTTAATTATTATTACTCATTTGATTTTTATTCGTCCAGAGATCTTACAGACTCATTATAAATGGTAATCCCCTACCTTCATAATGGCCTATTGTTCGAGGTGTGAAATCGAAAGAAAACAGTTACCGGGTCTGGGGATTACAGGAACGATTCATTTAAAATACGTGAATTATCTCATATATTACACTTTAATGTGCAAATTAAAATTTGTCAATGTAATTTGATAATGATAATAATAATAATCGGCTTTATTGTAAGTTGATTTTCACAATCATAAGGTGTTGGGTACACAAAGGCGAAGTTTAGCTTAAGCTACTCTTACACTCAACTTCTATATATATTTGGGAGTTTAATCCTATTGATTATTTAATTAGGTCATTCCTAGAAAGAGCCCGGAAGTGAGCGCCCTATCAACAGAATACACATAATGTGTGTCCATCGTTGCACATACGATCTAAGAATATGACCTCAAACTATGAAATACGATACAAAAAAAAATCTAACCTAAAATAATAAAATACAAACACTATACATGGAATTCAATGGATTGGAATTAGTGATTTCAGTGAGGTTGAACTGCTGCTGCTGCTGTTGAGTAATATCATCAAGTAGAATATGGAAATGAAATTGAGTGATCATTGTTCAAGCAGAAGGTTGAGTATTTTTTTTTTTCTAAAGCTGGATATACTAGCATCTTTGATATCATCTGGGAGTTTGTTATAGATTTCAGCTGCATTGTAGCTAAAGATCGATGTACGATGTCTTGGAATGTTGAGAGTATTGCGATGTTTTATACTGACATTATGCATTGATAAACGTGTGACCAACTTTTTTTTTCAGATAGGATGGTGAACCAAATGTGAAAATCTTGTGCACAAATAGAGCAAAGTGAGCTATTCTGCGACTATTCATGTTCAACCATCTCAAACTATTGAACTGTTCAGAAATATGGTCATATTTACGAAATCGGAAAATGAATCGACAGCATAAGTTTTGTATTTTTTAAATTTTATTTTTTTGTATTTCGTCTAAAATGGGCCCGTAAACAAAATTACTATAATTAAAAAGAGACAGCTCCAATGATTCTGTTAGCATTATTTTGAGTATCCGATTCAGTACGTGTCTATTGGCGTAAAGTATTCTCAAGCTATAGTATGCTCTTTTCGTTGTCTTCTTTATTTGTCTCCAGAATTTTAGATCATCGTCGATCAGCAGACCTAAGGCACTGATTGTTTTTTTGTGTGGAATCGGAGTGCAATCGATTTTTAGTTCTATGTGGTTTTCAAGCTGCCTCCCTTTTTTATTTTCGAATAGAGAGTACATGGATTTCGTTGCGTTCAGTTTCAGGTTATGCTTTTCAAATATGGATTTGATCATCTTCAAGCCAGAATTTATTGTATACTCAGCTATGTGGTTTTCCTGTAGCAAAAAACTGTACTTCAGCTGGGTATCATCGACGTAGCTTTGTATTGAGACCTCTTCAATATGTTCGATTGAATCTGAGGTATATAATATAATAGACTCCTGAGGAACCCCTGAGACAATATCTCTTATTGAGGAAGTTTTGTCATCAATTACGACTGCCTGATTTCTATGAAATAAGTACGACTCGATCAGTTTGACAGCATTCGGAGCAAAACCAAAGTATTTCAGTGTGGCACATAACAGTTTGTGATTTATCGTATCGAAGGCTTTCGAGAAGTCTAATAAAATCAGTATAGATGCTTGACTGTTATCAAGATCTGTGACTATACCTTCAATGATGTTATATAATGCTGTTACTATACTGTGTCCTCTACGAAATCCAGACTGTGTTTCAGGTAGGATGCCGTTTTCTCTGACAAAAATTCCAATTTGTTTGTGTCTTATTTTTTCGAAGATTTTCGATAATATCGTCAGCAGACTAATTGGTCGAATGTCCGAGTAAGTTGTGGGGGACTCCGTTTTGGCAACCGGTTGAAGAAGAGAAGTTTTCCATTGATCAAGTTAAATTTGACCCACTTCTAGTTATTCGATTAAAGTGAAATTTGGCAGGTGTTCATAGTTCCCGTGACAATGCATTATGCATTTGTTAGAGAAAAAAAAACGAAATGGCGGCTCCAAGATGGCGGACGAGATTTGTGTTTATGGTCCGATTCGATTCAAAATTGGTATGTGGGGGTTTTCAGGGTCGAAGATTATGAATTTTTTGAGAAAATTCATAAAATCAAAATGGCGGCTTCAAGATGTCCGACGATTTCTGTGATTATGGTCCGATTCTATTCAAAATGGGTATGTGGGGGTTTTCGGGGTCGGAAATTATGAATTTTTTGTCAAAATTCACAAATTAAAGATGGCGGCTCCAAGATGGCGAACGAGTTTTGTAATTATGGTCCGATTCGATTCAAAATTGGAATGTGGGTGTAACGGGTACTTACTACAAAGCACAAAATGAAATAATTAATAGAAAAAACCTTTTATTCAAATACCCTAAAAAGTACAAAATAATTGCTTTGGATGTGTGACGTAGGTTATTCCGTGAGGTTATAGAAGAATCATAATCTCCGACCACGAAAACCCTCAGATACCAATTTTGAAGCGAATCGGACCATAATCACAAAACTCGTACGCCATATTGGAGCCGCCATTTTGTTTTTTTTTCACACAAAAATTTCTTAATGCATTGTCACCGGAATTATACACAACTGCCAAATTTAAAATCATTCGGACGTCTGGAAGTGGGTCAAAATCGCGCCCAAAGGAGTCGGTTACAAACAAACAAACAAATATTCAAGTGAAGCTAATATAAAGCGTGTAAAAAAGGGGTGGTTTATCACGAATTCCCGGAATTCTACCATCAATATTTATAATTTTAATTGAAAGGGGAAAATAGGGCTAAAAACGGGGGATGTGGCTTCCGCGCGCACCGCACGATTCGTTCACTTGTAACCCATTAAATATTAATATTAAGGAACAAAAAAAATCACGTACGATTTGGATACATGAATGAACAATAATCCGTCAGAAAAAAAATCTCAATTTTTCTATTAGTTGTGCTTTTGTTAATTTAGTTATTTTTACAAGTTGGAAATTAACATAAAAACCCTGATAATATTCAATTTAAAAACCTGAGATTTTTTTCACTTCTTGGATCTATTCTTTGAAGGCATTTAAAAAGATCCCCGTTGGGAAATTAAAAAAAAAATGATTTTCCACTTTTTTATTAACAATTGAGGCATTAAAAAAAGAAAAGTTCAAATAAAGTTATAATTTTTTTTAAATATCCTTATTGTTTCATTACCTCATTGTTAAAAACTACATGATTTTTTACACTTCCATTGTTTGAATAATTGATATAAACAATTAATTTTGAGAAAATACATTTTTTATTTGGGAATCTAATTATTGATAAAAATCATGATTTTGAAGAGAAAAATCGTTTCTTGAAAAAAATTATTGCTTAAAAACGCATTTGTTGATTAAAAATTTTTGTATAACTTTATTTGAACTTTTCATTTTTCAATGCCTTGAATTGTTAATAAAAAAGTGGAGAATATTTTATTTTCATTAATTTTTTAAAGCCTTCAAAGAATAGATCAAAGGAGTGGAAAAAATCTCAGGTTTTTATGTTTTCTACTTGTAAAAATAACGTAATTAACAGAAGCACAACTGATAGAAAAAAAAAATCGACAGATTATTGTTTATTCATGTATCCAAATGGTACATGAATTTTGTTGTTCCTTAATATTAATATTTAATGGGTTACATTTTTTTTTTGTTCAAGTGAACGAATCGTGCGGTGCGCGCGGAAGCCACATCACCCGTTTTTAGCCCTATTTTCACCACTCAATTAAAATTATAGATATTGGTGCTAGAATTCGTGGAAGTAATTTTTTTTTAGGAAATTTTCTGCTCTTTGGGGATCTTTTTTTCGATTTCAGATATCTGCAATAGTTTTTGAGATATTCGCGAAAAACGAAACCCCTCTTTTTTACTAAATTGCAACTTTTGAAATTTTTTCGAGCGAGACTTCAATTTCAACTTGATCATAATTTCCGGTGAAGGCGAACTCGAATTCGAAAAAAGGCATATGTTGATCAGACTATGTGTGCCATTTACGGGAAGGGTAAGTAAAATGAATATATGACTGCTTCCAATGTCCTTATAATGTTTTTTCCATAGACCGTTGCGGTAAAATTACCTACATCACAATTACAAAATACTAGGAATTTTGTCGGGTTTATATTTTTTCCAGCGCCCTGAAAAAAACCCATATTTATAAAATGTCATCCAAATCTGATTGTTGGATAACTTTAAAAATCGCGAAAACTTTGATTGCGGTACTTTTCTCAAAAAATACCAGTAAAGTATCTGGTTTGTGATTTATAGTTGGTATTTTGTAAGTAGAAGTTGTTGGGGTCGGGGACGATTTTTTTGTGATTTGGTGCGATTCCATTAAAAATTGTTATCTGGGGGTTTTAGATTTGGAGTTGAAGATTGTTTTTTTGTCGACATTTACGGCGATTTTTCAAATATGATTTAAAAATATTCAAAGCTTTTATTGAAATGCACTAAAAAGAAAATATAATTTCCTTATATGTGTAGGTTATTCTGTAACAGATTCAGCACCTTGCCACGCAATGTTTTCATTTTGAATAGGCACACACTGGTATTCTTGTGCGACGAGTTTTTGATTCTGTTACGCCACACATCTAAAAAAAAAAATCTTCCCTAGTGCATTTGAATAAAATCTTGTCTTTATTTTTTTTTCTTATTTATAATAGTCTGTTTATTGATGGTATTTTCAAGAAGAGTAGGTACCACATTGTGCAGCACGGACATTGGCGCAAAATCACCCATTTTCACATGTTAATGTTCTAAGGTCCAAGCTGGTCATTTTTGTCCAAAATCTCCCAGCGTGTTCACGTCAAGCGCCTGCAGGTGTTCGGATCAATCGCGCCGCGTGGAAGGATCCGAACCGCCGACCTTCGGTACCTGCTGTATTATCTGATTACTATTTATCGATAACGCACATTGAAATAAAAGTTATATTTGCATGTCGATAGGATGAGGGTTAATTATAATGATATTCATGGATGATTAGGGTATGGA
This sequence comes from Gonioctena quinquepunctata, assembly GCA_018342105.1. Classification (NCBI taxonomy): domain Eukaryota; kingdom Metazoa; phylum Arthropoda; class Insecta; order Coleoptera; family Chrysomelidae; genus Gonioctena; species Gonioctena quinquepunctata. The sequence continues at coordinate 159,946 of JAFIRS010000288.1, forward strand.
TTCGGGATATTGTATTCTCCAGTATTTGACACGAAGTATATGAATTTGATCTCAACACTCCCCGATTGTAGGAATTAGATTGTTGGGATTCAGCAAAAGCTTATGACGATTGTTGATTGGCGAATGGGTTTGATATTTGTCGCAAAAATAATATGAAGTGGGTTCGGGCTTTTCACGATTATGAGAATTACATTGAAACATAATAATGGCCCTTTTTTTTATTAGAAAAAATTCGCATCCACCAACTGGTTATTAGCGACGGAACGTTTCATATGAAATTACATGTAACAATAAGAGGAGTAACAAAAAAATATATACATTTACAGTTTATAGAGTAAGCCTATGTCTTTCAGATAGTCCATCAGGTTGTTAGTTTTACAGGATGGTCCTAAAATTAATGACATGTCATTTGGGATTTTGTGTGTTAGACGATTCACGAAAAATATTGGACAGTCCACTAGAAAATGTTTCACACTCAGTTGCACATTGCAGTCTTCGCATATTGGCATGGCACTATGTTTTATCAAGTATTCATGTGTGAGTCTTGTGTGTCCTAGCCGAAGGCGGTTTATTATCACTTGCGTGGATCTTTTGATTGAAATAGGTACTATCGGATTAATGTTTGGTTTGATCGTACGTAGTTTAGTTAGGGGAAAATATTCACCACCCAAAAAATCCAATGAGCCATTAAAATCTTTGAAACTTTCAAATCGCCCGGAAAGGACGGAATATATCCCGCCTCACTACAAACTGGTCTTGAAATAATACATACCGAAAGCTTGGAGGGAGGGGACCGAGGTGTTCATAGCAAAGTCTGGGAGACTTCCAGCAGACGAACCAAAGTCTTATCGCCCAATCAGACTGTTATATAAGAAGTGAATCTTCTTGGACAGACCTTCACTAAAAAACAGTTCGCCCATCAAGCAGGCAAATCGACAATAATTGACCAAAGAAATGGCTCTATGTGCATTTATAGATATAGATGGTGCTTTCGATAACATCTCATATGACTCCATCATTAGATCACTAGAGGAAAGGAATATAAATATAAACACCTCACTGATCAGATGGATACATGTAATGCTGAAAAGTAGAATCATTGTAGCTGCTCTCGGAGAGAAAACGTTAAGAATGCTAGCGGGAAAAGGTTGCCTCCAAGGCGGGGTCCTACCCGTTCTACCTCTCACGGAATAAAATCCTACCTAGAAAAAATATTTCCAGGACACCCATTCAATGTTGAGAAGTTAAACTCACAGGGAAGTCTGCATTCATATAGGGTAGAAGCTGACATTGAGCTACAGGACTCGCTGTACTCACCCACTATTTGGCCAGAAGGTGTACTAGTTAAAAAATTTACATTTCGTAGACAATATTCAGGAAGTTCCACCCAACGGCCATTCTAGACTATTAGTTGATAAATCATTTGACAAACTGAAAATTGTATACGTAAACGCTCAGTGCATCAATAACAAAATAAGTCAGTTTGAAGTACTCATATTCCAAGAGAAACCTGATGTATTATGTATCTCTGAGTCCTGGTGCAACAATTCAAATATAAATACTATTCAATTCAGTGAATATGTCCTTGCTACTCACTTTACTAGACAAAACCATATTCATGGTGGTACTTTGATTTTCATTCGAAAAAATTTCAGTTTCAAAAACGAAACCTTTATAAACAAACTTTCACAAGAACTTCAGTTCGAGGTTTGTGCAGTATCTTTCCAGTGCCATGGTAACAAATATTGTTTATTATCAGTTTATAGACCACCAGCTGGAATCATTGAAACATTTATAAATGGATTCTCTGTCGCATTGGACTATTGTAATGAAAAATTCAAAAATATAATTGTTTGTGGTGACATAAACATAAACTTTTTATGTGAATCAAATAATAAATCATTCCTCACCGATCTCCTCAGTAGCTATAAACTAAACATACAAAATTTTGAACCTACGAGGGTCTTTACAAATGTAAATGGCAAATCGAGTGAGAGTAAAATTGACTATTTTTTCACGAATATATGCAATTCGAAATATATTGAAACAGTTAAAAACATGAATATTGCTGATCATTTTGGTATCATATTCGAATTGATTCTGGAGATGAACCCCATAAATGAACACAGGTTTAACCATGAAACCGTATCCTTCCGAAATACAAGTGACGAGAATCTTGGCATTTTACAATCCTTCCTAGAAAAAGAAACCTTTTGGTTAGTTGTCGAATGCTCTGAAAATATTCATATAATATATGAGACTTTCCTAAATACTCTTCAGTATTTTATTGACTTATCATGTCCAACAGTTGTAAAAAAATGTAACAGAAACTCAAATAACAAAATGTATGCATTCTTAACCAGATTTGAAATTCTATCAAAGTACCAACATGGTTTTTGTCCAGAAAAGTCGATTGAAAGTGCTTCCTACAACTTTTTTGAATATATTTACAATTCTATAGATAAAGGAAAATATGTTGGAGCACTCTTTTTCGATCTATCGAAAGCATTCGATACCATTGACCTAAACATTATCGAAAGCAAACTCTACTCTTTAGGATTTCGTGGTAATTTTCTGTCGTGGTTAGTCTCATACATGCGTCTTAGAAAAATATCTGTCAAAATTGAAGAGCATAGGTCTGATTTTTATTCTATGGACCTGGGAGTTCCTCAGGGTTCCATCTTAGGTCCACTGATTTTTTTATTATTCATAAACGATCTACCACTTCATATAAGCACACAATGTATAGTTCTCTATGCTGATGATTCAACTTTGGCTGCTGATGCTGACAGTCCCGAGGAACTCCAAGGTAAATTGAATATATTGTCAAAGGAATTCACAACCTGGTGTGAAAAAAATTCTTTAATTGTGAACTCAGACAAAACAGTGTGTATGCAGTTCTATCGCAGATCAAAAATTGTAACAAATTTTCAAGTAAGAGTGATGGATGATGTGATTAATCTCTCTGAAAATACTAAATTTCTCGGAACTTTCGTAGATAGTGATATGAGATGGGAAGCAAATATAAATGCTGTTTGTAAAAAGTTAAATAGTGGTTATTATGCCATTCTACAACTGAAAAATATTTTTGATATAACTCAATTGATCAATATTTATTATGCCATAATCTACTCCCACATCTCCTGTAATATCAACATCTGGGGCAGCTCCAGCAACTCCAACAGAATATTTATTCTACAGAAAAGAGTCATCAGACTCATTTTCAAATAAGTTACTATCCACTAGAAACAGAGATCTCATCAGGATCCCAACTCATAACACATCATTCTTTAAAAACAGTCCGTCATATACAGGAATTACATTTTTCAACAATCTTCCAACTGATCTAAGGAAAATTCAAAACAAAAATATGTTCAAATCGAAATTGAAGAAATATCTGTTAGAAAACTGTTTCTACAGCATTTCTGAATTTTTTAACTCGAAATAAAATGTTAGTTCTGTCTGTGTATATATGACATTTATATTTTACATTTGATTTGTTTTAAATTCCAGATAAAATGTTAGTTCTATCTGTGTATATGTGACATTTATATTTTGTATTTTGGTATTTTGATTATTTGTCTACCTTTTAGTGTTCTTGACGTATCCTATATCATGTATTTGATCTTAAAGGATTCAATAAATTATTATTATATTATTATCACCTTTGCAGTGGTCATTGAGACCTGATCGTTACTATTAGGGGCAAACATGACGGGATAATATCCAATTGCATGCAGACAGCCCTAAACGTAATCAGAAACTGGTGCGCAAAGGAGGAACTGAATGTTAATCCTATCATGCTGGTTCCATTCACAAGGAGGCGAAAGTACTCAGCTCATATCAATAACATTCTTTTCAAGGCTACAGCGGCAAACTGGACGTGCCGCAGAGTTTTTGGTAAGACATGGGGTTTGAAACCGAAAACGATATATTGGTCATATCAAACGATTAGCAAATCCATTGTCACCTAGGCCTCATTAGTATGGTGGCCACAAACCCAACAGTACTCGGAAAAAATCCTGGGAATCACAGAGCAATATTCACATGCCTCACTGCAGCATTAGAGGTAATGTTGAATTTTCCACCACTGCACTTGTTTGTAATGAATGAAGCGGCAATACGTGCTTTCAGACTGCACCAGACATCAAAGTTGGAAATCTAATAGGACATCTGGAGATTCTGGAAAATATTCCCCCAGAATCCAGGCACAAACCATTAGATATTAGCCAGCTAGGCACGACTTCGAAGTGAGTTATGAAGTGACTATAAACAACCACCATATATGCACAAATAACGGGTCACAACTAGAAAGGAATGCATCAGTTTGGTATACTGATGGATCCAAGATGGACGAAAGGGCTGGAGCGGGAGTAATGGGTAATAATTTTATACTCTCAAAAGCCCTAGGCAAAGCCTCAACAATCTTTCGAGCCAAAATCCATGCTATAGGAATTTGCACCCAAGAATGCCTTGCAAGAGGCTCCAGGGGGCAAAAGACCTATCCAGACACCCAAGCAGCACTAAAAGCTCTGGAGTCACACATTTGTAGTCTGGACTGACTTGGGACTGCAAACTTTCCCTGACACAACTGGCTGTGAATAATCATGCACTCTGATGTGGGTGCCAGGTCACAAGGGAATCAAAGGCAATTAGGAAGCAGATCGCCTTACCAAGGAAGGGGCAGAACCTTTCTGTGGTCTCTCCAAAGCCCACATTAAGGAGGAGTTCCGGTGCTGGAAAGTTGATGGAATAAAAACTCACTGGAAAAAGGTTTCAGGACGGAGACAAGCAAAAAGGCTTCTGAGCCCATCGCCAAAGAAAGCTAAACTGCTTCTCGAATTGGACAAGAAAGACTTGGAACTAGTGGAGGGACAGACTGCTCACTGGACATTGTCCTCTGAGGTATCACCTAAAAAAATGTATAGATCAGACAGTGAACTGTGCCGCTACTTCGAGAACTTCGCTTTGCGATATTCAAGCATTTTTTTGCAAACGGCTTGAGTTTCTCGAAGGGGTTTTACTAACGCACTCAGACATCAGGAACTTGGCTCCCAGGAAACACAATTCGCAAGGAATTTTGGGTCTTGAATAGATGAAGGGTAAGGTACAAAAGACCTTATATGTCGAGGTACGAAGAAGCCATATCGACATCCCTACAATCTACAATCCGTTTCGAGTAAGTACAAAAAGCATGTCTAAGATACATTTTTGGTATAAGAAAATTCGAACCAGTGAGTTATAAATTGAAAAAAGTTAATTGAATGACTATGACGGACGTTCGTGTACTCCATTCAGCTTGGTTATTTGTGCAATTTCGAGAAGGTGTAATGAGAAGGTATCATCAAACTGAAATCTAAATTTTATTTCTTCGCTCTCTAGATTCTATTTCTTCATGAAGTATGACAAAGTTATATACATGATGGTATGTACGCATGTACGAGTCAAAAAAAAATAAGAAAAATAGGTATTTTACTTTGTAACCAAACTAGGGATGGCACCTGTGACTTGTCGAACCTTAAAATAAACGCTATTATTATGAAATACTGTGAAATCTGATGGCTACTTAGCAACAAATTGTGAGCGTCTCAACTATTCAAATTGTTTCCATCCATGGAATCCCTCATAATAAAACAATGATGAAGAACTAATATCTAACTAAGCTTTGTGTGCATATGTGCAGTTAATTGTTGTGTTGTGTGCCTTTCGATGGTATTAATAGTTCTAGGAAACCAAGTTCTCTTTGGAAGGAGGCGCCAGATAGTATTTCTCGTGTTTATATTTACGACATGTGCACGTTTCAATAGTTGAGTTAGATATATGAGCAGATCCGGATTCGAAGTTTCAATGCGTCTGCCCTCATCAGATCATATTGCTTGCATTCTAGAGATTCTGTTTTCATATAGTATTGATAATAAAATACTCTTCTTTGAAATTCATGCATATATATGAAAAGTAGAAAAGGGAAACATTCTCAATTGAATAGAAATATTTTTCTGAGAATTGAAAAATCTACAATAAAAATGAAGTTATTTTTGTGAATATCTAACAGAAAACAACTACTTTCCTGGCTAAAGCCACGCTGGACATTGAACTACATCTGATAGAGGTTATCTTGAACGATGGAAGATAATGACTAAAGTTTATCTTTGAGACGCAGATGATTCCACATCTCATTTTATGAACACCCCCTTCATATTTTCAAACAAATCAATATATGGAAGGTACTTTCCAAACACACAATTTCTAGCGTCAACTATACGTATTAAGTCTGAGTCAGTGAAATAAAATCTCAAAGTAAAAGTTTTTCAAAACTCTATTGATCTATAGTTTTTAGCGTATTTGCGGATTTTAAATAGTTCCAATAGCTGCTACGATTATAGAGAGCGCATAACATTTTCATAGAGATTTATTTGCCGGATTCAATTCAATTGTCACATTGATGAAAGAATGGGATTGAACTTACTTTGTTGTGAAGTATGCTTCATATTTTTCCTCGAAAGGTATACGATAAGACTAATTAACGAATATCATTCATGTTGCTAGGGTCCTTAGTTAACACTGACAACTAGTAACAATGAAATCTGTTATAAAAAGATCGTTAGCAGCCTTACTTTTTGTTTTTTCTTGGTTTATTTTCTGTCCAATTTTTTCACCTTCTGTTATAATTTCTTCTAGCATTTCACACTTGTTTTATTTTTTTAAGGTAATTACTATGTCATCAGCATATGCTATGATTTATCCTTCTTTTGTTTTTGATGTTCCATTATTTATTTTTCTGACCACGTATTCCAATGTTGTCGATAGTGAGTTTTATTCCCTTATTCATTTCGAACTTATTCATATATCCTGTTTGTGTTTTAACCCTAATTTTTGAATTCCTCATTGTCATATGTATTACTGTCCTTAGTTTCTTCTGTATTCCCATTTTGTGTAGTGTTTCCAAACGTTCATTCCTTTTCAGCGAGTCTGATGGGTCTTTTCTATTATTTATTTGAGCAATGTATTGCGGCTGTTATTGATTGACCCTTCATAAATCCTCGTTGATATTGTCCAATCAGGTTTCTTGTCTTTTCAGCCAATTTTTTCTGTATAATTGTGGATAGTATTTTGTATGCCGTGTTTAACAAAGTTAATACCCTGTGATCGCTGTTTATTTGTTGATCACCTTTTTTATGTATGGTCACCATTTGTCCTGTATCCCAGTCCTTTGGCATGTTTTCCTCTATCCAGATCTTTTTTATTAGTTGATATACGACTAGTTTTTCTCATAGTTGCTCTCCTTATTTTGTGAACTCAATATTAATACCATCTTCACCTGGGGCTTTATCAGTTTGGCTTTTATTAATGATTTTTTCCTCTTCTCTTGTTGGGATCTCATCTATGTCTCCGTTTAATTCACCTTCATCTTGCAGCAGTTCTATATTGTTTTCTTCGTCTTATAGTAGTTTTTGGAACGGAGTTCCTTTAGGCGGCTGCGGTAGGTGTTGACTGGTAAAAAAAGTAACGTAAGAAAACAGCGTTATGCCCTCTCCATGCGACTTTCTCTCTCTCTCTCTCTCTCTCTGTCTCTTTCTATTATATAGGTTGGGATTTCAAAACCCACGAAACTGAAAACAATTTCGCTCATAAAAAGAGAAAGCATACAAACAACCACAGCTGAATTGTTGGAAAAGTTCAATAAATGACCCCCAATGGAAGAATCCAGCGATGGAGGTGCAGATCGCAACAAAAGCGTGCGTGAAATGAAAACAAAAAGCCAGAATGGATCACTCAGTGACAAAAACCGCGAAAAAGACATTATTTCACTAAACCAAACCACCGAAACTGATAAAAACAGTCGGAAAACAGCGAAATCGCCAGCTGTTCGGCACTAGAAGCCGGGGAACATTTTCCCCCATGTGAAGCCGAAAAACTCAAAAAACTCAATGATTATATTTCTGAACATAGTGAAAGTGTAAAGAAGAGTAATATTAAACCTAAGACACTGGAAAGCCAGGCACCGGGTCCGAGGCCGAAAAGACCGCCCGAGCCGAGGTTAGCGCAGAGTATGAAAAAAACAGAAAAAAGTTCAAAAACACTGAGTGAAACGGAAAACGAAAAGAGGAAACTGGTGAGTGTAACCCATAGAGAAACTAAAAATAAAGAGAGTTGTCAAACCTGCAGAAAAAGTTGGCACCATGTTTAGACAGTGGCGACATAGCTCGCAACTGGCCGAACTAAGTTAGTACAGGCGGGTTTTTTAAATGTATTACTTTTATATGATTGATATGGTATATATTTCATAAGTGATCGATTTGCCATTCCTGTATTTCATATGAATGGTTGTATCATATGAAATACAGGGATGGCAAATCGATCCCTAATAAAATATATACAGTGATCGATTCGTAGAATGTTAGTTCGTGGTTGAAATAAAGTTTCAAAATAAATCTTCGTTTCATGATATCAAGAGCAAAATAAAAGTTGAAAAGGGAAACATTCTCAATTGAATAATGATAGAAAGATTTTCGTGTGAATTTCAGATTTTTTCTTTTGAGTTAGGGCCTTTTCAGAATATCTATCAGATGTTGTTCAATGTCCAGCGAGGCTTTAGCCGGGGAAGTAGTTGTTTTCTGTTAGACATTCACAAAAAAAAAAAAAACTTCATTTTAATCGTGGATTTTTCAATTCACAGGAAAATCTTTCTATCATTATTCAATTGAGAATGTTTCCCTTTTCAACATGAATACCCCACAAGAGGCTGATTTTATGAACATCCTGTTTATATTTTCAACAAATCAAAATAAAAGTTCTTATAAAATAAGAATAATAAGTTTAACACCATAAAAAAACATTTTATTTTATCTAGGACAAGGTACAACTACAGACAAAACAATAATAAAACTCTGAAAACAGCAAAATTAAAAATATTCTTCAGTCTTATCATGAAATCAACCAAAATGAAAACAAATTACATTTACAACATACCTTCAATAATTTTGTTAATTTATTAGCACAAAGGAGAACGAGTAGGTATAACAAATACTCCAGTTTGATGATAATCATCAAGTAGACCATGTACTTCGTACTTCCTCAAATGGTGATAGGAAATGGAAACTTTTGGATGGAAATAAGTACCAATTTGTGAAAAAAATTCTGCAACTGATGGATGGAAATAAGTATCAGTTTATGAAAAGCAGCATATATTTTACCTTGTAGAAGACTATTTCCAGGAATTTCAGCGTCAACTCTAATAACAAAACATTCTATTTTCGATGTTGGATTCCGAATTCAAGTCCATAGTATAATTTATATCATTAATTTTTCGATGACAATAACAATAGAATTATTCTGAAATTATTACGTGGTTTGTCATTTTCTGACAAACGTCGAAATTGGAAAATTATCATTTTATCATTCGTCTGTTGATTGCGGGCAGCGCCTCCATGCGCGACTGGCCGTACCAAAAACTTGGTGGTCAAGATCGCCAATGTTTCAAACAGTCTCTTCATTTTTAATTTGTCTATGGTGTAACCCATCAAAATGTGGGGAATGGAAAGGGGGTAAGGAAAAAACGCTAAAAAACATCTGTCCAGTAGAAAAAAATTGTTCACACTTTCCGAACAACTTTGACGAATGTGAAGAAAAGTCCAAACATTTTTAACACATCAAAATATGGGGAGTGATATGGAGGATGATAAAAGGAGTAAAGGAACTTCGTTCCTGATGGGGGTCCCCCGACCGCACACGGTTTTAAAAATTTTGTTTCCAAACTTCTGCAGATTTTTCTTTGTTTTCTGCTATTTTCTGTTTTTGTTCTGTATTCCTTACTGTCTTTCATTTACAGCTTTTAAATTCTAATTTAAAAAAATAGCTGGTATTTTTTATATTTCTTGGCAATATATTACAAAAACTCGAAAAAAACTTCCAGGGAAGACCGCTGAGGAGAAAACGGAATTATAATTCCAGACGATGGAATCGTACTTCGAAAAATGAAGTAACATGATGAAAACCAGTCTTCTCAAAATTGATGACTGTATCAAATATAATTATCGGGATGAACCACGTTATGTAAGTGATATGATTTCTCGGGAACATAATGATGATATCATTTGTCTGGCTAACATAAAAAGTATCGCGAATCTAAATGCGTGGGACACATATCCTAACTGGTGTTTAACATAAGTTAGATAATAGAAATGAGCTACTCTCGAACATTAATCACAATTAATTTACTGACTTGATATATCATAAATAGTATTTCACTCAAGTAAGCTCCATAAAAAACAACCACAATTATTTCCAGATGTTTCACTGGGAAGTACAGGGTTGGTAGATAAACCAAGCGTTGCTTGCGGATTTCATTATTTTATTATTACCAGTCAATTTTAAACTAACTTTCCGATGAGCTAGACTTGAAACTTCAGGCATTGCTCAAAACTGGATGACAATACAATATTAACTCGCTTCCCCGTCTGTCTGTTTGTTCGTTTGTCTGTAATAATAATAATATTAAACAGCAATCGATTTTAAACTAACTTCCCGATGAGCTTGACTTGAATCTTCCTAGATAGATGCCATTCAATACAACTGAATTTTGACATGTATCCACCTATATGTACTTTTTCCAGTTTTTAAAATAACTATTTGACACACATTTTCCTTCCAGGACTCAAAAAAGACGTAGAGGGTGGATCCGTCCACAATGTTCAGGCCTTCGACAGCGCTTTGGGTGCTTCTAGTACAAATTTCGATAAACAGTAAGTGAGCAAAATAACAAGTTTACACCTGGAATACCTTTTTTCATTTCAGCAATAGAAATAAGCGGACAATATATTGGAGCAAGACAAAGAACATTTAATCATCCCCCAATTAGAGGTGAGTTGCAGAATTTTTACAGTTGAAAAGAAACTAGAAATGACTTCTCAGTATTCTGATTTATAAGTTATATTGTTCCTTCGATATATTTGATAATTCACTCGGTTGTTTTTCATTTGGGATCGGAGATCATATATATCAATACATTATAAAGAAAACATATTTTCTTGTGATAATTTTTTTTTATAATGAAACAAAATCTTCCTTGAATGATGAACATTTTAAACGAAACCTATATTTTTCTCAAGACAAGAATACATTATATTATGTTATAAGGAGTAGAAGTGTCCACCAACCATGCGAGATATACAGATTCGGAAATACAATCACGGACTATAGGTTTTACAATGGGTTAGAACGAGAGGTACTCGAGCTAGTGGACCAGCACAAAATATAATAGATATACGCGATGGTAAATCAAGTATTCAACTAGTCCACTGTAGAATGTTTCCCCTTCATCCTTCTCCAGTTCAGGTTGAATCAGTATCAAAATGTTAGCGTGGCTAATCAGGAATGAAATTCTGTTTACGACGCACAGTGGAGTATTTGAGGAAAAAACCTGGCCAAAAAAAATTGTTCATGTGTTTTACAGTTATAACCATTGCTGTCGACTTTGACTTACTTTGTAATGGTAAATACTCTTGAAAAATATCTGTTTACATTTAATATTTACCAAAGTTTAGTTAATTCTGCATCTAAAAATCGTCAATGCTTCCTCAGGAGTATATTTTGTTAGTCTCTTTTTTTGGACACTGAAAGCGTTGTCTTTAATTTTGTAGCTGTTGTTGGACTTTCTGTGATTTTTTCATTAGGATTTCTAGCAGCTCTGTGACTCATAGTTACAGCAAATTTCGGCTCTTCAGGGGTTGCTAATTGTTGGAGTTCTTCGGTTTTCCTGAGTTTACTCCTTTCACTTGACTCACTGAACTCTTTTTGAGGGCGGCCTGGAGAGGTAATAGAACTTGTATGTTCCTTGACGTTATTTGCCAACCAATCACCATTCTTCTCCAGAAACCTCTCCTCTTTGAAATTTGCTGAAATCCACCTTTTTTTAAAATCAGTTGAATCAGCCACTCGGTTTTCCATAAACTGTAGCTTTGCATCAATTAATTTTTCGGGAAACTAGTCTACTAAATTCCCCTTCCATCTTCAGAAGTTGAAAAACGAAAAAGCTGTAATGTGCCAGTAAAAATAAAGTTTTTATCTCTATGATTTGGCTACAAAAAACCAGTATTTTAGAATCGCTTGAACCAGTATCAGTATCGAAGAAGCATTATTTAAAGTAACAAAATATTTTAATTTATTTTTGCATTTTAGTCTTCAACAGTTATACATTGTTTTAGGGGGATATTTTTTATTCTTGACTAATAGTAATGAATTCATCAAATGAAATATGATATAAACAAAAGACTTTACTGAATGATTTTCACTAAACTCGGTTTACAAAACCACGACGCTATACAATACTTTTCTTTAGGAGGAGATAATACTATCCAACAATCACGATGTATCATGTTGAATAATCAAGTAGGCAAAAGTGGGTATATGCATCTAATTAAGGATATTAAGGAGATTAGGGATATTAAAGATAATACAGAAATTGTGATTTTATGCATTTATGCACGCTGAGCAAATCTAATGAAATAAAAAAATAAGGAATATAAAATACGATGATGAATAAGAACTACGATGTAATACATCATTATTATTATAATATGAAATAAAGGGTTATTTTATTCTTGATGTTTTTGTCTGGTTTAGTTCAATACTGTATTTATTTCTTAAAACTTGTTTTTTTTTGTCTGAAAGGCTTAAGAAGAAATAAAGTTCAATAGGTTAACAAGAAATTACCGTGAAAATAAAAATGGACTTTCTAAAAAAAATCTATATTAAAATGGCAACTGTTTGCGGAACATTTTTTTTTTCGAAAATTTGAAATTTTCGAGAAAGCATTTTGCCTGGAAATTTTGCTAAGTGCAATTTGCGGTCTTATCTGATAATATTTGATAATAAGGCCGCCAATTGCTCGAGTTAAAGTTCCTAGAGGTTGAATGCTTCAGGGAAAATTTTAAAAAATTGCGATAAAATCCTCTAGCACGAATGATATTTGATGAGAATACTATCCCGAATCACATTCAAAACAGATTAAAACTACCAGAATCCATGTTATATTCGAATTTTCAACATGCAAAGTTACAACAATTCTTCTCGATCCAAAATCGAAGGAATCGTTTCACAGATTCATTCATCCATACTGATTATTCACTGCTCTTAAAATATATATAATCTTTTCACAATGAAATAAAATATTAGTGTACCTGGAACTGATTTTGACAAAAAAAAGGTCACTTCTAGGAATTGAATCCGAGCCTTTGGCGTGACAGTCTGAATGGGATGTTTAAAAGTGGTTCTCATTGATTACCGAAATATTGATAAGATAAAAATTTGATCTATGATCTTTAAAAAAATTGGGCAAAAAGCCAACAACAGAACCCGGTGTTCCCAAGTGGTCACCCATCCAAGTACGAACCGCGCCCGACGTTGCTTGACTTCGCGTAACAGTCTGCTTACCTAACCACTACTCCACAACATTTCCTGATTGTCTGAGAATATGAGAATTGAATGATTCACCGCCTTACTTGGCCCATTTAACAGGCTGAAAAAGGTATATATTTGAATTCCAATATCAAATCTACTCCACTATTCGCTTCTATAACCACCTACCAGAAATAATGAAAAATGTAGAAAATTTCAATGAAATCAAGAAATCATTAATAGACAAACTCATAAATCTAGAGCCATACAAACCTGGCGATTATATTAATCATACCTTTCACCTAATTTTAAATTTGTTTTCTCGTCTTATTTTATCTGTACAAATCTCAACTTATACCTATGTACGCTTCTTCTACAGAAGATCTGTATGATTCTCTCATGTGACTGGCTTGTAATGTTCCTTCTTTTACATAGTGCAATAAATTTATTATTATTATTATTAAATTACTATATGTGGTGAGCTCAATTTTGCATTTCCTTTTCCCCTATAGGAATTGAATTATATATAATATATTAATTGAATACGTTGACATATAATGACAGGGCATAGTATGGTTTTATCGCAAATTAATCTCGAATTTACTGGTGGTTTTATCAGTATAAAACTGATCTCAAAAATAACGAGGGAAATAGTCTTTCTAATAGAATCCCACTACTGTAACCATTACGATTATAATTGAAATTAGGTCCGACAAGCTCGGGCACATAAAGCATTCAATAAATCTAAATAACAGCTAAAAAGGCTTAAAAATAACATTTTTCAAGCTTTATTTTTTTATATGTCAATAATGAAACTAAGTAAATTATATATTTCAAAACACTCTTCCCTTTTCTCAACGCGTGAACCTGATTCAATTTCAAAATATTAATATTCAATGCCACAAAAAATATTGATTTAAACTAACAACAAAGCTGAAACGTAATCAAATAGCACGTCCACTCATAAAGAAACCTGTTCTTCAACTGATGCTAGGAACTCCTGGATGTTACTTATGCTCCTGGTAATGATGTGATTCACGCAGCAGTTAGTCAGTAATGATAAAATTCACTTTTTAGATTTGTTGAGCAATTTTTAACTTTCACACTTTTGGCCAGGTTTATGCCTCAAATACTTCACTGGGTGACGTTCCATTGCATGCGAGAAATTATTTGCTGTAATAAAGGTAACAAATACTATATCTTCTGAAAATAAGTGTTGTGGTACCTTTTTTGCCATAACGGCTCTGGTGATCGTATCACGTGTAGATATTAAAAGATCAGGGAACGCAGATCGAGGAAATTGTGTCACTGCTCGTGTATTGTGACTTGAACCAAATGTCCCCAAAATTAAGAGGAAGTTGTCACAATATTTCGATTTTGCAGGAGCTGTAGATGTTTGATAGCGATAAAGAATGGACCGATGATATAGTCTCCCAAAATTCCTGTACAAACATTCAGTTTTTGTGGGTATTCATCGATGGATTGTGTCTCCTATGCAAAAAAAACGATGACTCGTCTGTAAATAATTCGTTTTTTTTAAATCCATTTTATTTTCTTTTTCCGTCATGGTTTCACAAAATTCCATCCGTCTAATGTAGTCCTCGGGAAAAAATTCCTGAGTTGTTTGTACTTTATATTGATGGTATCATCCATTCCTTTTGAAAATATTCCGAATAGTTCTTTCAATCAGTTTATTTCGTCAGCAATTTCGACTCGCACAGTTCTGAACACATCCACATTTCTTAAACTGTCAAATAATTCGAACCACCGGGTGTCAACGTATTCTTTAGACAAGCCATGGTTTCCAGAGTTCCGAGGGTATGAGATCCAAAATTGGCAGGGGTGTTAGATTCAAGAATTGGAAAAAAATTCAATATTTCATTCTCTCCCATCAATTACGATTTCATCGGAAACGACCCCAACTTGGGAATTTCAAATGGAACACCCTGTATATTTTTTTGGATTATAGGGACGACCCAGAGTACGATCACATAGTTTTGAGATGAAAAATTGGTACATTTGGTTTTTCAGAAGCATTTTTATTTTTACGTATAGAGTGTGTTGGACCCACTTCAACCAATCTGATGGACACGAATGATGAGTAAAAAATATTATATGACAGTTTTTTCCGCCTAGTTGAGTACCTATAGCGGTTTGATATTTCCAAAACCACTTGTGAAAAAAGTATTTTTTTTTCAAATAACAACATCTTTTAGACACACATTCCCTAGATTCTAATTTTCACGACGAATCCATTGATGGTTTCGAATCGAAATTCGGATGGATAATCATAATATACTGATCATTTGTCGAAAAATTATGAGGAAATGGGGGTGTATTGCTCATAAGATATGCTGTGGATTCAACAATTAATTAAACTGAATATAAAAACATCAATTTTCTCATAACAAAAGTTTATATGTAATCCATTCCAACAAAAAACTAGCCATAATACCAGGATTAGTTGAAGGGAATCAAATATTCGAAGTGCATTCCGCCAATTTTCTGACATTTTCTAGCAGTATGGATTGTGTTTCGCATCACATTTCGCAACATACCAGGATTTATAGTAGCAAACACTTCAGAACGTTGTAAAATTTCAGGTGTTTGAGGCGGTATATAAAACACTCGTTCTTTCACATAACCCCACACAAAAAAGTCTAAAATATTGAAATCAGGTTATCGGGCAGGCCAACGTACAGGACCATTCGTAGCAATTACTCGCTCATTAAACCGGTTCATTAAATAGTTCATGAACACTTCAGAAACAGCAAGTCCATTTACAATCTCTATCTCTATATATATATATGTATATAAAAATTGCTATTCGTTAGTCTCGCTTAAACTCAAAAACGGCTTGACCGATTTGAATAATTTCTTTTTTGTTTCGTTTTCTCTAATACAGGGGTGGTTTAAAAACAAAAAAAAATAGGGAAAACCCAAAAGAACACCTGAAAAATAGAAAAACGGACCTATCGTCTAAGTGACGTGCTATACAATATCGTCTAAGTGAGGTGCTATACAATACAACATTTCTTCCGTGCGGTTGTAAAATTTATTACATTTCAAATAGTTTTCAAACGTTGTGGATTTTAAGAAAAGTCTTGGTTAAAGTGAATGTATGTACACTTTGCGATGGTTTGTCATTTATTTTGATCTACCAGTCTCTACAGGATGAGTCAGAATAAGACCGACAAACTCCGACTACAGATTCCTCACCTCATTTTGAGGTGAAAAGTTGCTATCAAGGTATGTCGTAAAATGCATCCCCTCTGAGATACAGGGTGTCGAAAGTATGAAAAAAAATAAGATTCAATGGTTTAGATTCACGAATCATTCCCCTAAATGTTGAGGGTAGTCCACCCCTTAATTTTTTTTTATTTTCATGACGAAATTTTTTGTTTTTTTTTATGATACAGCATTCAAAAATACATACAACCCTAAATTTTCGGCCTTCTACGATCAACCCCTATTTTTTTGGCAAGGTTTTTATTTTTATGTTGTCATGACTTCATATTACTCTTAATTTTCACCCTTCTACGATCAACTCCTATTTTTATTTTTTTTAAACAGGAAAACGGAATAACAGGAAAACGGGATAACGGGATAACGGGAATAACGGGATAACGAAAAAACTGGATAACGGGATGACTTGATAACGGAAAAACGGGATAACGGGGTAAAGACAAAAAGGGGTGACAGGAAAATGGGATAACGGGAAAATTTTCGGGAAAAACATTTTAGGGAGCATAGAAATTTGGACAGGACAACGTCTGTCGGGTCCGCTAGTTCTTCAATATATTTCTGAAGGAATTCTTGATAAAATTGGTTTAATTATTTTACTTCCGATTTCACCAGTTCATACGTTTACTCCGAATCTTTCTTTGAAATTACTTTTCTTCATTAAATGCGATTTTGTTGCGCCCAACGTTTGCAGTTTTGTCTGTTAAACATTCCATTGTTCATGAATCTTGACTCTTCGGAAAACAATATCGAAGGAGCAAAGTCAGGATTAGCAGTATTGTTCTGAAGTAACCAATCAGAATAAACTAATCTTCGATTTCCATCATTCTCATACAAATGCTGGTCTGCCGTCCTAAGCAAAAGTGTCGTATCTACAAAAAATATGAATATTGGGATATATGTTTGAAACCCTATGAATTTCACCTATTAGTAAGCAAATATGCCGTATATTCGGTTTAAATAGCCAATTGGATAAATCATTTTGCCGTATGAAAGAAATTTCAGGAATTTCTTACGTAAGAAGGCCGTATCTACAGAATCCTAAACAAGAACGTCGTGTCTACCGCGTACATACAGCGCTCCTGCTAAGTGAATAGGCGAGATCACAAACTCACAAATTTGCTTCATATGTGCTTGAAGTTGAAATATAGTGATAAAATCTTAATATATATATATAAATTACGCGTCACGTTGTTTGTCCGCCATGGACTCCTAAACTACTTAACCGATTTCAATCAAATTTGCACACCGTGTGCAGTTTGATCTAACTTGAAATATAGGATAGCTCACATCTCAATTTATAGCCGCAATATTATTTTATTGCAAATTATTTGTTTTTTGATTATCTGTTAGCTCCAAACGATTCCAACAGATGGCGGTGTCTGTTGACTGGATTGAGTAGGAACGAGATAACTGGATAACGGGAATAACGGGATAACGAAAAAATCTTAATATATATAAATTACGCGTCACGTTGTTTGTCCGCGATAGACTCCTAAACTACTCAACCGATTTCAATCAAATTTGCACACCGTGTGCAGTTTGATCTAACTCGAAAGATAGGATAGCTCACATCTCAATTTATAGCCGCAATATTATTTTATTGCAAATTATTTGTTTATTATGTTAGCTCCAAACGATTCTAACAGATGGCGGTATCTGTTGACTGGATTGAGTAAAAACGGGATCACGGGAATAACGGGATAATGAAAAAATGGGATAACGGGATGACATGATAGGGGGATAACGGGAAAACGGGATAACGGGATAAAGAAAAAAGGACAGGAAAAGGAAGGGATAACGGGAATAACGGGATAACGGGAAACAGGATAAAGGGATAAGGGAAAACAGGATAAAGGGATAAAGAAAAAAATGGAATGACAGGAAAACGGGATAACGGGAATAACGGGATAACGGGATAACAGGATAAAGGGATAACGGGAAAAAGGGGATAAAGGGGTAAAGAAAAAAAGGGGTAACAGGAAAATGGGATAACGGGATAACGAGAAAACGAGATAACGGGACAACAGGAAGCGGAAGGAGTCAAAAGCATGATCTAGATGGAACAACATAAAGGAAAACATAGAAAAAAAGAAATTCTACGCGGACGAGAGTTTTCGGGAACATAGAAATTTGGACAGGACAACGTCTGTCGGGTCAGCTATATTATATATGCATAGTTTTTCCTAGAACATATCGTGTAGTATTCGAATAAACGCTGCTCTGAAACCCTCAGATTCAGTGAGACATTCAAACACAGCGTTATTGCCGCTTCTTTTGACGTCACAAGTCCATTGATTTGTCATTTTGCAGAATTGCCAGTGTCAATATTTGGCGGAACTTCTGAGGAAACGTTATTCTCTTTCATCCTATGAATTAATCAGAACTTATGAAGACTTCGTATTCGATAGCTGTCCTTGATTTAGTTATTCTTGAATAATATGTATGTATACCGAGTGCTATGTCATTATTTTTTCGGCCTGCTCTTATTATAAAGAAATATTATGAATAACGCTTGGCAACGATGTAATTTATGGCAATCTTCGCGATCGGCGAGTTGCCAGTGTCACTATTTTGCGGAACTTCTGAGGAAATGTTATTCTGTTTCATCCTATGAATTGAACAGAACTTGTGTCAGCATGTGTTATATCGAAATGAAGACTCCTCATTTGATAGCTGTTCTGGTTTTAGTTATTCTTGGATGATATGTATGTATACCGAGTGTTATGTCATTATTTTTTCGGCCTGCTCACATTGTAAAGGAATATTATGAATAACACTTGGTAACTCTGTAATTATCTTTGGCTGGCGAAAGATCTGAACTTGTTACGTCATATCCTGGCGCGGTTTTCACAGTGTTCAAACAGGAGCATTTCTCTGGGAATTTTTTTTGGAAAAACTACTTCGAAAAAGAAAATTGAAAAAAAATTCAACCACTTTTCTCGTCGTTCTGGACATTGTGGTATTATTTCCAGAAATTAGTGTGATCTCGCCTATTGCACATGCGGCTCTCTTCCCTATTATCACCTCATGCGCGCGATTTTGTTATGTACGTACTGCAGTTTTGCTAAGTAATCATCCCATATTTATTGCAAGCGGTGTCGAATTCGGCGCTAGAGTTGAAGTCTCGTGTTTCTACGGGCACTAATAATAATAAAAGTGTTTCTATCTTATTGTGTGAAACTTAAGAACACATTGTGCTGGTGTTCAAGCCAGAACAAGAATTGGTGCTTTTTTACATTTTTTATTTACATTGTAAACTCAAATATAATATCAGCAAAAAAAATAACAATTTGTTACTTTGAACCCGAGCATATGTTTATGTGAGCTGATAGTTTCCATCACCAGGTGGAACTATCCCTCAAGAAACGGCTTTCCTGATTTTGTTGAGGCCGTCCAAAAATCGAATAAGGGGAAAGTGGTCGTAAAAATCATGGAATACAATAATTTTTTTTATGGGAAGATCACAATTTCAGAAAACTCCAAATAGGGCCTACTTATGTAATATTATCCAAGTTGAATTCAACAGAAGGGAATTTAATTTAATATAAACATCGGCGAAGAGTGGTGGTATTTATTTGCCCTAAACTTTGACAAAACCTAAAGGAGTGAGTGGAGAAAAAAAAGGAAAGTATACTGAAGAAGACACTCTCTACTGCAATTCCAGTAAGAGTTGGTCAATATCTGATTGATTTATAATGGATGCCAATTTAATAAAATTTTCATCATATACCTTCTACTAACTACACTTTGTAGCATTTTATTTTTATTTTTGAGATTTAAAATATATGTTTTTTTAATAAATTGCCATAAATAAAATTATACATTCGTTCGATTCTTTGTTTTATTGACGTAATATTTGCTACATTAGCACAATTTAAGGTTTGTTTAATACTATCTAATCATGGGTATTTGGCAGATACGGCTTTTTTGGGAAAAATTGCGACCTTATAAAATCAGTATTTTCTCAGCAAAAACGTCGTATCTGCATTTTTTTGTGAATGAATTTGAAAAAACATGGAAATAAAAATCTCAATAGATTTATGAGGTACATTTACACTAAATATATCCATTATTCCAAAGAACATGTGTTATATTGTGCAGGGGGGTAAGCTTAACTCAGTTTGCTATTTTCTCAGCTTCAAAGTTTTTGCAGATACTGCACTTTTACTTAGGACGGCAGTGGTGCACTTGATACTTCACTTCTACAAATGCTAAAACATTGATTTCCGTTACCTCATCAATGATACAAGTTTCATGGTTGGGAGTTTCTTGTCTGAGTTGTTTCTCCATGACGGGGAAATATTGAAAACATTGATGATGTCTGTTGGGAAACCTTTCAGCATACAAAGTTGCTGTGTTCCTCGAATTGTTCTTGCACTCGCCATAAATTATTAACATGTTTGTTGAAAAATTTAATGACATAAAGCACAGTAGGTATACGAACTTATTAGGTTATTGATGTACACTAATTTCTTACTTGCCAAAGTTATTTTCGTTTCCATAGCACACTTTTGATTTTTAAAGTGTTTACCAAACAGTGAGAATTCTGTGATGAAAATGGGAATAAATCTGAAAATTGAGTGAGCACTATTCGTTTCCGAAACTGGGTAGACCTACTTGGAGATGTTTTCGGAATCGAAAAATGTATAATTATACAGAGCGTTTCATCAAGAATTTCAAAGTTTGATTCAGTTCCGAGTGAAGGTGTCTTCGAAGTGTTTGACTTATTTAAAAATTGATTTATTCGAAAAATAATTATACCTTTCGTTTTGATCGTGAAATTGTAGTTATAGTTTTCCCAATATCAATTGCAGAAGCATAAAAAAGTCTTGCGGCGAAATCGTGTGAGCAGCAGTGGCGGAGATAACTAATTTTATTTAGATATTTTAAGATTTTAAAAATACTTCATAAATAATGAAAAATGAAAAAAAATTAAAGACAAGCTTTTATTTATACAAATACATTAAGAAAGAAAAATAATATCTTTCATTGTTTGATGTAGGTTATTATTATATCCTAAAACGTATTTCGATCGGCACACACCAAGACCATAGACGCTACTGGTTTTTAATCTTTCAGAGCTATTAAAACACAAATATAACGCGTGATTTATGACCTCCCATCGTAGAGACACAGCTGCCAGCATTATGTCCAACTTGATTGGTCCAGACGAATCGGTTGTACAACTGACAGCCCTCACTCGAGTCCACGTTGACTATCGGCTCTTTTGATGTACCGTTTGCCGACGGAAAATGTTTACGAGTAGTACAGATTATTTTTCGTTCCGTTTCTTCGCATATACGCTCGTGTTAGCGAAGTGAGTTTTCATTTGCTCCCTATAGAAACAGCTTCTGCAATTGATATTGGATGGACTATATGAATCTGGTTTCGTTCAATTTTGTATCCACAGTATTCTTGATGAGCGATATACCCTAATTTTCTCATAATTTTTTGACAAATAATAAGTGTTTTTAGGAATGTTATCCATCCGATTTTCGATTCGAAACCATCAATGGACTCGTCGTGAACATTAGAATCTAGGGAATGTGTGGTTTTGGAAATATCAAACCGCCATAGGTACTCAACTACCCATGATTCATGTCATGTCATCAGATTGGTTAAAGTTGGTCCCAACGCACCCTAGATAAAAATAAAAATGTTTCTGAAAAATCAAATGTTTTAAAACTATGTGATCGTACTCAAAATCGCCCCTAGAATCAAAAAAAGTAAAAATATACAGGGTGTTCCATTTTAAATTCCCAAGTTGAAGAGTTTTCCGGTGAAACCGGAAGTGATGGGATGGTATGAAATATTGAATTCTTTTAACTCTGGTTCGAATTATTCAACAGTTTGAGAAATGTGGATGTGTTCAGAATTGCCGGAAGTAGAAAAATATCGATGAAACAGGTGCAAATATCGATGAACCACGTGTTAAACCAATTAACGAAGAGCGTCAAAATAGAGAAATAGATATCTGTTGAAGCCAGTGAACTTTGTGCGAGCCGACAAATTGCTGACCAAATAAAATGAATGAAAGAACTATTCGGAATATTTTGAAAAGGAATGGAAACCATTATTATAGAGTATGAACAACTCAGGAGTGTTTTTTCCGAGGGCTACATTAGAGAGATGGAATTTTGTGAAACCATGAAACAAAATTCTACTTTAAAATTTGTATCTTTTCTTCCTTTGTGTACATTTTAGAATTCGCAAGAAATTATTTTATTTTCTAACCCATTGTAAAACCTATAATCCGCGATTTTATTTCCGAATCTGTATAAACTATCCTATATTCAGAATAGCATATGCTATTTTTCTTTAATTGAAATCAAATAAAGAAAAAATTACTTTTACTTCGTCGGAAAACATGATGTATCCAAGGGAATGACAATTAAATTTGATGCTAATAAAAACGTCAGTTTCAAAGAAAATATTCGAGGTACAAAGCGTGCCTAAACGTGATTAAAAGTTATTTTTTTGTGGAAGATCAATGTTTCTTGAAATCTTTTTGGTTATGTAACCTCCCAACAATGCATTTTCTGTAAGTCTCCATTGGAAATTTTCTGGAATCACACCTTTTTTCCCGCTATTCATTCCTAAAATTTTGTCAAGAATATACATTCATTCCTGTAGATATATAGATTATAGGATTAAATATTCATTTATATTTAGGTAAATATATCGTTTTCTCCATTCCGTTGAGAATAACATGATTTTTTTCTCTTATTACACTCATTAGTAAAAAAGAAAAAACGTCATCTCCATTGGATGATTTAATATATTTCTATCATTGAAGCTGGACGCATATATTATTGGTGAATTTAATCAACGCAATATATTCATAATTAAAGACTCGTTCAGTATCAAATATAGAATTCCGTAAATTATTTTGTTTTACATGATCCCGCAACAACAAGTCAACCGCTAGCCCGTATATTTTCAAATATACATGATGATACAGATTTTTTTTATTGATTACCCTGTATTCATACGTGAAATATATTTTGTTTAGATGTAATGATATCTTAATTGTAAACTTGCATTTTCAAGTACTCACCAATGTATCCAATGTAGTTTTTACCCTGAAATAGAATTATAACCTGCAACTCGATCGTGGACAAAGGTCTCATGATATTTTGATATTACTCTTTGGGTTGAACGGCGTCTAGAAATTTGAGAATTCCGACGTTTCGATTGCGATCTTAAAGGCATTTGGAAGAAAACTGAAAAAGGGAGGAAAATGAAATAAATAGTTAGTATAAGTGAAGAAAGTGATTTTCATGCTAAGACCTCACTTCCTTCCAACTATTAATTTCATGAATTTGCCCCTATTCTCATTTTTCTTGGAAATGGCTTTAAAATCGGAGCTGTCAAAATAATCATATTTCTACTAGACTCGGTTCAACCTGAACTAGGAGCACACACCTCAACTGACCTGCTCAGATACGTAAGAAAATAATGGCAATTGCCGGATGCAATAAACATTTAAATAATGTGGAATGAGGAATTGTTGTTTGGTAAGTGTACAAAAAAAATCTGAACATTCATTGCAGACTACTGGGGATGAAATAAACGAAATCAGAACTAGTAGATGCAGTCAACAAACTTTGAAGCACTCAACGAAGCATATTTATAAAAAACAAAGACACAAACAGTATTTTATTAAAAATAATGGCCATTGTGACCTACTGATCCAGAATGACAGGTAAACAGTGTTACCAGGTAGTGTTCTCAAGATTCTGGCACGCGCCTCTAGTTGGGAATTAGAAACTTACTACAAACATTTGTCAGATTCCACTACTATTTTCTGATTGACTGGTGAATTAAAGATCTTACTTAACAACCAATCAGAAAACAGTACGCGATGTGCACGAGAAGTAATTTAAACATTATTGTCTTTGTCTTTTGCTGAAGTTTGTTCTTACAACTAAAACCGAAAAGTTCCGGCGTTCGAACATATCTGCGTTTTCTTGGCCAATATTAACAGCTTTCTTTTCGGCCGTGTAAGTAGCACCGGAGCTTCAACGGGGCACGAAACACAGACACCAATCTTTTTAGGTCGTGCTTGAGGTCCAGTAACAACACCACAAGCTTTCCGCTGCCCCCTCTTGCACCTACCACGAACTTGGTGCAATAAGCCCTTTTTAGTTATGTTCAATGTTGATGTTTGAGTAGCATTCATAGATTGCAACAACTAATGTTGGCGATCCTGAAGCTGTTTTTCTTTGTGTGGGCTATTTATTGAATTATTTTTAAAAAGGCACCACCTATTATCTGTATTCTAAAACACCAAGGTAATGACCATTCATTACTATAAGTGAAGTGTATTCTTTTCTGATGTTTCTATTGTAATAATATTATTTGAGGCAATGAATTAATTGGAAGAAGTTCACTTTAGCGTTTTTGAGATAGCCTCAGAGGCCAAAAGTATTTGCTCTCTTCGTCAGTGTATTGATGGCAATTCTAACAAAGTATATTATATCTCCACTGTCGACTTTTTTTCCAATAGGACAATCATTTGTATAGAAAGAATCAGAATACCGTCAATATCAAAAAACTAATTTCCAAATGGTTGTATTTGCAGTAAGAATGAATGAGAATTAGATTACTACCGCATTCATTAATGAGACGAGTCTCTTGTCTTTTATTCTTCAAAATACGCACGTAACAGTTCGGTGGTGTTGTTGTTGTAAGAACAAACTTCAGCAAAGGACAAATACAAGACTTCACGTGCACATCGCGTACTGTTTTCTGATTGGTTAAGTAAGATCTTTCATTCACCAGCCATTCAGAAAACAGTAGTTGAATCTGGCTGAATTCCCAACTAGAGACGCGTGCGATAATCAGGAAAACACCACACTATTTACATGTCATTCTGGTCACTGTTCACCTGTCATTCTGGTCACTAGGTCACAATGGCCACCGATACTATTATTTTTAATAAAATACTCTCTCTGTGTGTTTCGTTCTTACAACCGATGTTTTGGTAATTATGATTCGTTAAGTGCTTCAAAATGTGATGACTCCTTCTACAAGTTCTGACTTCATCTAACAGTTTGAATATCAAGAGGTTTGTTTGTTTTTATCATATTAAATACTTATAGCCGGTAGCCTGCAATAAATGCTAAGATTTTTTGTACATTTACCAAACAATCAGTTCAACATTCCACATTATTTAAATGTTCATTGCATCCGGAAATTTCCAGTGTTTACTTACGGCTCTGAGCAGGTTAGCTGAAGTTAGGTGGACAGCAATTTCCAAAATTTTGTTGAATTCGCCAAATATTTTTTTTTTCTAACCACTGTAATTTGTTACAAAATGGCATTACACAGCCTTCATTCACGGGTGTGCAAGAGATAGTTTACAGAGATAGTATATATATATATATATATATATATATATATATATATATATATATATATATATATATATATATATATATATATATATATAACTATATATATATATAACTTTTGAGGCTAATGTAGAATAAATTCAGAGAATAGGAATATATTTTATGTTTGGGATAGTGAGAGAAATTTATTTTTGAGCTTCTTTACTACCAATCCCAAACTGCCTTAGTGGCGTCCTAAGCAACCCCCCTAGGAAGACAGTTTGGGAAAAAGCAAGCGACCATTAGAATAAAAGCACATTGAGGGCATTCCATATTTACCGTTGGTTCTGAAATGTATATGTGTTACAAGCATAAAATATTATTTATTTAATCTAGAAGCGTATCTACAAAAAGTTTTGCAGGCACAACAGAGTACCAGTATTTCATATAGGAAGAAAAGTAAAAAAAGTGGATCTAAATATGTAAACATATATAGGATAATTGATTAAAAAAATTCACCCTGTAAGTATAACTGAAAAAAATGCATGAAATGCGCGTTTGTGATATAGGCGTTATGGAAGCCCAATGAACTGTTGCAAAAGATCTTTCACGTCAGTCGGTACGATTATGCTTATAATGTAATGCAATATATTTCTGTGCTAGCCCGAATTTAGCGATAGAGAAAACAAATCCATTTCACTGTAAATAATTATTTGATTTGTACATATACATACTGTGATTGGTCAATTACGTTTTCTCCAACCAGCGCAGCTCATCCAACGAGGTGATCAACCTCCTCCTCCTGATCCTGACCCATATCTGGATAGCGTAAGTCTCCAAGAAGTTCACCCTTTGACAGATGATTACAAGTTTCGGCGACAAGGTTTCACATATAATCAGGGTGTGTCCATTTGGGTGACTACGGTGAAGGTTTTTTCCTGGTCCCATCAACATTTATAAACTACCTTTAACAGTTTTGGTTATTTCGGTTGAGGTGGTGGTTGCTTTCTGACCCATAACATACTAATGTCCCAGCAGCATAAGCATATTGGTTCGACAAAACAATAGATATTAAATATTTAAAACATGTGTGAAAAAGAGAAGAGACCACGAATTATTTAATGCGGTATGCTCAAGAAAATCGTCCGTAGATATAAAAAAAAACGCGTGTAACTCAATACACGTGACGGAAGTGAAACATCTTTAACGATCTAAACCTCGATTTGTGAGTATATCGTCAGGGTTAAAACGGCAGAGTGGTCTGAAAATTGGAACACCATTAAATTTTATTTCGTACATAAGGATTCTTAAGCGCTAAGAAAAAAACGGAAGCGAGAACAAACTTTTTTGAAACTAAAGATATATAAAAGAATTAAATTTAATATACCGGGTGACAATGGGACTAGGGCCATGCCTATATCTTCTTCGCCGATTTGAATGAAATTTTGTACATAGATATGAGACACAATTTCGGATTGACAGACATATAAAAACAAAATGGCCGACTTCCAGTTTCGCCAGAATAGCAACCAACTTCGAGTTTTCAAATTGAACACCCTGTATGTTTAATGTTTTTCGGATTCTACGGCTCAAATTACATACGACAGTGTTGCCAATTTTTCATTTTAGAATTGAAAAAAAACATTTCCCAATTTTCTTTTAGCCCAAGAGGCCTTGATCAGGTTAAAATCTATACTAATTTACATCAGTAACCCATAGTAATAGTCATTCCATGGATAAGATCAATAACAAATCCTACAGCAAACATTGAAATTTTCTGAACGCATTTTTAACGAAAAAATAGTTTTTTTCAAATGGTACCTACCGAGGGCCATCTTGCCATTCGATAGAGAATTTCATTACCAATTCAACGATATACATCATGTACCAGTTTCTTTTTGTTCAAAACGTAAAGAGCCATCTAACAAAATGAAATCAATCTGAAAAAATTGGTATGTAACATGACATCTATTCATTCTTTCAAACTTCACTTCAGAATGGTAACAATGAATTACCAAAAATAATCGACTTGACAATATGTAATAATCATAAACTCATTGCAGAACAGATAACATTGATATAATCAAGCTGTTTGAATAAATCTAACGACTGAAACAGTGAAACATTCAACGTACAAATTATTACTCACAATAGCATTATCCTATTTTCAATAGAAGAGTTTCACAACCATCGAAAAGTCATTTTATTTATTAATGACCAATGATATGTCCGAAGTGTATCCCGTTTTCCGTAACACATAGACTAGTTTTATTTATTGTACACCTCATCACAGTTTTCAGTTCGTGAGCAGGAATTTTCTGAAATGCTCGCTCAACTCTATCTCTCAAGTGTTCCAAAGAAGTTGGTCTCCTCGAGTATACTTTGGATTTTATGTGACCTCCATAAATGAAAATCAATAGGGGTTAAATCGGGCGATCTGGCTGGCCATCTGATTGGACCACTTGTTCCAATCGATCTCTGCCCATAGGCATCACTAAGATATTGCCGAACAATATTAGCATTATGTGGTCCTGCACCATCCTGCTAAAAAAACATATTTTCCCTGATGTTCTCAGGTAAATCGTTGATATTATTTTGAATATCGTTCTCTAAGAATTGTAGATATCTTGGGCCCGTCAAAGGCCCGTCGAAAACAATTGGTCCGATGATTCGTGTCTCTATGATTGCTACCCAGACGTTGAATCCAAATCTTTGTTGAAATTTACCTTCTCAGCAACCTAGGATTTTCTTGAACCCAATACCTTGTATCATTCCTATTGAACATACCATTATTCGTAAACCTAGACTCATCTGTAAACATTTTCTTCGAGACAAAACCATTATTCAAAACATGATGACGCAAAAGCCAATAACAATAAGTTAGTGTCCGTTCGGGGTCATTTTCATATAGATGCTGATGCAAACTGTATTTATAATTTTCTGGCACTTTCCCTGCTGATTCCACATTCAATTTCCAATTCTTGCACTGAGGCAGATGGAGAAAAATGAACTTCTGCTGAAACATTAGTTTCCGCTTCTTCACTGACGATGAAGTGGATGTGGTTTTGATCAGCTGGTTCTTTCCTTAGCATCATTTCCAACTTCCTGCGATGGGTGCCGTCTTAACGGATGACGAACAACGTATAGCATACTAGCATTGACGGCGTTCTTCTGACATTCTACGTATATCAATATCATATCGATTTGTTCGTTTCGACAATAATGATTAATATTTTCCATTTCAAAAAAGCTTTTTACAAACGAAACGAGATAAGTAGTATTGGCATTTCGCTTTTGACATGACATTCACCTACTGTTTTCCATGATTCCACGGCTACCTTTCATTTCATCAAACCTAAACGGATAACTCATTGGAATTTGTAGGCATCGTATAAAATATTGTTCAAATTCAATAATTGATCGTTTTTAGTTTTGAATAAAAAGGAAGTGGTACATAATGTATATCGTTGAATTGGTAATTAAATTCTCTATCGAATGGCAAGATGGCCTTCGGTAGGTACCATTTGAAAAAAACGATTTTTTCGTTGAAAATACGTTTAGAAAATTTAAATTCCTGCTGTAGGATTTGTTATTGATCTTATCGATGAAATGAGTATTACTATAAGTTACTGATGTAAATTAGTATAGATTTCAACCTGATCAAGGCCTCCTGGGCTAAAAAATTCGTCGTATGTAATTTGAGCCGTATAATCCGAAAAACGACAAACATACAAGGTGTTCTATTTGAAAAATTTAAGTTGGTGGCTATTCTGGCGAAACCGGAAGTCGACCATTTTGTTTTCATATGTCTGTCGATTCGAAATTGTGTCTCATATCTAATTACAAAATTTCATTCAAATCGGTTGATAAGTGAAGGAGATATAGGCATGGCCCTAGTTCCATTGTCACCCGGTATATGACAGCGGTTTTGCCCGCATGGATTCCGAGGTCATACTTTTTTATATCCCCTTTAGGGTTGAATTTTCAAAAACCCTGAATAACGTGTTTCTTGATTTGCAAAGAAGAGCCCATGACTCTAACTCCGAAAATAACGGAAGGAACCCTTATACAAACAACATCCACCCTCCATTTCACCCCTTTAGGGATTGAATTTGCGAAAACACTGGAACATGTATTTTTTGTAACAATTTCCTCAAATACCAATTTTTATGACCTTAATTCAAAAACTATCGGTTCTCTATACAAACTTTCAACTCCCATTTTACCCCCTTTAGGGTTGAATTTTCAAAAAGGAAATCCCAAATACCAATTTACATTCCCAATTAAGTGACCTTCTCAGATCTATTGTGGCTCGATCCTAATTAAATAAGAGTTCACTTTCAAGTCCCGCGTTTCTGACAAAGTCGATGATGATGATCGGTGATATATTTTCCAGGTCTTTGGGTTCTAGCTGCCCGTAATCCATATGGTAGAACCATGTTCTCTCCAGACCCTTGCATCTGCCGAATCGAATGTTTTTTTTGCTCGGTCAAGTCTGAAAACACTTTCTTTGGCTATGCTCTTTGATATTCCGAAGAAGGTCCCATGACCTCCTTCGTAGTGCCTTTTTTTGCCAAAAGGTCGGCTTTCTCATTTCCTTCAAAGCCCTGTATGTCCAGGGACCCATAGTTAGAGTTATTCTGTTGTCCCTGCCTGCGCTTTGGAGGTCCTTCACGAAGTTCCATACTAATCTGGATTCTACCCGACTTGATGCCAGAGCTTTCAGTGCTGCTTGGCTGTTCGATATGATTTTGATCGATTCAGAATTTCCTGCAGGCAGAGGTCGATTGCATAGACTTCTGTCTGGAATATTGCGGCATGCTGTCCCAGGTTTACCCTAAGGTTAAATTCGGGCTGTACACGATGTATTCCTGCCTGAACTCCGTCTTCCGTTTTGGAGCCGTCTGTGTACCATTGTTGATGGGATCTTGTGAGTTCTCGTTCTTTCGAGTCCCATTCATGTTTTTCCGGGAGAAGAATCTCATAAGGTCTATCAAAGTTGTATAGGGGAATCATTGTGTCTGATTGCTAGAATCGGATGGGAGTTTATCTTGTTCTCGATCTTGCGACAACTTTCTCCCCTACTACTCATTGTATACGACATGTTTCTGTATACACTCACTCTTGCCTTCTTCTTCAAGCAAATGTGCAAAGTTGTATAGGGGGATCATTGTGTCTTATGGCATTGCTAGAATCGGATGGGATTTTATCTCGTCATAGATCTTGCGACTACTTCCTCCCCTATTACTCGTTGACCTCGACAGGTTTCTGTAAACACTCACTCTTGCTTCCTTAAACAAAGGAGGTATGTTGAGGAGGACTTCCATTGCTGCTGTTGTGGTGGTGAATATTGCCCCTGTTATGATCAGACAAGCTTGCATATCCGCTCCGTAGGTGACCATGAGTCTTATCACTCTGTGGTAAAGCCAGTACATTTGTTTGGATTGCATTCCCCATGTTTTCCCAATTTCCATGACTCTAACTTCAAAGGTAACGGAATCCTCATACAAATCCCCCCCCCTCGTTTCTCAGCCCTTTAAAGAATGCATTTTAAAAAAACACTGAAACAAGTATTAGCATTTCTTCATTTGTAACAAAAACCTCAAACACCAATTTTTATGATCCCAACTCAAAAACTAAAGGAACTCCTATACAAATTTGTATATATATACAATGCCCATTCAACCCACCATTTCACCCCTTCAGGAGTTGAATTTACAAAATAACTAAAACACGTATTTCTTCATTCTTTAAGATTGAATTCTCAAAAAGGCTCTATTTGAAAAGAAGAGGCCAAATACCAACCTCCCCATCCCCCCATATTTCTTTATTTGTAACAAAAACCTCCAATACAAATACAATATATTCATGACCCTGACTTGAAAACTAACGGTACTTTTATACAAACTTTAAACCACCATTCTTCTTCCTTTAGGGTTGATTTTTCGAAAACCCTGAAATACGTGTCCCTTTATTTGAAAGAAACAAACAGTGTGAAGTAAATATAGAAATTCCAAATTTAAAATATAATGTTTTTTTTCCTCGGATGCTGGTCTCGTCGCCAGGCAAACCTCAGCCTTTTGGGCTTTTTGTGTCTTCCGCTTTTGTTTTACATTTCCGCTTGGAATACGGAAGTGCTTATTCTCAGTGAGGTGCTCAGTTGGGAGTTTCTCCTCTCACTGTATATACCAACACCAGTTCCTTCCTTGGTCTTGGATCCGTCTGTGTACCAGATCCTCTTTCCAGGTTTGCTCTTGTAGGTGTCATCTGTCCATTACCTTCGGTCTGATCACTTCAAAGTTCTTGTCAAAGAAGTATCTAGGAGTTGTATGGTCCGTTGGTTTCATTTCAAGAATGTTACCTCCCACTATTTCCTTTATCCTGTTGTGATCCGATCTGTTGCTCGTATTTTGTAGCCTTAGAAATCCCATTCATGCCTCCCCCATGGTTGTTATGTCAATCGGTGGAAGGTCTAGTAGTGCTTCCATGGCCGCTGTTGGTGTTGTTTTCATAGCCTCCGTTATGCTGAAGCAGGCAAGTCTTTGTACCTTGCACAACTCAGCCGCGGCTATTTTTTGCGTTATCTTTGTCCACCATACCAAAGATGCATAGGGTTTCACAACAGTATTGTATGTCCAATACACTATTTTGGGACTTAACCCCCATATTTTTGTGCTCGTCTGGCTATCATTAGTGTCACCTCGACTTTCTTCTTTACTTTTTACCAGTTGTTGGTTCCAGGTTAATTTCGAGTCTAGGAAAACTCCGAGATATTTAACTTCCCCCGACAGCTGGATGTTGGTCCCTTGGAGGGTTGAGGTCCCAGGCCCTCTTGCTTCCTTCTTCGGGTAAAAGCCACAATGGTTGATTTATATAACCCTCTTTATTTATCCATGTACTGACCAGATTTAGGGCAGTTTGCATTATCTCCCTAACTGTGGTGTTGAATTTTCCTTGGATAATGATGACTATGTCTTCTGTGTAACCAAGTGTTTTTTGTCCATTCCGTTTTAGTGTGATTGGCAGGTCTCCCACCACCAGGTTCCAGAGCAGTGGGGACAGCACACCCTCCTGCGGACAGCCCCTGAAATAAATATATCATGGTTAGATTGATATCGTTACAAAGTCATTCAACCAATATAACTGTTTCTTCGTGGCTTATACTTATCGGTTGGGATTTGTACCAATATTGATATTACTCAGTATACTTCAAGGGCTTGGGCCAAAAATTCATACAGGTAGTAGAAAATCCTACTTGTCAGGTGCGCGCCGATTACCCCCTCTATTTCTCTGTGATTGGGACAATTGCACGCCTATCTAAGAAGAACCTAATTACACCCAATTTATTATAGCAATATCATGCATGGCTAGTTATTTTTACAGTGGCCAAGAGTGCATGAATTATAAGAAAATGGAGGAAAAATATTATTTAGTGGAAATAACTCAGTTTTGGCCTTGTTCATTTCGAAAGGTATGATATTTTTGATGATAGGCAGATTTTAAGAAACACATTGAATATGAACCCATAAACATTAATCGGCATAGAAATCTCAATCCCTAAAGTCCGACCTGGTCGCTAGAGTCATAAAAGTAATTGGAATGGTCTGGAAACCGACCGCGGCGCGCAAGTAGCCGACACCCAATATCAATATGGGTTCGATATGATTTTGCTATTTACTATAATGGCCCAATATGGAATTGGAGATTCAACCAATATGCTGTGCTATATGGTTTCCCCTACCCATGCTCTTCAAATTTTGCCAATATTATGTATTAACATAAATTTTTCCTTAGGTTTCGAGCTGAAGAGACTTCATCCATGTGAGCAGAGCTCTTGTTACCCAGCCACTGGTAATTTATTGATAGGCAGAGAAAGTCAGTTGTATGCTTCATCAACGTGTGGTTTACACGATCAACAACGGTACTGCATAGTCTCACATTTGGATGCAGAGAGAAAAAAATGTTTTTGGTGCGATTCGCGACCTACTACCAAACCTAATCCTTTACTGAATCACAACATCAGCAATATAGTATATAGGTTGTTCCCTGGGTAAGTTCTAGATCTATTCAACGAACAAATAAATGATTCTTTTTTTTGTAATAGAACCCGCCAGAGATCATGGTGGCAGTCAGAAAATGGAAAGGAAAATGTTTACATCCAACTGGACTTGGAGGCAGAATTCCACTTCACCCATTTAATAATAACTTTCAAGACATTCAGACCCGCTGCTATGTTCATAGAAAGGTCCTATGATTCCAAACGAACGTGGCAGGTAAACTTAAGGGAACATGTCAATTAAAATACTCGACTAATAATTGTCCGTTCATTCACACTTCACAAGAATAGCACAATAATTCACTTCGACAATTTAATAATTCAATTCAAATATATTGTACAAAATATTCCACGTACCGCACTGTACTAAATAAAACTTTCCCTTGAATAAACTCGCTAATATGAATGAACCACTAACTGTAACTATACTGTCCTCGCTCGTGTGCGATGCTTTATATAGAGATCACTATCACCAGAAAATTATCGGTGGTGACCTAGGAAACAATGGGTACGATAATATGGCTTCAGTCTTTTCAGATAAACAACCTTTATCTCAGTATCTCAATCCTAGGGCTGTTAACCACGTCGTTGATCCTCTTCTTCACCTCGTACTCCCAAAACGGTGTAAGCTTGCACCTCTCTTCCTATGTGGATTGTACAGCCAAACCTGCCGAAATCATCCTGAATTAACTTTCAAATCAACGAGCTTTCATCCTGTCACTAGCAAATATTAATATCTTCCAAGCTGTTTCGGGATTCTTAACATGATGTCCCTCAGTTTGTCTACATAATTCTGTACCTCTACTTCTTCGGTGCTTGGTGATCCAAACACGAAGATACAGGGCAATCGAAGTTCCCTTGCGAAGATAATGCTAGCCAAGTTAAACTTGGTTGAATCATGGACAGATGCTTTGTATGTCATTAAAAATAGTGGAAGTTGTCTGTCCCAATCCTTTTGATGTTTTCCACAACCTCGGAAAGATGTTTTCCTATACTGTGGTTGAATCTCTCAACCATGCTATCCAACTGGAGGTGCAGCGCAGTAGTTCTGGTCTTGCCGATACTAATGAGCTCACAAACTTTCTTGAATAACTGCGACTCAAAACTCCTTCCTTGGTCGGAATGTAGCTCCATCGGTAGTCCAAATATTGAGAACATGTTGTACACCAATGACCCTGCTACTGTGGATGCTTCCTTGGCTGGAATGGTCTAGACTTCTACCTATTTGCTGTAGTAGTCCATGGCATATTTCTTGCCATCCTTCATAACAGGAAATGGTCCAATGGCAATCCGTTTGAATGGAACACCTACGTTGTATTTCTTCCTTTCACCCCTGGACCTTGTTCTGGGGCCTTTGATAGCTTTGGATATCTTCTGCACCATCTTTCTACATCGTCTAGGCCCCAGTAGAACCTCTGCCTGATCGTGTATAAATTCTCATTGATCCTGGTCAAAACCAACTGGGGAATGGAGAACCTCCCATCAACTGTCTTCTATACCCGTTGGAGTAGTCCATTTTCCACAACCAGGGAATCCCATTATATCTACATTGC
This sequence comes from Gonioctena quinquepunctata, assembly GCA_018342105.1. Taxonomy (NCBI): domain Eukaryota; kingdom Metazoa; phylum Arthropoda; class Insecta; order Coleoptera; family Chrysomelidae; genus Gonioctena; species Gonioctena quinquepunctata. The sequence continues at coordinate 195,531 of JAFIRS010000288.1, forward strand.
TTTGAATATGGAATCTCCATCTGAAATATCTCTCCAGGAAGGTCTGCTAGTAACCCCAATATTTGTATCGTTTCTTGGTCCTATATCAGATGTGCGGTGGTCCATTCGTCTTCAGTTAACAGCCTCGTTCGTCTAATATCGGCGACTGCTTCATGGCATTCAGTTCGCTGGCGATTCTCCTTACTGCATTTGGACAAGGTCTCCTAGATAAGGCACCTGTATTACTATTTAGTCGTTCTAGGCGATATTCGGCATTGAGATGGTACTGATTCACCTTTTCTCTGATGGGCGCATTATCAGTAGTTCTTCTGATTCTGTTGACTTGGATTACTCTGGGAGCTTCGCTTTCAATAGCCCGCATGCCTCCCGATGTATTGGCCAATTTAGTTTCTTGGTATCTGCCAGAAAACTCATTAGATGATCCGGTCCTCGTGGGTGAGTAGGAACGTGGGGGGATGTCCTCCAAGGTGATGACGAACGTAGTAGAAACGTCAACCTGCAATCTCTCTGGAAATGTCCGCTACTACCACATCTCCTGACTTTCTAGATAATCCTGTTTTCGTAGGTGAGTAGGGACGTGACGATGTCCTCCACGGTGATGGCGAGCGTTGTGGTAACCACAACCTGCAATCTCTCTGGAAATGTCCGCTCCTGCCACATCTTAAACAGTTTCTTCTTGGTTAATTGTTGACGCTGTTATTCCTGGGTTCCATTTCTTCTATTATACTGACCAGCATATGAATTGATTTGTAACTTTGTGTGTCTTCCTGAAGCGGTTCTTCAATTGATACCGCTCTGACTTTCGACCTTAAGGTGTTGACAGCCGTTTCCACTTCCAAGGAAGGAACCGAAACCGCACTGCATTGCGCTGCTGGTCTTCTTTGTCGTTTCATCCATTGGTCGCTGCCACAGCTTTCAACTGTCTACGATATAGGGAGCATATCGACTGTCAGCGTTTTCATGGAATTGTTTGAGGTGGCAACCCTGTCAGGATGGTTTTGTATTTTAAGTGAATTTAATCTACCTTCTAGTTCTTTCAAACGGTTTCCTGAAGAATCTGTTCGAAAAATACTTTATGTTGTTCTCGTTCAATATTTTGTTGTTCTAGAATTTTCCGGAAATATTCCTGCGATCGTTCATTTTCCTCTTGTTTTTCTCTTTTTGGCGTTCCTCCTCCTCTTGTTTTTCTCTCTGTGGGCATTATGCTTCCTCTTGTTCTCTCTCTTCTCAGCAAACTGCTGCTTGATCACTCCCATTATAGCCTTCATGTCGTCCTAGGGTGCATTTCTTGTATTCATCATGAACTTTTCCTCAAATCAGCCACTAATATCCTCATTTCGGTAACCAATATTGAATCTAGAGTTCATAGCTATTAAAATACCGAATCTATTATTATCCGTTTATTTACACTTCACAACAAACAAAACAATAATGCACTCTGACAATTGAATAAATCAATCACAATTCACTGTTAAAAAACCGCGTATGTCACTGTTGAACTCCATCTTAAATGAGTCATATTCATTTAAATGAATATGACTTCCACTTATTCTGAAAAACAACAGTCCGGTATTTCTTATATACATGTCAATAACCCTAGAAAAGGTAGTTTTCTCGGAATCGTTTGAACCGTATTGTTCATTCTAGAATTATTAGGTAAATAAAGGGACTTTATTTACGTGTGGCTTTATGTAAGGTGCATTATCATTGACCACTATTGATCTGGGATTTTCGCTATTCAGAAATGAATAAGCACAGATCAGTTGTCACTTGACATTAACAGATATTTCCTGACAATAATGCGAAACTAAAATTCAGAAATGCTCGGTGTCAATGAAATTGAATTATGGTAATTAATTTGACTAATGAGCAGAACTTGTGGAATGCATTTGGCATTTTCGAGTTGATTTGGAGTGTTCAATGTGCAGTATTGAATACTCTGATGAAAATTATTGATTCTTAGGGATTCTCACGAGTAATAATATTTTTTTTATCGAATACACTGAAATATAAAGTTAACTTCAATGTTTTAAATTTTATGAAAAAAGGACAGAATTTCTGAAACCGAACGCACCTATTATTGTTTTAACTCTAAAGAGAAATTGACAGATTTCAATGAAATATTCATATTTTACTTACAGGTCTACAGGTATTTTGCCCACAACTGCACAGAAAGTTTTCCGGGTATCAGAGAAGGAACTGCGAAAAATCTCACCGACATCGTGTGTGAATCGAGATACTCTGCAGTGGCACCTTCGACGGACGGTGAAATTATTTACAGGGTCCTCCCACCTAATTTACCCATTGACAATCCTTACTCTGAACAAGTTCAGGGCCTGTTAAAAATAACGAACTTGCGCATTAATTTTACCAAGCTACACACGCTTGGGGATGATCATCTCGACCAACGCAAAGAAATTCAAGTGAGTATGAAACTGTTTGATCGAAGTATGAAAACTAAAACTCCCAAAATACTTTTCTATCCTTCATTTTATTACAGAATGCAGTTATCATGAAAGTCCATAAGACCTACCTCCTTTCACATTTAATGTGAAGAGAAACAAACAGTATGCAATAAAATAAAATAATGATTTTTACTGTACAACGAAGAGTAATTTGAAATAAGTAAAATTATATTCGAAATACTGAAAAAAAATTAAGACCGAAAGAGTTCTAAATAAATTCAGGAAGCAAAAATGGAAAAGTCTAGGGATGAATAACAATGAAATTCGGCCTTATATTAGCACAATGTATGCCAATGAATTTGGAAGACATCAATAAAATATCTCAATTTTTATAGAGGGGATACCTTACCCATCGAGCACAAAAACATCTCAGATATGTTGAAAGTACGAGATTTTGAGACATTGAACATCCACTGCGATATTCTGTTTATACATGAATAGAACTTTTATAGAACAGCCAATGTCCACCGCAGGTGGCGATTTTCAGTATGTGCCTGGGATGTCACAAAAAGAACTTGTTTTTTTGATAGCGTTTTCATAGACACAGCAGAACTTTCTCAAAACGTTCTGCACACATTAAATCGCTGCAAATAAAACATTTCAAGAGATCACTTTCTGAAGCCTTTTGTTATTTATTTGGACATTGGAAAGTGTCACATTCTATTTGAAATTGAGTTTTTTTCTCAATTTTTTATACCACCAGGAAGCATCCCTCTTTTAGCATGTTTATCATGTAATCTAAACTTCCAAGGGTACTGAAATTAAGATTTCATCTCATGAAACAGATTCGATGTGAAATAGACTAACTACCAATTTTGAATAAAAAAAATTGCACAAGTAACCCTTCCACCACACTTACTCACTTCACACCAATTAGGGCATTTCGTTAACTAAGTTATCATCATCAGTAGGTTAACTACTCTGTCAGTGTAGTTAAAAAAAATGCGGATTTTTTTCCCTTCAAGTGTCTAGATAATACTATAATTTTATAAAAAATTTAATCTGATATTTAATTGTTTAAAAAATATATTTGCAACGGCCGGTTTTGTCATGACCCGAGAAAATATATATATAGTTCTTCGAAGTATCAACTATTTTGGTACTAGTATTCATGTAGTCAGAGTAAAATTCAGTCTTAACAGTCAAATAGAAATAGTTGAAATGTATATTTAAAAGTGTTATAAGAATTTCAGAACGAGAAAATATTTTACCTAGAATCAGTGCGCGTCAAAGAAAATTAACTAATTAAGAAAATAGTAAAGAAATTAATAATTAATAATCAGGTTTTAATAATCGTTTGATAAATAGACTGCGTGTGTGTGTGTGTGTAATCCAGCATCTGTAACAGTGGCAATATGGTAAGCTTCAGTTTATAATTTTGTATTAATTTGGCATATCAGATCTTTCCCAAATATTACTCATTTGAATAGCAATATTCGATTTTCTACGAAAGTTCTACCCCAATTGAAGATGCCTTTTGGCAAGTTAACCACATATTTGAGAATGTTCATTTGTTGTTTTTGTCAAATCATAAGTTAAAGTTACTGCGAATTTTGAACTACTCTATAGAATCTCCAGTTATTCATTCTGTATTAATAGATATATTGTTAATGTGAAACTATATCTAGTATTATTTTGCTGTCAAATATTGTATACCCAGTGTATGTAAAAGTCTAAAGATAATTATGAAACATTCATATAGTTTGTTGAATGATACGTACTCATTCAGGATATTTTAATTATTGTTTGTTTGCTCATTTAGTAGAGTTTCAAATCCTTTTACAAAGTATGTGTGAGCATGAACATATAATTATAAAAAATTTTTTTTGAGAATGATACTACTTGCCCATTCAAGGTAGTTCGATTATTGTTTTCGATTTCTAAATTACTAAGATATCAAAGTTGTTATACAGAGTGTTTAGAAAAGCCATAATAAATTCATAAAGTGTTTGTAAAGAGTATATCAAATGATAACTGTAAATCAATACAATTTCATTTAATTTCATTGACTGCTAAAATCTTAAAATTCAGATCCTTCATACAGGGTCATTGGAAAATTAGTACAATATTATGTCTGGTTAATTAAAATTATTATATTTATTATTTTTATATTATATGGAAATATATTGCTATTGATCATAAAAATGCTAATGAGTCATGGAATATTGCATGGGTAAAAAGACCATGTCATGGACTTGTTTGTTTTGTTTTTTTTGTAACAAGGTCATTTTTAAGTTAAAATAGTTTGCTTTATAAGTGCTTTATTTGCATAGTATCCTTTACTAGACTGGCGGGGTACACAATTCAATCAGTTGCTAATTATACGTGAACCGACAGGGATGGCTCATGCTCTGTCGAAAAAGAAAAGAATTGGGATTGCTCTAACAGCGATTGGGTCCCAAAGTCCCAAAGATTTTTTGAAAAATATATCTTACATCTAGAGACATGTTTTTTGGGAAATTTCCTCCTCTTTTTTATTAATTTCTCTAACGTTATTAGTTTTCGAGTACTTTGCAAAATAGACCCCTTTTCTTTGGAATCTTTAATTATTTATAACTTTTGCAATTGTTTATCTGCGGGTTTGAAACTTTCTTTCGTACATTTTTCTCGATGTTATAATGAATCCAATGAGCCATCACATGCATTTTAATTCGTAGTAGCAAAAATTAACACTTTTTTGAACTTGGGAACAAGTGTACCTAACCTCCTTCTAACCGATGTATTTGGCAATCCAGAAAAAAAACTCTGTTTAAAATACATATCAAGTCCATTCCATTTTTTCCATATGATCGTATTACGGCTTTTGAGGACACCAGTTAGGTAACACCCAGGGACCTGTACAAATGATGGATATTCGTAGGACACAGCAGTCTGTGGACCTTCCGACACAAATAGACATGAAACAGACATTCCAAAGATCTTTTTGACATATTCCACTCTTTTTTGGTTTTTTCTCCCCTTCAAGATATTTGTTTTTAATTTGATTGCAGAAGAGCAAGAAATGTGGAGGACAAAGTAATGTATTTTTAACACATGACAAGTGCGTTTTAATGTTTATATGCTTGTTATACTCCTCTTCCTGGGGTATCACCAAACAATCACAAAACAATGGTTAGAAGGTTGTTAAACTAGTATCTATACCTGTGGTTTCTAACCAGCAAACCATGTTATATTCATTTGTCAAAGTTTATGTATAGAAAAAACGGCTGTACAATAGAATTGAACCCCGGTGTACGACAATCGTCCTCGTATTAATAAGACAAATGCTATCTATTTGTATCTATTGAGTGAGATTAAATTTCCTCAATTTCAAAAACGTCAGATTCAGTCATTATTTGGTGTTTGATATCTGTAGCAACAATGCTGGGGTTAGTACTAGGTTAGTACTAGGATGGGTGACCGCCTGCCAGGGAAGACTCGCGTTTGAAAGCCCTGAATAACTGCAGCATAGTAGCATATTCACAGATGCAAGCGCCATATCAACGAGCCCGTGATATGACGATAGATATGCCGTTCGAGGGGACATTAAGATGGTGGTCCCGAGTTCATGGATGTTGAGCTCTTTAAAGATCCCTACCAGGGGATTCGGCAATATTCTCGGTTGGGGAAAGTGTGCTCACCTGCGTCGGTGTTTAGCCCTGGTCGTAGAAATAGGCCGACGTTAAATAGAGAAATAAAATACAATCAGTGGCTGAAAAAAAACTTTCGAGAAATAGTCCCAGACTCTTTTAATTTTACAAAAATACAAAAATGTTATATCTTTAGTTTGGTAATTTACCTATTTAAAAACCGTTCTGACTTGCAAACACTTGATCATCATTACCAAACTAGAAATAAGTCTAAAGACTTTGTTCAAACAAATGCAGCTAAAAAATCTATAGGAACTAGATATTTCGAATTCATAGCACCACGTTTATTTAACTTTCTTCCAGAAATGTATAAAACCTATTCAAGAAAATTAAACTAACCATCAATTTTAAAAAATCCCTTTCAAAAGATATATAAAAACTTTTGATGCCGAAGCCGTTGATAAATTTCCGAATAAAAAAAAAATAAAAATAAAAAAATAATAATTATATACACGATAAAAATAAAAGATGTGAGATATATATAACCTCTTTACTGGTCAGTGTAATCCATGCTCAACCTTGACGGTCTTAATGGGTTGCACTGATCAAATTATATGTATATACAGTTAGTTGTAAGTTTAATGTAATCCTTTCGGTTTGTTTAGTTAAACTTACTCTTTTTATCTAGACTGTCTTATATAATTATTGTACTGTTCGAACTAAATAATAATAATTATTATCATTAATTTGAAAATAATTATTTCAAATTATTCAGTCAATGTTGAATATAGTTCTATATATTCGTTATATGAAATTATCTAGGGTATTCATTTTTTGGGGGTATTTTCTCTGGTGCCTTTTTCTTAATCGTTGATCGTATTTATTTGATTTCACCAGTAGTGGCATCAAATCTTCCATCATACCTTCACTGTCTTATGTTTTCCAGGAAAAATATTATTACGCTATAACTGACATGGTGGTAAGAGGTTCATGTTCTTGTTATGGACACGCCAATCGATGCTTACCTTTACCTGGTATAGATCCCAAGCCGGATATGGTTCATGGAAGATGTGAGTGTACCCATAACACCAAAGGGAGAAATTGTGAGAAGTGCGAAGACTTTTTCAATGACCTACCATGGAGACCTGCGATAGGAAAACAAACCAACGCTTGTAAAAGTATGAACCTATTCAAACTAATTCTTATGGTTATACATTATTTTCATTAAGTATACATAACTGTATATATATGAAAATGGATGTTGGTATAGTATTTCTAATCCCAATTGGACCGACATAAAAAGTTTCGAGAAGGAATTCTCACACGACAGAACTTTTTTATGAATGTACCAGGAACGCTTTGAAAGTACAAACACTGGTAGTATATAAATTTTCCATTTGCCGGGCAGTGCATATGAACACTCCTCGTAGTGCTCTTATTTTTATTGCCGTTCCAATTGGGATTAGAATAACTATATATATATATATATATATATATATATATATATATATATATATATGTATGAATTGACACCGACACCGTTTGACCGATCACCATGAAAGTTGGCACATCTAAGTGTTTTTTTCATAGAGAAGGTTTTTATGCTACCCATTTTACTTCAACTCGCCACTAGATGGCGCTGCAGCGCATCAACTTCTATACCGTTCAACCGATCGCAATCAAAATTGATATCCCTACACATATATTTGAATACGGATAATACTTCATATGATAACTTTGGTATGACCCTAGATAATTTTGTGAAACGTCAAAAGCCATTTTATGTTGTGCAACATAATTATTTATTCTTGCCATTGGCGTTCGTGCGGGAATCATTTCAAAGAAAAAAATGATACGCCACTGCTTTTTCTTAAAGTAAAAATTATTTTTGAAATCCTCATTCCTTTCTGAGCAAATCTGGTCTCCTGAGTTTTTTTCGATTGACGTACGGTTTTCGCATTGAAAAAAGAAAATTCATTCATTTGCACGTTATTATGAAATTGGGTATTATCAAGGATTAAAAACGTATCTAGTAGATAAGAAGCAGATTTTGTTGTAAACAAACAGTTCTGACAGTTGTCTACCTAGTCTAGTTGTCACGTATTTGAGTCATTAAAATTAACAATATTATTAAAAAACATGGTCCATTTTACGAATTAAAACATTCACAGAAGGTTATTTTTGGGTCCATTTTGAGAAGAAAACTATATGTAGCCATTTTTTTTTTTATGATAACTTTGGTATGACCCTAGATATTTTTGTGAAACGTAGTACGCATCTTCTATGCATCAAAAGGCATTTTCTGGTGTACACCATCATTTTTCATTCTTGCCAGTGGCGTTCGTGCGGGATTTGTACTGAATCATTTTAAAGAGAAAAGTGATACGCCACTGCTTTTTCTTAGAATAAACATTATTTTAGGAATCCTCATTCCTTTCTGAGCAAATTTGGTCGCCTGATTAATTTTTTTCGTTTGTCGTACAGTTTTGCCATAAAAAAATAAAATTCATTCTTTTGCACGTTGTTAGAAATTGGGTATTATCAAGGATTGAAAACGTATCTAGTAGGTAAGAAGCAGATTTTTTTTTGTAAACATAAACAGTTTTGACAGTTGTCTACCTAGTCTAGTTGTCACGTATTTGAGTCATCAAAATTAACAATATTATTAAAAAACATGGTCCATTTTACGAATTCAAACATTTATAGAAGGTTGTGCGAAAAGAGGAGTTTTGAACCAGACACTGAACTAAAATGAACGTAATGTAAGAACACCAGAAATTGAGGTAGCTGTTTTGAATTCAATTGAGGAAGATCCCGGATTAAGTACACGAAAAATTGGGAACAATTTGAATAGCTCACATTTTCTTGTTTGGAAAATTCGCCATGACTTTTTATTATATCCCTACCATATCCAACGGGTTCTGGCGCTACTCCCTAGCGACTTTCCATTGCGGATGAACTTTTGCCAATGGTTTCTAAAAATGTGTGTAAATCCATTATTTGATACTGCAATTTTGTTCGCCGATGAAGCCAATTTTTCCAGAAACGCCATCCAAAACTTTCACAATAATCATTTTTGGGTTGAAGAAAACCCACATGCGATCTTAGAATCCCATCACCAGGAGTACTTTTCCGTTAACGTGTGGGCTGGAATATGCGGTGATTATTTAATTGGACCCTATTTTCTTCATGCGAGGTTGAATGGGCATAATCACCGGCAGTTTCTCGAAGAATTGCCAGCTTTGATGGAAGATGTTTCCATTTTAGTAAAAAATCGACTGGATTATGCACGACGCGACGGGGCGCACGCGAATATTTAAACCAAAATTACAATAATCGCTGGACAGGACGCGAAGATAAAGCAGTGGCGTATCACTTTTCTCTTTAAAATGATTCGGTGCAAATCCCTCACGAACGCCATATATATATATATATATATATATATATATATATATATATGAAAGAGAGTAATATCGAGGGGACTGTTTAAAACAAAATGGAAGGAATTCAATGGACATAGCCCTCAGCGAAAAGTGTTAACCGTAGACACGTGTTTCGGGCTCTCGGCTCTCGGCCCTCATCAGTACGGTGGAGAAGTGCAAGGATGAACAACACTTGGTAGAAAAAGACAAATCAACGAAGTCAACAGTCCTCTCGATATTACTATCTTTCATATTTATATTCCTGGACTCGGATGTCACGCAGGTAGCTATAGCTGCCTCCGTGGTGACGTTGGTTGTTGCCCAGGAATTCAGGGTCTGCTGACCGAAATCACAAATGAGCGGCTGGCTTCTGTTTGTTGATTTCGTTGATTTGTCTTTTTCTACCAAGTGTTGTTCATCCTTGCACTTCTCCACCGTACTGATGAGGGCCGAGAGCCCGAAACACGTGTCTACGGTTAACACTTTTCGCTGAGGGCTATGTCCATTAAATTCCTTCCATTTTATATATATATATATATAAACTAGTTAATAGTGGGGAATGCAGCAATATCAAAAAGAAAACTCTTGTTAGTTTGTCCAAGCTTTTGGAATTGATGCATTCCATCATCAGGGAACTACAATTTTAAAATATTACACATATGAGAGATTATCATTGAGTGAATTAATAATACTGTAACGAACCTAGGCCGGACCTGTCGCCTCCCGCGTCGCCATCGACAGCGATGAGATCATCCCCGGAGATATTCGAGAACCATCCAGTCCCTCTTCCGCGTAATGCAACGGTCAATATTGGAAACAATTGGAACATGCCGTCGCCAACTGGAAGAATTCGAAACATCGAGAATGCTGTATCGGAGATAAATAGACCGCCCTCAAGAGGGAGTGGACAATCTGAACGAGCCCATACGATCGAGCTATTCAATGGCGTAGTAATATAAATTAAGTTGTAGATTAAGTGTTAAATAAATTAGTTTAACCAAGTTAAGTTTATTTACGTTACAATTGGTGTCGGAAGTGAGATTTTGAAAATAAACAAGTGATCGTGGAGTGGATAGTCAGAAAAATAAATTGATAGACCTTTTTGTACGCCCAAAATAGACAGTGGCCCGGTTTTCGCGAAGTGGACAATTGTGCGTGGGAATATAAACTGATACACTGTTCGCGTGAAACAGAAAATAGACAGTGGCCCGGTTTTCGCGAAGTGGACAATTGTGCGTGGGAATATAAACTGATACACTCTTCGCGTGAAACAGACAATAGACTGGTGGCCCGTGGAAAAGAATTCGCGAAGTGAATTTTTAACAAACTGATAAACTTTTCGTGTGAAACAGACTGATACCTCGTCAAAGACAAAATGTGTTCAAGAAAAGTGCGCCTTGCGGACTTGAAGGTAGCGAATTGAAACAGGAATTGGAGGAAAGGGAACTGGAAACAACGGGTAAAAGCAAGTACCCCAGGAAAGACTTGCAGAAGGACTAATACAAGAAGGTGAGGACTCCGAAACATTTTTATTCGAAGTTCCCGGAGGAGATTTGAGTTTGGGAATGAAGAAACTCGAAGAAACTACTAAATCCGTGAAAGAAGAACTGCAACAAAATTCGAGAAATCTGGAAGAGAAGCTTCTAGAAAATTCAAGAAGCCTGGAAGAGAATGCTAGAAATCTGGAAGAGAAGCTTGAAGAAAATTCTAGAAATCTGGAAGAGAAGCTTCAAGAAAATTCTAGAAATCTGGAAGAGAAGCTTCAAGAAAATTCTATAAATCTGGAAGAGAAGCTTCTAGAAATCTGGAAGAGAAGCTTCAAGAAAATTCAAGAAGACTGGAAGAAAATTATAGAAACCTGGAAGAGAAGCTTCAGAAAATTCAAGAAGCCTGGAAGAGAGTTCCTGGAAAACACAGAAGGCCTAAAAAGAATTGTGTGGTGTGGCTAATTTCCTAGAAGAAAGAATGGGAACCGTTGAGACAGAGATAGATAAAATTAGGGAGCAAATGAACACGGAGGTAGATAAAATCAAAGATGGGGTCGAGGCAGAAATGGACAAAATAAAGGAAACGATCAGTAAGCTGGAAAAACAAATTAATAATGCGTCCTCCACAGAGATGGTTAACGAAAATGCAATGCTGGACTTGAGTTTGAACGTGGATAAAGTTCAAGAGGGTATAAAAGATGTCAAGGTCATTTCAGAAATAGGGAAGCTTTCCATGAAGCCGCCTCAGTTCGATGGAAAAACTCCATGGGCAAATTACCGCCGGCAGTTTGAAGCAGCGGCCAAAGCAAACGGATGGAATGCAGGGGAAAGAGCTGTAGCACTGACACTTGCATTACGTGGAGAAGCGACAAATATTCTACAAACTCTCACCGCCCAAGAACAGGAGGACTATGATCAGCTGATTAAACATCTAGAATTACGATATGGCCACGCCCATTTGGAACACGTATACCACTCCCAGCTGAAAAATCGCTGCCAAAATCAGGGGGAATCCTTACAGAATTCGAAACTGACATTGCACGCTTGGTTCGTCTCGCATATCCAGCCACACCAGAAAATGTAATGGAGCGACTAGCGGTTCAAGCATTCCTGGATGGACTCCGTGACCAAGAAACCAGACAAGCGTTGACACTAGCCCGTCCAACACATCTCGTAGACGCACTGGCACGCGCTTTGGAATTCGAGGCAGCGAAACAATCTTGCAAAAGCCAGAGTAAAGTCCGAATGATTGAGGAAGACTCACAGGAGCCTGCTAATTTGGAAGCTGCCATAAGGAAAGTGATTAAGGAAGTGTTCCCTGAGAAAAGACAGATAAGATGCTGGAATTGTGGCAAAATTGGACATGTGCGTAGCAAATGTCCAACATTCAACACGACTCCGATGCAGGAAAACTAAAGAAGGTCGACGAGAAGGGGCAATCGTCGGCCTGTGTCCAACAAGCCCTGGTTAACAACGCATATGTCGCTATCCTGCAACGACAGAACAGAGGTGTTTTCGTAGACGGTCTCATCAATAACGAGCCTTGCACCATGCTGCTAGATACAGGTGCGACTAGGACAATTCTCGGACCTTCCTTTGCCAGAACACCGGAACGAATTGAACCGACAACTTGGAAGCTACGCACAGCAACAGGGGAGCCAGCTACTGTATATGGCGAGCTACCGATTGAAATAATTTTGGGCAGCACTAAAGTGAAACATCAGGCACTTGTAGCGGACATCGAAGACGATGCAATCATCGGAATGGACATCATGAATTCCAGAGGGTTTGAATTGGATTTCAAAGTCGGCGTCCTACGTGTCGACGGAGAAGAGCTGGTACTTCATGGGAGAAGTGAAGAGTTGATCCGTGTGCTGTTGGCTGAAGATGTAAGCGTACCTGAGAGGGCTGAAACCATCCTGGAGGCTCGCCTGGACGGGAGTGCGAGCAGTGGAGACGTGATGATGTTCGAGCCCAAACTTCATGATGAGAAAATTGGACGAGGAATTGCCCTAGGGAAAACCCTGTTACGCGCTGAAAAATTTGTACCGGTAAGGGTCATGAATGTCAATTATTTTCCAGTGACCTTAAAGAAAGGAACAATTTTAGGGCACTGCTCGTCAGTTTCATCTGTGATCCGGGGCGTACGAGGTACGATTAGCCAACCAACAACTTGCCCACAGAACTAGAAAAATTAGTTGCCATCTCTTCCAAAGACATAAAACCAGCTCAACAGCCCAAACTAAGAGATTTAGTCAAAAGTACCAAGACATCTTCGATACCGGACAAGGAAAGGGGTCGAACTAATGTGGTCCAGCACAAGATTGATACTGGGGTGCCCGACCGATCCGGCAATCAGCAAGAAGACTTCCTCTTGCCAAGAAGGAAGAGGCTGACAAAATAGTCAGCGATATGGGAAAAGAAGGAGTTATCGAACCATCTGACAGTCCCTGGTCCTCCCCAGTCGTACTGGTGAAGAAAAGGATGGATCGACACGTTTTGTGTAGACTATCGCCAACTTAATAATGTCACGAAGAAGGACAGTTACCCTCTCCCGAGAATAGATGACACCTTAGACACGTTGGCTGGTTCCACGATTTTCTCGACCCTTGATCTGAAGAGTGGATACTGGCAAGTAGAACTGGCTCAGGAAGATCGAGAAAAGACTGCTTTACCATCGGCTCAGGATTGTGGCAGTTCACCGTTATGCCATTCGGGCTCTGTAATGCTCCCGCCACATTCGAAAGATTGATGGAAACAGTACTGAAGGGACTCTCATGGAACACGTGTCTAGTGTATCTCGACGACATAATTGTGGTCGGCAGATCGTTTGAGGACCACGTGAAAAACTTGGAGGAAGTATTCTTGCGACTGAGGAACTCCGGATTGAAGCTGAGCCCTAAGAAATGCCATCTGTTCCAAAGAAGTACGATACCTCGGCCACGTTGTCTCTGGGGAAGGAGTAGCAGTGGATGACCAGAAGATCAAAGCTGTTAAGGATTGGCCCACCCCAAAAAGACATTCACCAACTTCGAAGTTTCCTTGGTTTATGCACATACTATCGCCGATATGTGCTGGGATTCGCCAACATCGCTAAACCACTGACCAAGCTCACGGAAGGCCAAACAAAGTTCCAGTGGTCGAAGAATGTCAAGACTCATTCAGGAAGCTGAAAGGAGCTTTGATCAACGCACCTATACTGAGCTATCCCTACCCAAAGGGAAATTCATTTTGGATACGGACGCCAGCAACGTGGGACTTGGAGCTGTCCTATCTCAGATCCAGGAGGGACAGGAGAAGGTCATTGGTTATTTCAGCAAGACGCTTAGCAAACCAGAGCGCAATTACTGGGTCACCAGGCGAGAGCTGTTAGCTGTTGTGAAGGGAGTGGAACACTTCTACAAGTACGTGTATGGAAGAAGATTCCTGTTGAGAACTGACCATGCAGCTCTCAAATGGCTCTTACAGTTCAAAAATCCTGAGGGTCAAGTAGCACGTTGGATCGAGAGACTCCAAGAATTCGATTTTGAGATCGAACATCGAGCCGGAACTAGCCATAAAATGCAGATGCCTTGTCGCGAAGACCATGTCCAGATGATTGCTCACATTGCCGACGAGCAGAAGAGAAGAAGCAACACTTTGTAGAACCGCGGCAATGGATGACAACTGGAACGACAGCAAGATCCAGAAAGACCAAGAGAGAGACCCCGACCTTGGCTTAGTCATCAGCTGGAAGAAGGGCAATCGAAGACCATCATGGCAGGAAGTCGCAGGTTACTCGCCGGCTGTTAAGTCCTATTGGGCACAATGGAACTCTCTTATTCTGGACAATGGGATCCTGAAACGTGTGTTGGAGGCCGATATTGGTGGGGAAGACAGACGCCAAATAATTGTTCCCAGGAACAGAAGAGAGGAAGTGCTGCGGGAAATCCATGATGGAGTCGCCGGAGGACATCTGGGAGTGACGAAGACCCTGCAGAAAGTGAGGCAACGGTTTTACTGGGCCAATTGTCAAGCTGACGTCAGGGACGGGTGCAGAAAGTGCGCTGTATGCGCTGCTAGCAATGGACCTCGAATACGACCCAAGGCCCCGATGCGTCAGTACAACGTAGGCAGCCCGTTCGAGAGAATCGCCATTGACATCGCCGGCCCGTTTCCCGTATCCGACCACGGGAATAAATACATCCTTGTGGCAATGGACTACTTCAGTAAGTGGGCGGAAGCCTATGCCCTGCCAACCAGGAAGCCATCACCGTCGCCGACGTCTTGGTGAAAGAGTGGATATGTCGATTCGGTATTCCAATGGAGCTGCACTCGGATCAAGGCAGAAATTTCGAATCAACCTTTTCCAAGAAATATGTCTACTGCTGAACATCCGCAAGACAAGAACCACGGCCCTACATCCGCAGTCCGATGGAATGGTGGAACGGATGAACAGGACGATCAACCGCCACTTGTCCAAGGTTGTCTCTGACCATCAAAGAGACTGGGACCAGTATCTTCATTTGTTCCTGATGGCCTATCGATCCGCAGTACACGAGTCAACCGGTCAAACTCCTGCTAGTATTATAATGGGCCGAGAACTGCGACTGCCTTGTGACCTGAAGTTTGGGATACCGCCAGGACAAGACACTGCGGGAGAGGACTACGTCAGCAAACTTCGGCAGAGAATGGACGACATCCACGAACGAGTCCGGTTGAACATCCAGAGTGCCAGCGATAAAATGAAGAAGACCTATGACATCAAGGCCGACGCTGGAGGATTTAAGGTTGATGACCTGGTTTGGCTGTACAACCCCAAACGTCGTCGTGGACTATCACCAAAGTTGCGGAACTCGTGGGAAGGCCCGTATAAGATCGTGAAAAGGATAAACGACCTTGTGTACCGAATCCATAAGCCACCCGAGGGAAACCAAGGGTCGTCCATTTCAACAGGTTGGCCCTTACGCTGGAAACCATGACCAAGTTCGCACCCTCAAGCCACCGGAGGATGATATGACGTTCGAGAAGTTTATGTCCTTGTATTCAAACGGGCAGAAAGTTCTACATGGGGTTACTAGAGAGGAGTCACGAGACCTTTTCGAGGTGCCTGCTGACTACGCACTAGCGCACTGTGTGGCAGAAGATCTTCGAATGTCCAGGGGCATCGCCGTAGTGTTCTCCAAGAAATTTGGTCAACTCCAAACACTGCGGGAGCAGAATCCAGAAGTTGGTGGGGTGCTACAGTTGAAGAAAGGCCAGAGAAACATCTACTACCTAGTCACCAAGAGGCATTCCCAAGATAAACCGTCTTATGAAGATGTCTGGAAGAGTCTCACCAAACTAAGAGATACTATGGTGGACCAGAATCTGGTGGATCTAGCAATTCCAAAATTATCCTGTGGTATTGATGGGTTGGACTGGAGAGTCATAAGAAGTATGCTGGAGGCGATATTCAGATCCAGCGGCGTCAAGATTTTGGTTTGCTGTAACCCTATTCCACGACCGATCATGAAGACCGTGGAGTGTTACTTCCATCGAACTTCACGGTGCAGATATGGGGAGTCATGCAGATATCGTCACACTCCAAGGATGAAATTTCGGGACGAAATGTCTTTAAGAAGGGGGCAATGTAACGAACCTAGGCCGGACCTGTCGCCTCCCGCGTCGCCATCGACAGCGATGAGATCATCCCCGGAGATATTCGAGAACCATCCAGTCCCTCTTCCGCGTAATGCAACGGTCAATATTGGAAACAATTGGAACATGCCGTCGCCAACTGGAAGAATTCGAAACATCGAGAATGCTGTATCGGAGATAAATAGACCGCCCTCAAGAGGGAGTGGACAATCTGAACGAGCCCATACGATCGAGCTATTCAATGGCGTAGTAATATAAATTAAGTTGTAGATTAAGTGTTAAATAAATTAGTTAAACCAAGTTAAGTTTATTTACGTTACAATACTTACAACTTAGGTGAGATTGGATGACACGATGTTCAGTACAAAATTGTCTTTTGACATTATAGTAATAAATAATGGGAAATGTAAAACAGAGAAATGAACTAATGTTCAATTACCACACTAATATGTTAAAAATTATACATAAAATATGTTAAAATATCTTCAACCATATGGTTGGAATCAAAACTGAAAGGTTAGAAGTTAAATTCACATTAGACAGTTGTATGTGACATTGACATTGACGCATGTCAAGTAATATTTATGACATCCAGGGTGCCAACTGAGACAGTGGTACCAACTGGTGTGGTTAACTATTTCCTGTGGTTAGGTTTTATTAAATTATGATATTTATATTACTGTGAGGAGAATAAAGTTTAATATTGGATAAAATGTTAAGTTTATAGTGTAATTGTAGCAGAGTTTGACAAACTTACAAGAGTTTTCTTTTTGATATTGCTGCATTCCCCACTATTAACTAGTTTATATCCTAACTAGTTAGCAAAGACTACCCTTTATATATTTATATATATATATATATATATATATATATATATATATATATATATACCGGGTGTCCCAGTATACCTGTTCCAATGGATTATCTCGGCCATTACGAAAGATAAAAATTTGAAAATTTCAAGATCGCCAATTAGTTCAACAAACCTTCAACTGATAAAAACAAAAATTGAAAGTCACTTCCGGTTTGACCGGAAGTGACTCTGACTTTTTTATTTCAAATAGCACCCTGTATATTTTTTGCAATTTTTTATTTCTACTCAAAATTATCTTTCCAACGATGTATCACACTTTGTATTTTACATTTGATTTGATGGAGAAAAGGTCAATTGAAATTTCAAATTGAAAGAATTGCAGTAGGCTATGATATTTTGTGTAATCTTGATTCTGACTTCAATAATACTTGATAATTCATTAACAATTTTGCATTCGAGATGATGAAGAGAACGTCAAATTTCAAATTATTAGAATTGTAGCAGAACTGGAAGAATCAATAATTCTTAAATGAAAACCTTAGTGTGCCATGGAAACATTTGAATACATTTGTTTAGAACTTTGACAGTTAATAATTCTCAATAGTTGTGTGCGTATCAGAGAAACCAACATTCAAGAATGAATAACCGTGAAAATCATGATAACTTCACTAATCAAGAGAAATTGGATATTATACTGATTTATGGAAAATGCGAAAATAATCGTCGGGCTGCCCTACGTGCATACAGAGAGAAATACCCTGATAGACGAATGCCAAGCGCTATGTATTACACACGCTTGGCTTCGAATTTGGCAACAAGTAGATCATTTCATAGAAAGCGTACTGTCTTTAAAAGAAAAAATGCTACGGACGAATATTACACAAAATATCATAGCCTACTGCAATTCTTTCAATTTGAAATTTCAATTGACGTTTTCTCCATCAAATCAAATGTGAAAGACAAAGTGTGATACATCGTTGGAAAGATAATTCAGAGTAGAAATAAAGAATTGCAAAAAATATACAGGGTGCTATTTGAAATAAAGAAGTCAGAGTCACTTCCTGTCAAACCGGAAGTGACTTTCAATTCTTGTTTTTTTCAGTTGAAAGTTCCTTGAACGAATTGAAGATCATGAAATTTTCGAATCTTTATCTTCCGAAATGGCTGAGATAATCCATTGGAACAGGTATACTGGGACACCCGGTATATATATATATATATATATATATATATATATATATATATATATATATATATATATATATATATATATATATATATATATATAGGCTCTTCTCAAAGGCGAGGAATCTTTTTCAAGAGGATGTAGAACTCATCAAAATAAGTGATTTTACAAAAAATTACTCAGTATTAAATGGTTATAAAATATGAACAGGGTGTTCATAAAATCAGATGTGGAATCAACTGCGACCCAAAGATACACTTCAGTTAGTGTCTTCCATCGCTCAAGATAACCGCTTGGAAGGTATGCATGTTGAAAAGGGAAACATTCTCAATTGAATATTGAATAGAAGGTTTTTTCTGTGAACGTCGCTAAAATCTACGCTCATGGGTCTGGGTTTGCGGTTTGTTGAGCTAGCCGCTGAAAGGGCACTTGTTTCCCTATAAAACTTGTATCATTTCCTACGCTCTGTCCCTAGCTATTCCTATCTTTGACTCGACTAGAAAGATTGACTAAGACTGCAAAGTCGCTCAATCTACAAAATCGACTTGGAAAGAATTTCAGGGTGCTATATATCGACAAGTGCTGTATTCGCCCTATCCCTAACTTCAGGATGCAAAAATCGAAGCACTCGTCTCGCGAAAAAATTTAGTAGTGATAGGTTGCTCAATCGATGACTTGCCTACGAATACGGGAGCGATCGCAGGAAAGGTAAGAGCAGAGGATGGACCTTTTCAGGTGCCGTACCACCAGGATGGGCACCACAAGCGATGACTCTTTTGAGCTACGTTAATTAAGTTCTTGGGTTATGTTAACCTATGATGAATATCAGATTTCAAGAAGACCACTCTAGACGATCAGGACGATCAGGACAAGCTACCAGCGTCCTTGAACCGCGTTATTATTTGTGCGCCTGCATTCCCAGACCTGAAATCAACAAACTCTACATTTGATTGGTAGTGCTGAAAAAAAGGTATGATTAGTGGACCCACGCAATAATACCAATTTAAAACGGCTATGGAATATATCAGGTGAATTTGCTTCCCGAAAGAATCACGTCAAAAATAGAATAGTCCATCTAGAACATGTTTTTCTCCGCGTCGGGTATCGGCTTTGGAATGGTCCTTCCTGAATATCTTCCTTGACGTCGGCTCGTATGTGAACGTCTCGTAACCACGATGTGGTTTTGAATCATCACAATAGAGAACGATTGTCTAACTTGTTTTGATAAAAAACAAACAAATACTCGATGGGTGGTGAGCAGCAGCAACAATAATATTCGAAGCGAAGCAGAATTACTGGTGTTCTGATAATACTCTATCGAATTGGAGGTGTCGAAGGGTATTCTGGAACTGGGAACGCTTGACACCATGCTTCCCTTAAGGTTGAGTGCCCACGGATAGTAGCTCTTATCCACCCCCGCTCACTTCCGAGCGGTCCTCAACTTGCAAATGGGCACGTCTGCAAGATTGAAATCGTACCTCTTTTGGTATGAAGTCAGCCTCGGAGTGCTTTGAACCCCTTTATGTCGTATAGTGCTGTGTATGGTGGTGATGTACTTGATGGGTGCGTAAGTGTAGGGTGTCGTGATTGTGACATCTAACGTGTTTTGGTTTGAGATTGGTTACTCACCTGATGTAGCGGAGTGCTACTTTCGGCGTTGGTCGCTGGTTCTGGTAGACTGGTCGCGCATATTTGTCCCTCTCTCAGAACCTGGAGTCGTCCAGGTTTAGGTTTTTGCGGATGCCCTGGATCACTGGGTTCCTATGGGTGTCCGTCTAGGATATTTAGGTCCCAGTAGATGAATCTATTCGGGACGTATCTAGGAGCATTCACTGCCATTCTCAAGCTTACGTTAAAAAATTGTTGGATCTTGGTCCTGTAGGTTTCTGCGCATTGGCCCCATGCCGCAGATGCATTGGATCTTGGTCCTGTAGGTTTCTGCGCATTGGCCCCATGCCGCAGATGCATACAGGATGATGGAAAGGAGGATGGTCCCGATGACGAGCAGCTTCAACTGGAGGTCCATGTTGCTTCTGCGTCCTATGAGGGGCTTGCGGTTTCTTCTGGATGCCTTCGCTAGTCGAGCCTCTGTATCACGTGTTATCTGAATATCAATCTCTTGTCCAGGGTGACTACTAGATATTTGGCTCCGTTTGCCCATGGGTTGGTCATTCATGGTTGGTCGTTCATGATGACATGTCCTGATGGTGCGGTTCGTCTTCTGGCAAAGAGGATGGCTTGGCTCTTGTCTGCGTTGACTTTTATTTTCCATATTTTGAACCAGTCTTCAAGTCTGTCTGCTTATTCTTGCAGGTACCGGGCATTTGCTGACCTGGCTACTACTGCTGTGTCCTCGGCATATAGTGCCAGTTTGTTGAAGTTGTTGTCTGGCTTTGGGATATCCGCTGTATAAATGGAAAACAGATGTGGGGATAAGACTGCGCCTTGTGGTACTCCCACTTCTAGACTTCTTCTTATGGAAAAGTAGCTGCCAACTTCAGATTGGCATCGCCGTCCCCGCAAGAAGGAGTCTATCAGCTTCACTATGGATGTGGGGGGTCCGAAGTCTATCATTTTGGTGATTAGAAATCGTGCCAGACTCTGTCGAAGGCCTTGGATACGTCTATGAATGAGGCTCATGTGTAGTGTCCTTTGCCCAGGATGAAGCCTGCTACTGCAAAGTCCACTATCCTCAGGATCTGCATTTCCGTAGAGTGTCCTTGTCGGAATCTAAACTGCTCGTTTGTTGAGACGTTGATTCCAGTCTCTTCTGGATGACTCGCTCTCTGCCACTTTGCTCATCGAGGGTGTGAAGCTGATGGGTCGGTATTTTTTGCGGGACCACAGGGTTTCTATTTGGTTTCGGGATCATGATGACTGTGGCTTCTTTCCATGGTCGTGAGAAGTGTCTGAGCCTGAGCACTGCATTGATGATGTTGGTCAGTGCAGCAATTCCTTTTCTCAGTAGAGCCTTGAGAGAGCTATTCGGGATCTGGTCTGGGTAACGCTTGAGAAAATCCACCTACCTAAGTAGGTCGCGTACGCACGGATATCTTGCGCTCGCGAATCGCACTGCGCTGTGATTGGTGGAAAGGCTGGATATACTCCGCTGCGGTCTAGAATTGTTATTCGGATTTTGGATTGCCTAGTGGTTGCTCTACATCTATGAATTCATTATTAAAATTATAACTATTGTAAAATGTGTTCTCGTTCCACAAGATTTTGACATGGAATTTCATACATATAACCAAATAACGGATGAACGAGCTCTCAGGGTTGAGAAAAACCTGGATCACAGTAAGCTGGTGGTGCCATGTGCAAAATTGGGGAATTTCCGTATGATGTAGATTTTTCAAGGCGTCAGTCTGGACTTGTGAAATGAATGTATTTTTTGAATATGCAATGCACATCTTATATTTTCTTAAACAGATTTGTGGACAGACCTTGGAAAAATATCAGAAAAAGGTGCTGCGGGACTGATCGTAATAGGAAAAAAAAAATCTGACAATTAAAAGATGTACGAACCGGTTATACGTAGTTTAGAATCGAATAAATGGAGAATTTTAAATTATGGCTTATAGCGGGCCGTCTATCGTTAAATGCCAAAATGTTATGATTTCTTATGCATATATTTTACTGCCTTCGTGCCTGAACGGGTATTCTTACTGTTCATCACAAAAGAGAGAGACTTCTATTCCTCAGGTATCATAAAATAATTTAATATTTACTTACCAAGAGTTCACAACATCGGATGCATGAACGGAGCATGTGCTTATTCTTACAAAACATGAAAATGCGAATCCATATAGGTTCGATTCTGATATTATAGAGATTGATGGAAAATTTAATTGTATTCCCATAAATACCAAAAATAATGAAATCGCTCTATCGGTTGCTGAGATATTTGGTTTTTATGGAAAGACTGTTAAGCGACTTCCGGGTATGTTCAACTTTTATGTGTTTTTTGCAAAACGGGAATAAAACAGAATTTCCAAAAAAATTTATCCCCGTATAGAAAACATTTCAGTCTTCATCATGCATAATTTTTCTGGGGAGAAAAATAGAGGGAAATATAAGAAATTCGTCCTTTCTCCAGGAAGTTCCGTTTTCAAAGATAGCGAGGCTGTTTTTTTTTTCGAAAACGTTACTTATGTGATACAATACTCATTAGGATACCTAGAGATTTTTTGATGTGTAAAATAATTAACAAAAATGTTATTTCAAGTGCCGCGAATAAAAATATATCGATGTCCGTGGCATTGGCTCGGAATCTATCATATACTCCCTGTCTAAGACTAAGTAGTTTTGAATGCATAGCCTTTGGCTCTTCATTAAGGAAACCGTGTTCGATTCCAGTTATTCGCTGATATTTAACAATAAGTGTTTTTTGCAAGAACACCCCCTCCTCCTAATCCGTTCATTGATTTTTCAGGACATGTTTTTTTTTCAGGGTGTAACTGCAATAACCACGCCACAAGTTGTCACTTTGACACTGCCTTGTATGAATCTACCGGTAAAGTAAGTGGAGGTGTTTGTGATGGCTGCCAACATAATACTATGGGTCCAAATTGCGAGCAGTGCAAGCCATTCTTTTACAATGATCCACAACGAGATATTCAGGATCCCGAAGTTTGTCGACGTGAGTAGTTTTTACCACCTCGCCACCATCCCTGGTAGCACAACCAAGTTTTTCAGCACTCAACGGTCTCTTTTCAACTCTTCCCAAAATTATATGCCTTCAAATGCATTCTATAAAAGTTTCATCACCCCTAAATTGAAATTAAGTTGATGATCTTACTTGTATCAAGCTCTAACCACTCAGTGTCCACTAAAATGTCCCAGGAAACCGTTAAACGTCGCAAAAAAGACGTTTGAAATTTGCGATGTTTAGAAATCATCTGAAAAACTAATGTACAGAATTATTTAATTGAATATCTAGTTACTGATAAACTTCCATGTGATTTGATGTGTAGATATTGTTCTAGAAGATATACACGCTTCTACATATTTTTAGGTGTTTGACATCTTGGTCCAGTTCAGATGTTTTGATATGGCAATTTTTATAGGTTTCATTAACGGTTTCTCAAAAGAAATAAGTATCTGTCGTTTTCTTAGATCAATGAATTCCAAAATGCCACCCAAAACTACAGAATGATTAATAGCTTATTCTGTAATTTGGGGTATTTTGTTTTCATAATCTACCTTAACTTGTCGCCTGATTGAATGTTCATTCGCAGATACTCGTGTCCTATTTCAGTCAACCTTCCATAATGCAAACTAAAAACTGATAAATTTTCCATATTACTGACATTATCTGGAAATATTGTTACAAAAAAAGTATAGTACGCCACTGAGTGATTATCAGAAGCCTCCGAAGTTTCTGGACGCTAGGGACAATTATATACAGTGAGTTTCAAAAAGTTTGCACCATATGGGACACTTTTTTTATCATCCACTTGTCAGTAAATTTTATTCCTGATGAAAATTGGTGCATTGCGAAAAACTCGCATTTGTGTAGTCAGAATTCTGTATTTCCAAACGGTATATAGGAGAGCACACAAAATGGGAATTCTGATCAAAAGTGAACTACCCTTATTTTCGACATTATCAAAAAAGTTTATTTAAAAAAATTGTTTAGAATTAGAGAAAATATTCAGATTTGAAATCCCAGCCACCTACGCAACACAAAAACATTCAGAAACATGAATAATCAATCATTGAATCCTTAAATTTCCACATGTCTTCCTTCCATCGCCATTGTTTGTGCACAAAATTCCTTATGGACATTTTTTTCAAAGATTTCGGTATACTGGCACAAATAAGTCCCTAATAACATTTTCTAATTCATCGATATTTTGAAATGGTCTTCGAGCATACACCTTTTCCTCAAGCCCATGGAAAAAAAATCGATGGGAGTGAGATCAGGAGACCTTGCTGGCCATGGATATATCGAGTATCTACTGATCCATGAACTCTCCAATTTGTCAGCGATATATTCTTTGATTATGTCATACTATGACACGAGGCTCCGTCGAACTGGAACCATAGTCCTCTTTCTTGCTGTGACAATTGATCAATAATTGGCTCTATCTCAAAAATGTAAGAACATTACACTGTTCATGTTGTCACGGAAAAAGAATGGACCAATTAATTTATCATTGAAAATGCCACATCAGACGTTTGTTTTAAAGGAATATTGGTCCATGCATTCTATTTTAAAATTTGGGTTTTCGTCAGCCCACCGCCGGCAATTTTGCGAATGTACTACTTCATTTGAGGTAAAACTTACCCAATCAGAAAACAACACATACTTTGCAAACTGTCTATATTCTTCTATCTCTCCTTGTACCCATGCGAATAATTCATTTTGTTGTAATTCATTGTTCCCAGTTACCCATTTAGCATGTTTTGTGTTGAATTTGTTTTCTACAGATCCCATGGCCAAACATTTTTTATAAATACGTTCTACAGTAACTATAGGACGTATTTATCATTAAACTGTTTTGTGGCATACCAGATTTTTAGGATGACGTAGATTGAATATTTCTGCTGTTTCTCGATTCGTTCTATTTTCTCCATGAATGAGAATTATTTCAATTTTGTTATTTGCACTCAACATTATGAACAAATCTTTGATTTATACTGACAAATCACTAATTAAAAAAATTCACAATGTAAACACCCACAGTTAAGAAACGTAAAATGGTTTAATGCTTGAAATACCAAAGAGACAAAGGTAATGTGATTTTAGTCATTCATAGATGAATTTCCCAAGTGAAATATGAAATTATTCCTAATATTGTACGATAAACGTTAATACTGGGAGTATAAACTTTTGTTTTTCTTCAAAATATCGATCGATGAATTAGAAAATGTTATTAGGGAGTGTTGTGCCAGTATACCGAAATCTTAAAAGAAAGTCAATACAGATTTTTGTGCAGGAACAATAAAATGTTTGGAAGAATGTGGAAATTCAAAGATTCAATGATTGATTATACAGATTTCGGAACGTTTTCGTAATTTGGTTCTTCTGTATGTTTAATACATATATTAGGACTACCCTTTGAGGTAAACTTGCACATATTTGGATTATTTAATTGTTTAGCATTAATCAATTAATTTATTTAATCATTTTCTTCCATTAAACCATACTGATAGTTATTATGGATGTACATTAAAAGTGAATAAATATCAAATTTGCACCAAAAAACTAGTAAAAATTCAAACCATTCTCAACAAACGTCGATATTCTAGTACAAATAATGAATTGGAACAAATTTTGCATTAAAATATCATTATAGTAATATGAGGGAGGCGTTTAAGGCGTATATGAGTTACTAGTACTCTTTATGAGGCTAGAACCATGAAAAAACGGAAAACATTGTTGCGTAGGTGTAGGTAAACAAATTTTCTAAATAAACTTTTTTGATAAGTAATGTCGAAAATAAAAATAGTTTACTTCTGATCAAAATTCATATTTTTTTGATCTCCTCTGTACATCGGTTAGAAATTTAGAATTTTGACAGTTCAAATGCAAGTTTTCTATACTGCATAAATTTTTATCAGGAATAAAATTTCTGACAAATGGATGATAAAAAAGTTTTTCAAATGGTGCAAAGTCCAGCGTACCGCGGGATAAGTAGTAGTATTAATCATTCATAGTGAGTTCACTCATTTATTTCGGCGCGGTACGCGGTAAATTTCAGTAGTAAACTATGATTTAGTATTTTATTGTCAGATAATTAAAAAATATACTTAAGAATGGTTACGAGATGATTTCTTTCGCTAGAATACATATTCTGCTGAAAACTCATTCATATAGTTTTGATACACATTCAAATAGCGGGTTAAGTAATCAAGCACAACTAAAGATATTATTATTAGATATTAGCCCCATATATTTTCTAACTTCAAAAATAATTTTGTAAACCCTAGGTAGCCATAAAAGCATTTATATCTATTCTCATTTTAGCATTTATACTAGTTTTTGCGAAGTGTTGAGACATAAGAGACGCCTGCTGCTTAGGAAAATAATAAAAGAGTTTTTATTGGAAATATAGGTACAATACTTCAAATAAAATCGATAAATTTTCAGCGTGTGATTGCGACCCCAGTGGATCATTGGATGGTGGGATCTGTGACTCTATTACTGATCCAGTGAACAGTTTGGCAGCTGGTAGTTGTCATTGCAAAACGAACGTAGAAGGTCGTCGATGTGATTCTTGTAAAAACGGATACTGGAACTTCACGGAAGCTAATCCTGATGGTTGCCAGAAATGTACTTGCCACACTTTGGGAACTATTGACAATCAAGGGTGTAATGTTGAAACCGGCGAATGTTTCTGTAAACGATATGTCACTGGACGTGACTGCGATCAATGTTTTCCGCAATTCTGGGATATATCAGATAGAAAAGATGGTTGTCAAGCATGTGATTGTGATCCCGGTGGTTCACATAACAACTTCTGTGACGTGAATACAGGACAGTGTAGTTGTCGGGAACACATGACAGGAAGAACTTGCAACATCCCCGAACAACAATTTTTCATTGCAAACGTTTATTTCCTGCGATATGAAGCCGAAGTCGGGAAATCCAGTGGACAAGTTGTTATCAGGGAACCATTCAGGGATGGCCGAGATGACACTTGGACTGGAACTGGTTTCGTTAAAACATTCGAAGGAGGTTTCATCGAATTCATTGTAGATGAAGTCAAAAGCACGATGAATTATGATATGGTCATTAAATACGAACCAACCACCCCGAATAGTTGGGAGGAAGTCAGAGTGGAGATTGAAAGACCAGGAGGGCTTGCTGAGGGGCTTTGCTCAAAAGCAAATCCCGCTGATGACGTTAAAACTATCGGCTTACCATCAAATGCAAGAAGTGTTACAATATATCCTCCCACATGCTTGGAAGCCGGTAAGACCTATAAGGTCAAACTGGAGTTCATACGTTCCGATTCACAACACATACCTTCCGCATCTGTGTTGATCGATTCTATCACTTTGATTCCCAGAATTGAAGACATTCCATTCTTCCATGGCTCCACCGCAGCCGATTACAGAAGACAGGAGTATGAAAGATACCATTGCTCAAATCCATCCTATTTTGGCAAGGGCGCAAAAGTTCCCGAAGTATGCGCAAAATATCATGCTAGCATTGGAGCCTATGTATTCAAAGGCGCATTTTGTGAGTTGAAGTAAGTTGTTGAAGACCTAATTTAATTCATTTTTTTTGTAGCGTGTCAGTGTGACCCCACAGGATCAGTGAGTAAACTTTGTGACCCTAATGGAGGATTCTGTACGTGCAAACCATTTGTGGTTGGTCGACGCTGTGACCGATGCGCTCCAGGAACTTACGATTTTGGTCCGGAAGGTTGTAAACCTTGTGACTGTAATAGTATTGGTGCTCTGGACAATTTCTGTAATGCCACTACTGGTCAGTGCAAATGTCGAGCGAATACCTATGGTCGAGAGTGCGATCAGTGCCGTACAGGTTTTTGGAGGTTCCCCAATTGCGAGAGATGTGATTGTAACGGACATGCCGATATTTGCGAAGCTAAAACAGGAGTATGCATCAACTGTCGGGACAATACACAGGGGGAACATTGTGAATTCTGTATAGACAGTTTCTACGGAGATCCAAGGATAAACGTTGACATCCCCTGTAGACCTTGTCCTTGTCCTGGACCTGTTCAATCTAACCACTCATACGCTGATAGGTGTATTCTGGATTCTGTTTCCAAAGATGTTATTTGTGAATGTCAGGAGGGTTACTCTGGAGCTAGGTGTGATGTTTGTTCTGACAACTACTATGGAAACCCAGAAGAGCCTGGCGGCAAATGCAGATCTTGCGAGTGTAGCGATAAAATCGATTTACTTGCACCAGGAAACTGTGATCCTCACACCGGAAGATGTTTGAAATGTTTGTATGACACGACTGGAGACCATTGTGATGTATGCAGGCCCGGATACTTCAGATATGCTGAAGACAGACCATGTGAGGAATGTGTTTGCCACATTTTGGGGACGAATAGTTCTGCTGGTCCATGTGATCCTTCTAGTGGTCAATGCTATTGCTTACCAAATGTGTCTGGGTTGAAATGTGATGCTTGTATTCCAAATCACTGGAAAATTGCTAGTGGAGAGGGTTGTGAATCTTGCAGTTGTGATCCTCTAGGAGCTTTGAGTCCACAGTGTAACGAAGTAAGTTACCGAAAACAAAATAGTCATTCTAAATTAATTGGGCTTATTTCCAGTTCGATGGACAATGTCAATGTAGACCTGGGTTCGGTGGAAGAAAATGTGATGAATGTATGCCAAGGTTCTATGGCGATCCTAAAGTACAATGTTCACGTAAGTATTCACACACATCAGAGCTTTACATGCTGTCAACCTTACTTTTTTGCAGGATGTGAATGTGATCAACTAGGCGCCAAGACGGAGCAATGCAACATGCAAACAGGAGCATGCGTATGTTTACCAGGAGTGGGAGGTTACAAGTGTGACCACTGTGACAGGGGATATATAGGTGATGTTCCTGAGTGTATACCGTGCGGGGAATGTTTCGACAACTGGGACAGAATTTTGCAAGAGACCAAAAGTAATAGGTGAATCATTTTATTTGTGATCATTTTCTAATGAATTTCATTTATAGATCAAACTCTGGAAATCGTTGAGAGAGCTGGTGATATAAAGAAAGTCGGAGCAACAGGAGCCTATACCAAAGAATTTGATGAAATGCAAAATCAGTTAGATGAAATCGAACAACTACTAAACAATACCGATGAAATTGACGTGGGTGACATCGAAGATGAGCTCCAGAACTTGAGGGATCGGATAAGCAAAACCGAAAACGACAAATTGAAGAAACTGGATGGGATATTGGATGACAATAAACAACAGATATTAATCAAAGAGTTGAAATTGCAAACGCTTAATGAGAGCTTGACCAACCTCAAGAACAAAATCAGGGAACTGGAAAACAATGGAACAAAACTACAAGAGGCCAATGTTCAAGGAGCACTCAATTTAATTCGTGATGCTAAAGAAAAGGCCGACAAAGCAGTACAGAGAGCTGAAAATTCGCAGGTAACTTGGTAAATCCTTGGAATCATTATCGATAATAATTTCCCCTCTTATTCATTCTAGGAAGATGTCAAGTATGCAGAAATACAGTGCACAGCTACATCGACATTCATCAACAACACTGAAAAACAATATAAAAAACAGTCTGAAGATAATGAAAACGAACTGATGAACATATCGGCAAAACTAGAAACTCTCAACAAACAAATTCCAGAACTGAACAGTTTGGTTTGCGATGGACATGGAGATCCTTGTGATGCCATTTGTGGTGGTGCCGGTTGTGGTTATTGTGGCGATCTATTGTCTTGTGCTAATGGAGCTAAGCAACAAGCTAACACTGCAATCGAACATGCAAACAATACAGAAATAGCTCTCAGAAATAAGGAAACTTTGGCAAATGATTTCATTAGAAATGTATGTACTCGAAATTAGATAAATTATTACTGATTATCGAGGTCTGGAAGTGTATATGTGAAACAATGTGATCCAAAATGTGTGGCATAGCAAAGTGCAACTTTCTAAAGTTGTATTTGAAAATCAATCTAATAAATTGAATATTAAAAAAGGTTGTTGGGATTTGGACCAGTTTGGTTGAAGAAAAACTATTGTTTCCTTGCCAACGTTTGGAATTTTGATACAATCATCTCCAGGGCTCTGTTTGTAAATTGAAAATGTTTAAAAATAGGAAAAAGAATCATTAGATTCAATAAGCCACAGGAATTGAAATATCCACAGTGGAATACAATTTGAAAAAATAAAATAAAAGGCGACTCACCAAAAATGAGTTTTTCCGAGTTTGATGCAATTAAAACTCAATACATTAACAGAAATAACTTTCACGTAACAACAGCTTCTACATTGGGTACGGGACAAACGAATACTGAGATAGAATTCAAAAAATATCCGTGAAACGTATAGTTTTTTATATCTACGGAGAAAAACAATTGTGGGGAAAAAATAAGGATGATAGGGTTAGTGGAATCTAAAGTATTATCATTTTCTCCAGTATATTCTACCACAGTTAAGTTTTTTTGTGACCCTATATCGTGTTCAGATATGCGTTTTTTAAATATCGGCCTGTTTGACCGACGTAGCATTTGTTATAATTAATTTTATAGACGTTTGATTGTAGATCAGTAAGGGTGTTTTTTGGCGTGAAAAAAACTTTTTGTGTGAAGCCAGTCCTGTAAAATAATTATAAGTAGAAATAATTTTAAATATATAGGGACAAATCTTTTTTTTTGTATGAACCCAAGGTTTCCCAAGAGTGTCTGTCTGGAAGGTAAAATACGATAACAGCATTTGTGACGTTACAGTTGGTAATCATCGCGAGAGAAATCGTAAAACTTGATCTATGAAATAAATATTAATTGGGAATATAAAAACCGCATTATGTATGAACCCAATAAATAATACCATATCTTCAGCACTGTCAAAACTAATGGAATCTTTGCAGGGAGAAACCCATAAAAATGGACTTTTCACTTTATTTATTAATAAAAGTCAACGCATGGTAATCATCATTTCGAGCGCCTGCAGCAACGCTCATCCGGTACATAAACTATTAATCCTAATGTACCCATAATTATTCGTTTAGAATGTCAGGTCGTGAAAATTATGTATCTTGTTGTTTGGAAAACCCTTTCAGTTCTCCTACGAGGCAACTAGGGGAGAAACTCCAATATAAGAGAATTACCCACAACAGAAGACAACCAGAAACATAATTTAACTTTTCTAAGGCAGATCAGTAGATACCATAACTCGAGCCGAACTCATCATGGCTCATTGACCACTTACAATCACAATTTTGTGGGTGATTAGATACAGTTAGAAATGTAATGAATCAAACAGATGTTAATTCGATTTATTCAAAGTTTAGATGAATAAATTCAGTTCTACTAATCAAGTACTGCAAATTAAAATTAACATGCTTCAATCATAACTCCGGTAATACTAAAAGAACTGTCTCACTAAATTTAAAAACTTATTCAAAATAAGACCTATAACTTCGGTGAGGTTAATAATTGACTAAATGAACACTTATTCTAGTGCCCAAGGACAGACAGATATCTCTCAGCATGGTATCAACAAAATCAACAAGTAAGGTTATATTGAAATTTATCTGCCAATTGTTTTCAATAATTTTACATTGAATTCATATATGCATGCGTGGCAGTGAATCCTTATATCTACTCGACAAATGTTAATATATGTTTTCACATCTGGTTTTTGCAATACACTTCAATTAGAACTTACCAATGCGTTTTTATAACTGGTTATGTTTTATATAGTCTTACTCATTCAGCATTACTTGAAAGATTAGTTTGGTACACAAATGAACTACGCACGCATAAAATAAAACCAATACAGGGTGATAGCTAGGTTAGCCGCTCACTTTGGTTTTGAAGTTATATTTTTCAAGGGAAATATAACCCTATGTATAGTTCACTCTACTTACTGCTACAACTTTGTAAGGACTGAAAAGTGGGCGCGACATTTATCAACGGTGTTTTGGAATTTTCTACATTCAAAATTTTTGAAGTCTTTCAGACAAATTTCTCACATACGGTGTTTTGTTATATTTTATTGTCAAATTATTAGTTTTGTTATCATGGAGAATTTCTTTGATTAGTGATGGAGAGTTATTTTATTTTTAATTTTTTTATTTGTTCAAGATTGTTTATGGTATTCTGAGGTTTCAATTTTGAACGCTTTTGTTTTCAAATTTTCAATGATGTCTATTTCATTTTAGAAAATAGTTAAGGAACCTCTCTGAAAAAGTTTGTGATACAAATCTAATTTCAACACGTTGTTAGAATTTTTATGACATTTATGTCAAGAAATGTTAAGGAACTGTTATTTTCTTCCTCTAAAGTATATTTCAATCTCGAGTGGAAACTCTGGAACACGTCCAGAATTTAAGATTTGTTATATTTAGGGATTGCTGTGAAAATGTCGTCAACATACCTCTTGAAAAAGGGGGCAGGGAAAGGTTTCTGAACATCTTCAACTTACAAAAACTCATTGTTACAGAGCCCTGAAGATTAATTTGATAATATTCTTAACGTTGGCAAGGAAACGATAGTTTTTCTTCAATCAAGCCCAGCAAACCTTCTGAATATTATATGTTTATATTGAGTGGTCCAACCTTACTAAAACTTTTAGATTAAATTTAGGAAAATTTTGTTAAAAACCGCAAACCTTCCAGAATTCCAGCATTAATTTCTTCGGTTCTCAAGTATACTTTTTTCCTTTTCAGGTGTCGCAAATAAATACAAACCAAACAAAAAATCTGGCACAAGAAACGTTTGACAAAATTTTCGATGAATTGAAGAAAGTCAATAGTTCTTTGAAGGAAGTGACTGATATGAGAAAAGAAATGCGCGAATTTGTGGGTCAGAATAATACCAAACCAGAAGATATAAAAAAATTAGCAGAGGAGGTAAACATACAAATCTACATTCGTTTTACTACAACCACTTGAATTTTGCAGAAAAAATCAGCCATATAACTATGGTCTCGTTTTTCAGATTTTGAAAAAAAATGTACAAAAAACCCCCGCTGAAGTGAGAGAGTTAGCAGATAATATAAAAAATGCAGTTGATCGTCTGACGAACACTGATTATATAATAGAAGCAACAAAAGGTGATTTGGCAAGAGTAAATGAACTCAAGGAGCACGCCAAATATGCAAAGTGAGTGAACTTGTATACCAATGTTTGATATTTCCTGAGCATTCGAAAAACGCTCCAGTCTCTTGGTCACATTGTACTTTTCCAATGCTTTTTGTGACATTTGGTCCACCCAAACTGTGGCAAGTATCTATGTTTTTGAGGTGAAAACGTCTATTCGCTCGTTACAATGATAGTCGGTCGAACTAATAATGCGTAATCAATGGTTGAGCCCACAACGGATAGATCATGTCTGTGCGTGTTTGTCATTATACGTTAAAACCTAAATTCCTATTCCGTGCAGATATACTAGACCGTATGCAGTCCTCATGCTGACGTTACCCCATCCGTAATGCTCCGCGTAACTGTGATTAATATGCGCCTGCACTCTACAATGCAAACGTGAATACAAGTCGATATTCGTGTATTTCTCTTCTTCTCTAGACCGGCAAATTTACGGTAACCGAATGAAAGTAGATTACAAGGTGGACTATTACGATAAGATTGTATTGGAAAATTCCAGTAAACAATGCCATTCAAATTAGTTACAATATAGTTGAGAATTGTATTTAGATAAAAATTCGATTTTTAGCATACTTATAACTGCTCTCATTCAAATTATCCGATCACTGTATAATTGTATAATTATACAGTGATCGGATTCAAATTATTCTATCACTGTATAATTGTATACCAACCGAAAATGTAAAAAAAAATCCCTAAAAATTTGAGCTTTTAATATTAACATTAAGTACTTTCCCAGAGCGTGGAAATATTTCCCGTTTAAAATACACGTAAACTTTTGGAAAAAATGTAAAAAAGTCCCATAAACCGAATCGCTAAGATTGATATTCCTCGAGATATAAAGCGTTAACTTTGTCGTAATGTAAAAAGTTTTATTCGATAATTCTCAAAAATTTCATATTACAACAAAGTTAACGCTTTATATCTCGAGAAATATCAATCTTAGCGATTCGGTTTATAGGACCTTTTTTGTAGGAAATTAAAGTTCCATAAATCCAGTAATTTATGAAGTAACGTCAAAAAAATAAGAATATTCTACAAAAATCCGATTTAGTGACCCGTATAATCTTACAGGTGCAGATTAGAGCTACGTCGCAATAGGCACTATTGTAGAGCATGTAATCCTGAGTAAATCGCGCTTTGGTACGATATGATAGCATGAAATGCCGCTGAATTATAGACATTTGAAAAAAAAAGTTGAAGTGTATTTTAAATGGGAAATCTTTCCACGCTCTGGGAAAGTGCTTATATATATATATATATCGAAAGGAATCCAATAAGCCTAAAAAAAACTATGGTAGACTGTGATGTTATCGAGCAACCCACCAGAGATCCTATACTACTCTGTGTAAACATTGTATTAAAGAGATTGATGATTAAATTACATGTTGAATTTCACACCTCGAATAATAAGCCATTATGAGGGTATTGGATTAACATGTATAATGAGTCTGTAAGATCTCTGGTTACACTATACTGCCATATCTTACGACCTCAACGCATCATTTCCGCGAAACCAAGTTCAAAGGACCAGCGGTGCCTCAGGATAATTTTCCTAGGAATTTAATTGCAAGGGACCAGCATGAAAAAATAAAAAAAAAACAAAAAAATTTGCTTACAAGGGCAGTTAATTATGAGCCCATAAATCGTGTTGTCGCCCTTGGCCCCACAGGGTGGAGTACATTTTTTTCTCGACAGTCAACGTATTAATCGTGTTCGTTGCATTGATTATTCTACGGCCCGATATTTCTTTGATCAATCCTATATATTTCCGTTATGGAAACAGTTGTGTGAGTGGGTCCGCTAGATTCCAAGTTCCTTTCTGCAAAGTGTAATCTAGCTCAATTCTAGACCCGTTCACATACAGTATTTCTATATGATTGTTTTTTTTCCGCTTTTGTATTCGATTGATCCAGCCTACACTGTGTAATATAACTATATTTGAATAATGTGATCACCATAATTTGCAAATTCCGTGTTTTTTTTATTGGGCAAGTTTTCAATTAGAACGATATTTCTTAATGCTATTTGTTGCAGGTCGAATGCTACGAAACTCTTGAAAGAAGCCGAGGATGTCAATGATTCGTTGAATAAAACTCAAGATGCACAAGCAGAAGCAGAGGAAGCTATAGATAAAGCTTGGGATGATTATAGAACTGTTGAAGATATTCTATATCAAGTAAGTTATTGTGATAACACAAATGATATTGCTAGTAAGTGCCCTTGCTGAAATATGTGCAATACTCTCCTGTTTTCGAAGAAGTATCAACAAATCGAATCAACATATGCTCCAATAGTCACGTTATAGAGAGTGATCTGGGCCCTGGTGTTTTTTTGGAAGATGGAGAAAATCATGTTTGGACACCTTTCGGTAGTGTGGGAGTCCCTGAGTCAGTGCTCCTGCACCTCAGATTCACCCACTAAAAACTCCAGCCCTCAGGCTCATCTGGCAGTAGCCTCCGATGATACTCGGGCCTGTTGGCCCATTGTATCTTACTTGATTAGAATGCAGGTTCGGGAGCTCTCAGTTGATCTGCTATAGAATAGCTCTTCATTTGGTCCTCCCTTCGCCATGGTTCCTGAATAAGGGCCACTTCGAGGTCCCTCATAGCAACTGCAAGTACTGCCTTGGCTACCTTACAGTGCTGGAGGTTTATCCTGTAGTACAATCGGAATTGCATCCTCTCCAGGGTCCTGAAAGAAACATCATCAACCGAGAAGGCCAAGAGTTGCCCTCATTCCCTTTCAGTATTTCAGCTCAGTGGTCATTTGTACCCACGAGTGAGGTGGAAGGCGTTGATCCAGTCCTGTGGTGCCCCCTGCACATGGCTAAGGCTGATTACTCCGAGATTTCACCCTGTTTCTCGAGTACTCCGTTGCGGCACCGTTTCTTTTGAGACCCCGGTGCCATACATCCGTCGCCATGGCGCTCATAGCTTGAATTTAGGTCTATTTGTCAGATACTCGTTAGTCTACAGATCCTTCCATTTGTCGTGCGGCCGTTGCCGGTTAACCTCAAACTGCACGTGAAGGTGAGGTCGGTCTTCAAAGGGCGAACCCTGTTGTTGGAAATGAATGAATTGCCGACATGTAGAGGCTATCTATTCACACGACCAATACTGTCAAAGCCCTAATGTCCCCAGTAATTCAGGGTTCACAATAACTGAATATCTGTTTTTTCAGGAAAAGAGTTCAGTTGATTTTCGTTGTCATCGGGTGTTTCGTTGTCATCATGAAGTCCTTGCACATGATGGAAGTATTAGCCCGAACCTGGAGAATGTGGAGATATTGAGGTTTAGAAATATCTCGCTGACTGAATTGGCCTCATCCAGTGAACACGAAAACATTTTTAGATATCAAACTTCAATTGTGTTCCTTTATTCATACATGAATAAAATACTATATTGTTACGAATCTGGAGTTCTTAGCTATCAAAATACTGCACTAATTACCCTCCGTTTATTTACACTAAAAACATAAAACAATAAACCATCAAATAATCCAATACTAATATACTGCTAAAAATACGCCGTTTAGGGTCACTTCACTTTTAATATAAATCAACCGCCTTGCGTGAATGAACTACCCCGTCAGCGATATCCTTTTATAAATCATCAGCCCTAGAAAATCCTGAACGGTAGTTTCTAGGCCTTTCTTAGCATCGCTCAACCGACTTGTTTATTCCAAGTGAACAACATTCATCTTAGACCTAGGACTGCGCTGGATTCTGAAACCATGTCGTTGATCCAGGTCCTTCCCGAAGTGGTGTTAGCTTGAGGAATACATCTTTTGTTGGCAGTTGTTCAAAATATAGGTAGTTAAGATTTTGGTACCACCCGCGCGATCTACGTACACATAGAAAAAACTGGCGCTGTTTTTGTGATTGCTGTTTTTCCTATTATGTAGTGCTGAATGTATTAGGCACCAAGTAGTTGCAAGCTGTACAAAACACTGACTACAATTGTTGTTTTCAGCAAACAAGTGTTTTTTTGTTTTTATCCTGGAATGAATACAAAACTCTCATCACCTTTCTTCCTACGTGGATTGTATAGCCAAACCTGGCTAGCTTCTTTGAATTCTCCTGCATTGGCTTCCAAATCAGAACTAGCCCTAACAACACAAGTACATCCCAGGGACGTCCTTCATTTGCTACTAGGACGTCCCTGGGATTTTTTCCATGGTTAAGTTGAAAAACAGCTCTTGCTCTGTGTATTATTCCTTGCCACTCTGTACCTTACTTTTATTTTTAACTAAAATATTATATCCTTTGTCGGTACATACTAGGGACGTCCCAGGGACATCTACTTTTCACCAAAAAGGACATCCAAGGGATGTCCTTTTGGTACGTCCCAGGGATGTACCAAGTCCCGACAATGGACATCAAAGGGACACCCTAGTGATGTTCTATAATTAAAATGGGAAATCCCAGGGACATCCCTGGGATATATGCGGTACATCCCCTGGATGTCCTCGAATGTCCTTTCCTTTCATTCATTCAATTTGAAAAATTTCATGGAAAATATGGAAATAATGAAATCCAAAGATTCTCAACACAAAACGAGTTTAATTCAGAAATTAATATGTCATATTGTGTTAAAATATGATATAAAAACGACAAACAAAAACTCATCCTATATATATGTTCAAATGACAAATAAACAAAAAAGACTAGGTGAATCGGTTGAAAATTGTACACATATTAGGGTGTTACATTTATTGCAGGCATTGCATTATCTTTTTCTTTGTGGCTTCTCTCCTTGGTCCTCCTGAAAATCTTTTGCAAAGTCTCTCCAATCTGTTTTTCTTCGCCAATGGCTTCAGAAGATCCTGTAACAAAGATATTATTGCAGATTGAATTGACAATGAAAAAAATTACTAATACAGATTTACAATAATAGATAAAAATACTCGCCAAGTATTATTGCTGCATGTGTTGTGTTTCAAGGCCCATTCAGTTAACTTTGAATTTATGTTATCATATGAATTTTCAACATTTTCATGGAAGTTCCCAACATGATAATTTTGAACTACGCCTTCTCTTGATGTAGGGCTCAATTCTCCAAGGGAAGAACCATCAGACAAATTTTCAGAACTTGATTCACATTGATCAACTTCAGGAATATTTTATCTGAACTTGTAGAAGGTAATGTTATATGAATATCATCATTTACAGCCAAATCGACAAGTAGAAGGCCCACTACAAGCCTCTCAAGATTCTTAATTTTGTCTTCCAAGTTTTCTTGTCCTTCTATATAATATTTATTCAGTGTATTTTTCCTCTCAAGCCTTGAGGATACTTTCCTCCTACGATCCATTATATTAATATGTACCTATAATAGATTAATGAATATACTACTAGAAACATAATATTCAGAATCGAATAACCATATTATTGGAACAATCAAGTCTTCGATCCAAAAGATTACATTCAATATTTTGATATTTGTTTTACCAACCTCAAACTCAACTTCAATTTTTCGACTATTATATACACAACACTATAACTGATAAAATGCCCACAAAAATTTTCAAACACAATAAGGATGCCGCTAATCTCTGTACATCGAACAAAGAAAAATTAGAAACTTGCACATTATGCAAAGTGAGGTTAACCATTGTTGACAGATCCCCAAATAATTCAAACAATGGTGCCAAAGCCAAACAGGACAAAACCACAGAAACCGAAATGTGATTGTGTTTGGGATTTGTGTATAATTTGTATCATTCTTGAGAATTTATATCAAGGGTATATTATGCATTAATAATTTTTTGCTTGCGAAATGGTAACTTCCCAGAAATTTCTGAGATATATTTCCATTTTCTTCAGAGCTATTTTCCAGAAGAAAAACAAACATTTTTGAAACAAAATATCAACTTTGAATTTTCAATGAACATTTTGATGAGTTTCGACGAATCTTATATATGAGAATGGATATCAGAAATACCAGGTATATAAATGGGATAACCTATGGATATACCAGATGGGATGTCCTCTAGACATCCTCTGCGGGACATCCCCTGAATGTCCCAATCATGTCCTTGTACCGCGGTACATAAAAAGGACATACCTAGGACATCCCTGTGTTGTTAGTAGCTTTCATCCTGTCACTTGCCTCTTCCGAGTTGTTTCGTGAATTTTCAACGTGCTGGCCCTCAGTTTATCTTTATAGTCCCGCACTTCATCCTCTTGGTGCTTGGTGATCCGAATACTGAGTTACGAGGCAATCGAAGTTCCCTCCCAAAGATAATACGAACCCGGGTACGCTAATTTTCTAGAATAACTTTGACTCAAAATCCATCCCTTGGTTGGAATGTAATTCAAACAGTATACCGAATCTAGAGATGAAGACATATTGTGGATGTCTCTTGTTGCGGAATGGCAAAGGCTTCTACCAATTTACTGACCACCAGTCTAGTTTCCACGAATTATTTCTAATTATTACTGTTGTTCCTGTTGTTTTTGCGTTGTTCCCGCTTCTTTCGTTTTTGAAGATGGTTCGTAGATCTGTTGAAGAGAAAGTTGAAATCGTGTTGTTGGTTGGTGAAGGTACGAGGTCTTACCGTGAAGCAGCCTCTGAATTCAACAGAAGACATCCGCACGAACCTTCAATTGGCCCAGGAACAGTTTTCAAAATATTTAACCTCTCCAAAAGCACCGGCCAAGTTACGAAGGATAGAAAACTAGTTAGGCACCATATTGAAGATGCTGTCATTTCGGCGGCTTATCGAGCTGATCCTCATATAAGTTTGAGAAATGTATCACTCCAGCTCAATATAAGCCACATTAAAATTTGGAGGTGTTTGAAAAGACCTACCTACGTTGTATTTCTCCATTTCGCCCCTGGACCTTGCTCTGGGACCTTAGTAGTTTTACACTCTGGACATCATCTGCACCAACTTTCTACATCGTTTCGACATTAAACTCAGTGCAACCTCTGCTTGATCTTATCAAAGGTTTTATCGACTTGATTTTTCCTCGTGAAATTCCTTCAATACTTCACCTATCCTCTTCCTGGCCAGAACCAAACCAAAGTTGATAGCTGATATACGTAATAAAAACGAGTATATTTTATATTATCGAAATCTAAAACAAGCACTGCAAACGGTTTAATTTTAACTGAAATACATAAGTGTTACAAGTAACTTTAAAAAATCAATGTGAATTAGCTAATAATGCAGTGTTTGAGAAAACAATGGAGAATATAAGACTGCATAGAGTAGTCAAATTGGTTAATTTTTATGAAGGTCGTATGGAGCCAAAAACGTAATTGCTACTCCGCGGATTTATAGTAGAATAATTTTTGATGAAGATTTTATTGCAATTGAATTGAAAAAAGCTGAATTGATTTTCGGTAAACCTCTTTACATTGGTATGGATATTTTTTACATTTCTAAACTTTGTATGTATGATTTCCATTATAATTTCATGTTACAGATAGTTTTTCCTATGAATTTACTGGTAATGATGTTCATAAAGATATAATCAAAGAACATATTGATGAATTTGATACCTCTGAATACGAAAAAACTAATGGGTACAATATTCCATTGGTAAATAAAAAAAATACCTGGTTTGATGAAAGATGAGACGAATGGTAGAATTACAACAAATTCTGCTGGTCTTCGTTCAAAGATGTATGCTTTCAAAACACTTGTCAGTTAGCAAGATACAGAATGTTCAAAGGAAAAGTTGCTAAAAACGGGCAAGGGCAAAAACGAATAGATATTGAAATAAATAATTTGGGTATTACGAAAAAATCTAAGGGGATGAAAAGGAATGTAATGAGGAATAAAATTAATTTTGAGGATTATGTTGCTTGTCTGAAAGACTAAAAAAAAACAAAACCATATCACAATTCAGTATAAAACAAACGAGAATTGCTCTTAGTCCACATGATGATAGACGTAGAATGGGCCTTTTTGCAAGACAACAGTAAACTATCGCAAAATTGAATAAACTATAATACCCAATTATTAGCCTAACAAACGTAACTTCACAACCTTCATGACATATATCATGACACTGACGGGTAGTCTCCCGCAGCAAATCGTGTCAACTCGTGTTTTCCACTCTCTACCTACCATTGTGTTGTCTCATTAGTGAATTCACTCTACTCGCTTACGATATCAAAGGGGTAGGATGGTGGGGATGGGGACGTTATTAGATAGTCGGTAGTCGCGTTGAACAGCGGCAGGATATATTGTTTCTAATTCAAGTAATACTTGTTCATTTAAAATTAGACCATGTCGTAGGGCCCTTCGAGGCAACTTTATAAGGCACACCAGAAAGCTCCCATTGGACTAGCATGCGCCTGGCGATAACACAAATCAGCCGAATGAGTGACCCATATGCAAAAGCTGTTAACTACTTAATTGTAATTTTTGAAATTGAAAAAATTTTTTCTTCTATAATATTCTAATATTACTGTTTTTTTCTCTCAGATTGGAAATAATACAGAAGCAGCACAGGAAACTACCAACGAGATTGACAACCATATACATACATTAAAAGATAAACTAACTGATCTACAAAGGAATATCACTGATAATGGTATTTTCGCTAATCGAGTAATTGAGGAGTCTGGAAATATAGTTAAAAGCGCTGAAAAAACTAAAGAAGAATCCAAAGAATTACAAAATAAATACAATAAGGCGACCCACGAACTGGAACGAAAATTGAATAACGTCAAAGCAACCAAAGAGAGGGCAGGTGACTTATTCACAAAGGCTTTGAATTTGGTTGCCAAAGTGACGAAAACACAAGAAGATATCCAAAAGCTGGAAGACAACGGCCAGGGTGAAGAACTAGAGAATC
The DNA here is from genome assembly GCA_018342105.1 of Gonioctena quinquepunctata. NCBI lineage: Eukaryota > Metazoa > Arthropoda > Insecta > Coleoptera > Chrysomelidae > Gonioctena > Gonioctena quinquepunctata. The sequence continues at coordinate 237,690 of JAFIRS010000288.1, forward strand.
TCGAAAACTTGTTGCAAGAATTAATTAAGAAAATGAATAGTTATACCGCCCAACTCGACACCAGAGTTCTATATTATAAAAATTGCAACTAATTCTATGTAAATGAACACTGCCTATCAAATATAAAATTTAAAAATAATGATATACTTTTTATTGATAAATGTGCTTGTATATACGCCAGTTTTCATACAAATTATTAATTTTTATCTGGGAAAGCAAGAATGAAAATTTATTTTAGGTCTTCCGTTCTCAACTCTTTGTAAAACTTGTTTATTATTTATTTTAGTATTTCCTTCATATATATGAATGAATACAAATTATTGCTTTGTAGAAACGGTGACAGCCTCAACGAGTGTCCTAGACAGACAAAATTCAACAAAAATATATCCAATCCAGTATTCGTGACTAATAAAATTGAGATACTATTGAGTGATAAGATGTAGGTGAATAATTTTATGTAAACTATTGTTCACGGAAATATTTCTAAGAAAATCTGTACTAGAAAACATGCATGTATATTTCATAATAATTTTATTATCACAAATTATTAACCTATTTAACAAAATAATTTAGAGTATACCTAACTAACTACATTACAAAATTAACCAAAGTTAATCACGTCATTTGTATCACTGGTAACATGAGCATAACAATAAATAATAAACTTATTGACACATTTTTACGTTCGTGTATTCTCCTGTATCCAGTCCAAATATTCGGTTACCCTTGTATATACACCAGGGTATCCTGGCTCACCACATTTGTTACCGAAAGAAACAACTCCAATTTGGATCCATCGAGTATCCCAATGAACCATCAGAGGACCTCCAGAATCACCCTGAAAATGAATGAGAATTATTATTATCTCCACCATTTTTTGCAGAAAAATACAAATTACCTATTGTTGAAAATAATAAAGACGTATATATTATTACTATTCAATATTAATTGGGTGGTTTTAACACCCCTTGCAGTAGTTTTCGACATTGAATGAAACTACTAACCAAATTTCTTTCATATATATATATATATATATATATATATATATATATATATATATATTATATATATATATATATATATATAATCAGAAAAAAATATTGAAAACATGTTTTGTTCTTTGTAAAATTCGACAAAATTTTGAGTAGCGCCTCCCGCCTACTTTCAGGTGACCTACTCAGAGGAAAACTTCGGCAATTGACCAATGCAATAAACATTTAACGCGACATTTGAATAATGCAGAATGTTGAACTGATTGTGCACAGGCTGCCCGAGATAGATATTCAATTTCAAAGTGAAGAAAACAACTAACCTTGTTATATCCAAACTGGTGATAAAGACAGTACTAGTTGACTTCATACTCTGCTTTGAGGCACTTATCATAATTATCACAGTCACTTGTAAGAAACAAACAACACAAACATTATGAAAAGGGAAACATTAGCAATCGAAAATTGTTTTGAAAAATATTATAACGACCATTGTAGTGATTCAGACATTCAGAACACGTGAACTGAACATTGTTGCTCAGTAAGATTCTCGCTTGCAAGGTTTACAAAGCTGTCTACGAACGAAAGTTTGTTGGATTCTACAGTGTTTTCTGATTGGCTGATGAATGAACATGCACATCGCGTACTGTTTTCTAGTTAGTTGTTAGTTAAGATCTTAAGATCTTCTATTCACCAGCCAATCAGAAAACACAAGTAGAATCTAACAAACTTTCGTTTCTAGACCGTGCATGCGAGAATCCTGGTTGGCAACAGGTTCAGTTCACGTGTTCTGAATGTCTGAATCACTACAATGGTCGTCATATTATTTTTCTAAACAATATTAAATTGCGAATGTTTTCCTTTTCAATACTGTTTGTGTCATTTGTTTCTCACAAGTGACCAAGATAATTATAAGTGCCTCAAAGCAGAGTATGAAGTCAACTAGTTCTGACTTTATCAGCAGATTAGTTGTTTTCTTCACTTTTGAAATTGATATCTATCTCAGGCAGCCTGCAATGTGTACATTTACCACACAGTTCAACATTCTACCTTATTCAAATATCGAGATAAACGTTTATTGCATACGGCAATTGCCGAAGTTTTCCTCTGAGCAGGTCATCTAAAATTAGACGGGAGGCACTTCCCAAAATTTTGTCGAATTTTACAAAGAACAAAACATGTTTTAATTTTTTCTCAGATTTTTAACCACTATAATTCGTTATAAAATGGCATTATGCACTCGTCATTCACGGGTGTATAAGAGGTTAGATTACACCCTATATATATATATAGGTTTAGCCAGCGGTGCGTGCAAGCTCCATAACGTTTTTTCTATCCAAGCTATCGACTTGACTTTTTTTAAATGATAGGTCCGACAATGAGGCACGTTCTAAAAATATTTATATTTAAATACAGGATGTCTCAAAATAAGATACAAAATAGTTATGTTTTGGCAACCCTTATTTTTGTTACATTTTTGAGTCGCCACTAAATCGTCGATATAACGCACCCACCTTTCTTGTACTTCTTTTTTTGACTTATTTCCATGACTTAGGCTTCAGCGCATCTTTCGAGATGCAGGCGAACTTGTAATATCGCCTACTACGATTTTTGCATGGCATTTTCAAGAGCTTTTTGCCGAAATAGAGTTTGTGGGGTATACCTCGCATCTGATCTTCCACCAAGGCCTCAAGTTGGAAAGAGTCTTGTTATAGGGCTGCGAAGAAGGATGAGGATGGCGAGGTGATGGTGGAAAAGATTTTCAAGTGAGGGTCATTTAAATTGGTACTTGAGGTCTTTGTTACAAAAAAAAAAACGTTTTTCAGTATTTTCCGAAAATCTAGGGGTTGAAATGGGTGAAAGTTTGCATGATGGTTCCGTTAGTTTCCAATTTAGGTACATGAAAATTGGTATTTGAGGTCATTGTTACAAATAAGGAATGTGTGTTTTCAGAAATTGAACCCCTAAAGGAGTGAAATACGAGGTGGAAATTTTCATGGGGTTTCCGTTAGTTTTCAAGTTGGGGTCATAGGAATTGATGTTTTAGCTCTCTGTTTCAAATGAATGAATCGTGTTTAAAATTATTTGAAAATTCCTTCCGTGTAGGAGTGAAAAGCGGTTAGTGAATTTTTAATAGTCGTCACAGCAATATTCTCGCTATCAAATCGATTATGCCAGCCAAATGAGATGACGGGATAACGGGAAAATTCAATATTCCTCCCAATGGGGTGAAAAGTGGGGGGGGGAGGAAAGAGGGAGAACCGTTAGTTTTGAAATAAGAGTCACGGAATTGGTAGTTCGGCCTTTCCTCGCAATTAGGGAACACGTATGTTAGCGTTTTCGAAAATTCAACCCTAGAGGGGTTAAAATGGGGGTTGAGAATTTGTATAGGAAGTCCCTTAGTTCTAGAGTTGAGGTCATGAAAAATGTTTTTGAAAATTCATCCCCTATAAAGGGGTGAAATGGGAGGGCTAAATGGGGATTGGAAGTTTGTATAGGGATTCTGTTAGTTTTCAAGTTAGGGTCACAAAAATTGGTATTTGACGTCTTTGTTACAAATAAAGTAAAAGTGTTTTGGTTTTTAAATTTCAACTTAGGGTCATAAAAATTGGTATTTGAGGTCGTTGTTACAAAAAAAGAAATACATATTTCAGTGTTTTTGAAAATTCAACCCCTAAAGGGGTGAAAGTTTGTATGAGGTTTCCGTTAGTTTTTTGTTTGTCCCGTATGCGTTTCTATACAATTCATTTGATTGGAATGAAACTTTGGCGAGTTCGTACGCCCGCAAAATCATTCTGAATTAGTGCAACCATTTCATAATAGTAGGCGCACGAGTCGTTTTAACGAATGAATGTATTTCATATAGTTTAGTGGCAGTTCGTGTGTTTTCGTGACATTTCATGTGTGACAACAAGTAATGTTATTGTGAAATTCCAATTGTTGGTCGCCATTAGATGATGAATATTACACGCATCGTCTTTGCTTTTGGCAAATGCTTTTCTAAAAGTAGTCACAAAGCATTATTTTTACTGTCAAATCAATTATGCCACACAAACGACAAGCGATTGGTCGATCTACATCTCAAGCACTCAAGAAAAAGGCATTACGATCTTCAGAAACAGACGAGCAACAAGAAGCAAAACTGGAATCCGATCGAGTACTCACTGCCCACGCCCGTATGTCCAAAACAGTCGAGCATTGGAAAGCAACACAGAAAACCGTTCGAGTATGCATTGCTCGATCCAAACGAATACTGCACGCTGATTTAAATCTTGGTGCATTGCATTAAAATTATAATTAATGTAACAGTCTTAATCTTAGTGTAGTTATCGGAAAAATGGATAAACTAGGGATGATTTTTTTTATTTAATCTGCACTAATATGAATTATATTCAATTAACTATCGTTGAGGAACGAAACATATGAGCGTGGTGCCATATTTATCAAAATTATATTTTGCATATTTCTCGCATAGAATAAAAAAAATGTATAAAAAAGTATAACCTTCTCAAAATCCACGCGGGAAAAGCCGCGGGCATAAGCTAGTAAATAAATTAAATTCATTCATTTGCACGTTGTTATGAAATTGGGTATTATCAAGGATTTAAACGTATCTATTAGGTAAGAAGCAGATTTCGTTTTGTAAACATAAATGGTTTTGACAGTTGTCCTAGTTAGTCTAGTTGTCACGTATTTAATTCATCAAAATTAACAATATTATTAAAAAAACATGTTCCATTTTAAGAATTCTGAATTCGCAGATATGCATTAATGGGCTTGCTGTGGTAACGCACTGGAAGCCAGGCGGTTGTATGCAGACCGCTTTCCAAATAGAAATATTCCGGATGCACGAACATTTTCAAACATTCATAGAAGGTTGTGTGAAAAGGAAAGTTTTGAACAAGACAATCATCTAAATGGAATACAATGTACTGTAAGAACACCGGAAATTAAGATAGCGGTTTTGAATTCAATTGAGGAAGATCCCGGATAAAGTACACTTTGATGGAAGAAATCGACATTTTAGTAAGAAATTGACTGTGGTTTATGACCGACTGGGCGCCAGCGCTCTTCAATTCTCTGGCGCGCGAATATTCAAACCAAAATTACAATAATCGCTGGATAGGTCGCCGAGGACCACAGGCATGGCCACCAAGGTCTAGATTATTTCCTGTGGGGTCATCTTAAAACATTGATTTACAGCACACCAATACTGAAATTGAGAAATCGCATCGTAGCTTCTTGCGAAACTATTAGAACCAGTACCGGCATTTTCCAAAGAGTACGTGAGTCCTTGAGAAAAAGAGCAGAGGCATGCATATTTGCAAGAGGTTCGCATTCAGAACATCTGATTCAATTCATTTCTTTGTGCGTTCATGGTTAATTTGTGTTAGCATTCCAAAATGTATTTAGATTACTTCAATTCTATAATTTTACCGTTTAAAGTTTTAAAGTTGCATACATTGTTTTTTCTCGTAAGTGACCTAGCGAGATGCAAATGAATGAATTTCATTCATTATGCGAAAACCGTAGGTCAAACGAAAAAAAAAACAAGAGGCCAGATTTACTCAGAAAGGAATAAGGATCAAAAAAATAATGTTTACTTAAAAAAAAACAATGAGGTATTACTTTTCTCTTCAAAGTGACTCAGTGCAAATCCCGCACGAACGTCACTAACAAGAATAAAAAATTATTTTGCAGAAAATGCCTTTTGATGCATAGAAGATTCACAAAAATATTTAGGGTCATACCAAAGTTATCTTAAAACTTAGCACCCTGTAGTTTAAAGGTTAAGACCTTTAGAACATATGTTCATATGAAGTTTTTTTCTCAAAGTGGACCCAAGCTCTTCAAATATTAGCATGTTATTAAGAAACACCCTGTATAAAACGAAAAAAAAAGTAATCCAAAATCGATTTATCTGGAGTCTTTCTACTCATTCAATGGGACAGGAAATATTGCAAAAAAACAGAAAAAGTTGAAAAATTTCAAATTAGATGCACTGGTTAACAGAACACAAATCTGAGAAATATAGTCACACATTCAGTGCAACTCGTTGTCGAATTATAGAATGTATTTTTTTCTTTATTGATTAGTAGATGGGTACCGAAGGTCCAAAACCGAAAATTTACTGGATTATTTAATTGGATATTGGAGGGAATCATCATTTTGGTCGGCTTTGGCGCATATGTTTGACGGTCGCTCCGCTGCCCAGAATTACAGTCGCTATAATTTCTGAATGTTTGGACTTCACTTATTTCGATGCCGAAGATAGCAGTGACATGGATTGGATAGAAGATTGGCAGATATATTGTTATTATAAAGTTAGTATCAGTAGAACATGCAGAAATATCTTACCTGGCAAGCATCGGTTCCTCCCTGTGAATATCCCGCGCAGATAAAGTTGTCAGTTATAGGCTGGAAATATGCATCATTGCAGTCTTCGTTCCTCCACACTGGCAAAACTGCCTGTCTCTGCACAGTACTCTCTTTACCACCATAATAAGTAGTACCCCAACCCACAACAGTGGTTTTCCTACCAGCGAATTTCTCGTTTCTCAACTGAGGGGAAGGTACACACAGAGGGATAATGAATTTCGATTTCCTCGCAGGCTTTTCTAATTTCAAGATGGCGATATCGTTGTAGAATCCTACCCGTGAAAATTGTTTGTGGGCTCGAATTTCTGAGACTTTCAGAGTTACGGGGCCTGATGGTTCGTCATCTCGTTTCAAGTCGACGTCTCCCAGGCGAACCGTGAACTGACGGGCAGCAAATCTGTAATCAAAAGTTATTGCCACAAGCAGGATAGAAAATAATAGTGAAACAAAAACGATTGCATAGTTTGAAATTGAAAAATTGTCTTTAGAAGGAATTGGAGAATTGGGTTCATTCTGTGTTTACTAAAAACGGGAAGAGATTTAATAATATGTTTATTTCCCTGTTCAAGCTCAATATTGAATACCTCTGGAAACGAGGGTAGTCCCAGAAGTACATGACCTAACAGAAAAATCACAAACAATTTGGGAAAAAATATATTTATTCATCTACCTAGTCTCCTTTTAGCACGATATACTTTTCCCAGCGATGTTCAGTAACTTCGATACCCTGTTTATAGTGAGAATCGTCGAGCTTCCCAAGATAGCCATCATCCGCAAACTTCACCTCTTCAGTGTTGGCAAATACAATTTTTTCAAGTTTGGAATCAAATTATAATCCGGGGTAGCTGAATCTGGTGAATAGGGTTCTTGAGGAAGCAATTCGAACTAAAACTAATTGATTTTGGCCATTGCGATAATGGATGTGTGAACTGATGTATTGTCTTAATGAAACAAAACTATCTTACTGCCAAATGCGGCTGTTTTTTCTTGATTTCATCACTCAAACGTTGTCATAAGATCGCATAATACTCGCCATTGATTGTTTTTTCCTTACTGAAGATAATCAAGGAAAATTATCCCACGCGCATCCCAAAAAACTGATGCCATGACCTTGCCTGCTGATGGAACTGTTTTCGCCTTCTTTGGAGCCGATTTTCCCCTTTCAGTCCATTGTTTTGACTGTTCCTTCATTTCAGGTCTAAAGTGATGGACCCATGTTTTATCCATGGTTATAAATCAACGCAAAATTTCGGCTTTATTACTGTGAAAAACTATGCCAAACACTCGATTGAAACATCCTCGACGCTATTTTTGTTCCCTTGTGAGTAATCGCGGCACCCATCTTGCGTTTCTACAGTTTTCTCATGTCAATATGCAATGTACAGCACTTTCGGTCGATGCGATGTTCGTTTTGACTGATCGTACGGCCACGTTTCAACTCTGCCACCCAATATTTTACTGCTGTAAACGGAGGAGCAGACTCCCGCAGAGTAGAATCTAGCTCTGCTTTGATATTGGTTGGACTGAGGCCTTCCAAATGAAAGTATTGTATCACATAACGATAACATTTTTTTTTCCATTTTTACAACTTCAGATTGAAATCTCGAAATTCCGACTTTTATCTCGGAACGCCAACTCGTATTTCGGCGAAATTATCAGACTGACTGACTTTTGATCATAAAATGGCGATAAGCGATAGAAAAAAAAAACAATATAACCATCTTTCACTTGCGCATATGCATAACTATCATTGCCTCATACAGTCCCCAAGATTACACTCATACATTTTTGAAAATGAACCTCTCAGTTTTCGTTCTCGATTCCCATGGAGATCATATCACGACCATCTTTCAAAATTCGACAAGGTGTAACGAGCCAAATTTTTAAATGAAACACCCTGTAAATTTTCATCAGTTTGAAATAACTGTGCTTTACTGAGTTAATGAAAAAATATTTGACCATTTGGAAAAATCCCCTGATTTCTACATAGTGACCTTCATCACCAAGAGGTTCCCTACAGCTGCAAACTTGCATTTTCACCTTCTTATAAAACACCCTTTATATTGCAACTTCACTTAGAAAACTCTCCATAGTTCCTCATTCTATTGCCTTTGTCCTATAGCTTACTGAACCTTCTCGTTCCCAATATATTCCTATTGATTTCTGGAATAGATATGAGTCAGTCAAAGCCAATGGAAATGCGTCGTGTTTTCAGTTGTATCACCCTGTAGATGATAGCTGACTCTGTGTAGATTGTAAATGTCGATATGGCTCTTCAGCCTCTCCATGCCTCTAGTACATTACCCTTCATCTATTCAAGAACCGGGACTCCGAGGCTCCTTGCGAAGTTCACCAGTTTCCTGGGAGCTAGGTTCCTGATGTCTGAGAGCGTTAATGAAACCCCTTCGAAAAACTTAAGCCTTCTGCCCAGGGGTTTTGAAAGCCTAAAACTAGGATCCATCAGTATACCAGACTGATGCATCCATTTCTTGTTGAGGCCCGTTCATTGTACATATTTGGTGGATGACTGTGTGTAATTTCATAATGGATCATATTTCGATCATTATCATCATTTCGATCATTCCTTGGAGCTAAGTTCCTGATGTCTAAGGGCGTTAGTGAAACCCCTTCGGGAAACTTGAACCTTTTGCAAAACAGCGCTTGGCAGTCGCAAAACAGGTGTTCAGCAGTTTCAGCAAAGTTCTTCTACTAACGGCACAGTTCACTGTCTGATCTATATATTTTTTGTGGTGATACCTCAGAGGACAATGTCCGGTGAGCAGTCCTGTTACTAATTTCAAGACTTTCTTGTCCAACTTGAGAAACTGTTTAGCTTTACTTGACGATGGGCTCAGAAGCCTTTTCGCTTGTCTTTGTCCTGGAATTATATTCCAGTGAGTTTTGATTTGGTCAGCTTCCCAGCGCCGAAACAAACTCTTCGTTGATGTGGGCTTCGAAGAGACCACAGAAGGGTTCTGGGCCAGGAAATTTAGTGTTTTTCCCTTTCTTGGCAATGTCGTCTGCTTTCTCATTGCCTTTAATTCCCTTGTGATCTGCATTCCCTTGTGACCTGATTATTTGGCGAAACTAGTTGTTCTCTCCCTAAAGTTAGCAGTCCCAAGTCAGTCTAGACTCACGAGTTTGTGACTTTAGAGCTTTTAGTGCTGCTTGACTATCTGATAGGACGTTTGCCCCTTGGAGCCCCTTCTTTGGCGTACATTTCTATAGCATGGATTTCTGCTTGAAAAATTGTTGTGGCTTTCCCTAGGGGATTTGAGAGCCAGAAACTAGGACCCGTTACTTCCACTCCAGCCCCATCGTCCATCTTGGATCCATCAGTATACCAAACTGATCAATCCCTTTCTAGCAGAGGCCCTTTCGTGAATATTTGGTGGACGTCTGTGTGTAATTTCATAATGGATCATAGTTCGCTATCAGTGGTTATCAATAAACCAACCATATTTTTATCACATATTCGACAAAATTGCACCGAAGTCAATTTGATATTGTCCACTATAAAGTTATTGATAATTTATTATTATATGTATATACATTAAAAATATGTCGAATCTATAAGCTTCGACTGACTCACGTCTCTTTAGAAATGAATTGGGATGTAACAAAACAGAGGTTGGAAAGGCGAGATGTTTTGGAATTGTTTCTCTTCAAATTCGTCGAAGGCCCACAGTTTACATGGAAATGTGTTTGTTCTGTTTCAAATGATCCCAAATGGACCACCTTCCAATCATTGAATGGATTTATTAATGCCGTGTTTCCGGTCAGAAGTGCAGATGCTGAATTATTATATTCCAAATATATGGTTATGAATGGCTTGTTAGTCCAGTAAAACAGGTAGATTACATTCAAAACTTACGGCCGTTGTCTAGAGTCTCTAGTGCAATGGGCAGCTGTGAGGACGTGACTTGCCGTAATCAAAGATCCTCCACACCAAAATTCTGTTCTTCTAGATCCATGAAGAAATATGGCCGCCATCCATGGCCACCTTCCTGGAAGAGCTTCTTCACCGCCGACAACTCGAAATTTCGCTGATTCTGGTTGACCACACTCTAAATACAATGAAAATTCGTCGGTTATATTATGATATAATTTAGAAAAATCTAAATTTGGTAATACAGTCCCTCATCCCCAACACCTAACATTTAAATGATGTGATGAAAGACTTGGACATTTGAAATCTCAGAAGTATTTGGAGGTATTACATGGCCCAAAATAACATTAGATACACATTTTTATGCTTGGAAGAGCAGGTGCTCATTCTACTGATATCATTCTCTAAGTAGACTTCTCGTATTCCTTTGAAATTATTTCAAGAATATCTTAATTCTGCGAAAAAGTGGATTCAGAAAAATTATCAAGCATTCCTGGAATGATTTCTTCATACTTCTGGAGACCTGAAGAACAAATCGATCAAGAATGATATTTTAGTATTTGTATATTTACTAGGACCAGGGATCGTTACGGAACCTCCAGGAGGCCGTGGCAATATCCCAACGTGGTACCCCTGGTTGTAGCCATCCGCGACGTCCTATTAGAAATTAGCTCTCTTTCAGGAAAGCCAGCCAAATCTTTGGTATAGTCCATCCAATATCAATTGCAGAAGCTGTTTCTATAGGGAGCAAATAAAAACTCACTTCGCTAACACGAGCGTATATGCGAAGAAACGGAACGAAAAATAATCTATACTACTTGTATACAGTCTCCGTCGGCACAAAGAGCCCGCTGGTCAACGTGGAATTGAGTGACTGTTGTCTGTTCCACAACCGATTCGTCTGGGCCAATCAAGTCGGACATCAATGCTTGGAGGTGTGTCTATACGATGGGAGGTAATAAATCACGCGTTATATTTGTGTTTTAATAGCTCTGAAAGATTAAAACCAGTAGCGTCTGTGGTCTTGGTGTGTGCCGATCAAAATACGTTTTAGGATATTAAAATATCTGAATTAAATTAGTTATCTCCGCCACTGCTGCTCACAGGATTTCACCGCAAGACTTTTTTATGCTTCTGCAATTGATATTGGGAAAACTATAATAATTTTTGCACAGCTGTGTGAAAAATTATACTATGAATATTCTGATAGGAAAAATATAATTTCTAAAAAGTAATTTCATTTCAAACATAGGTATTTCTTTGTAGAAATGAAGTGAAACGTTCTTGCGAATAAATTTGAGAATAGGAAGAGTTTAGGCATAGAAATTCAGAGAGTAATTTCAGAGCAAATTTTCCGCTAGGTAATTTTTATTAAAAATGGAGCTTCCCAATACAAGATAGAATTGTAAGCGTTTCATTTGGGTTAGCAGACATTATTCATTGTTTTATTGACTCACCCTGTATGATGAGGGGAAATAATATATATATATATATATATATATATATATATAATATATATATATATATATATATATGAAATGCATAAAATTATAGATGCCACATCTATAGTTTGCGGAGAATATATATATATACAAAAGTTTTCAAACTTCTTGGGGTTGCAGTCTGATTATTTCAATTGGCCAAATATAAGGGATTAAAGAACAGTCTTTGTTCCTTGTCGAGCTTTCAGAAAACGTTTATTTCCTTTTTCAAGACATTAACTTGAGGTTGACACATTTAGAAATAAAAAATAGCATCATTATGCATCATTCTGGTCACAATTTAAAAACATTTCAATATTATTAAAAACTTCGTTCTCCTTCGAGAGAAAACCCGAGATTAAAGTCGGGGGTCCGAGAATGAAATCAATTGCCTGACTTCATAGTCGGACCTCCAAGATTAAAGTAGGAATTTCCCAATGAATTGCTCGTGGCCCTTATACGCCTTCGTATTTTTGGGTTCGGAATTGCTGCTAAATTTTGCTATAACTGGAAATGGAAGGGAGTTCGGAATATTTCATATGAATAGATCATTGTCAATGATACATTGTTGCAAATTTCCAGATTTCTTTTGAAATACATCTAATAACCCCTCACAAGAAATCACTTTGTATATGATATACAAAATATAAAAACCGGCCTTACGACGGGTATCATAATGTGTGTTAGATACATTAAAACAAAAAATAATCATCTTACCAAGTGGGTCCACATAATTGTTGAGAACTGGCGGCAAATTATTGGAGATACTCTGGATATTTATAGGAGGTTTGGTCACAGGAGTAATTTGTACTGGTGTCAGTTTCAGTGGCTTCACAGTAGTAGTCGTTGTTTTTTCTGTGTTGTAATAAATTGCAGCGAAAGTTGCGGGACGATACGTTGTTGTAGAGGTGGTTGAGGTGGTTGTACTCGTTGTTGGTAACGCAACAGTGTTGGCGGATTTGGGACAACAGACACCAGGTTCGAAAAGGCTTTTGAAACACAGCGACTGTCGCAAATTAGCAAGATCTAGTAGAAGTTGGGGGCAATTACTCAAGTCTTCACAAAACCTGTAAATAATGTGATTTCAGTTAGTCAGTTGCTATAGAAACAAGTGTTCGTAATGTTCATATGAGTAATTGGGGGTTCAAGGTTCGAGCATGATGAAACAAGAAAAACCTTGCCAGAAGTCCCACAAAAGTTCCATAACTGGAATCTTGATGATTCGTCGATCTTGATATTTCTTCAATATATTTTCAATGAAAATTAATCCTTCGATCGACAAAACATGAAACATATGCAATTTACTCCTCAGATTGCAACAAATGGATCTTTACTGAAACCCATGGAATCAACAGAATTCAGTATAATAATAATAATGTTTATTTTCAAAAGTACATAAATACAGGAGAAAAAAAAATGTATTGAAAACAAACATGAAAAATCACTAAAGCTTTGAAAGCTCGTGCGTGATGTAGTAATAATAATAATATTTATTTCATATCAACATTTATTTGGTAAGTTACAAATTGTCAGGTCCGCCTATCAATCAGTATACCGGTTCCAGGCTTTTGGCCCCCAACACTACGGAGTAGTCACCAGTCAGAAATCTGAAGACCTCTGGCTGAAGCGAGACCCAACACAAATGAAAACACCATCAAGCTTAATCACCTGTAGGTGTACGCATGAAAAAGTAACTTTTAAATGGTGGTACCCAGTGACATAAAGATACACTCCAAAAATTGTTCACCTATCTCGATAGGAGTGGCTGCATGCCCCACAAGGCGTCTACATTAAACAAGATAGCCAAATATATGAAGTGTATTTTCCAGGAAAGTAGTTGTTTTTCGCCTGTATTCTACCACTAATTTCAATTTCAATTTATATTGACTTTAAGTCCTCCGTTTCTAATATTTAATATCATGTAGAATATCAGGCCATTATCCTAGGGGACCCTAAAGCAAAGTCTTTTCTATGGGGCTCTCCCAACGAGGACGCGTGTGGTGCATATCTCTCGGAATGAGCCGCAACGCTAGATTCAGTAATCACCAATACAGGGGGAATAATGAATCCCTCATTTACATAACCATGGCAACTTCCAAGATCTCCAGATATGTCAAGAAGTGGCATGTTTCAGTGGTAGAATCGTTGAGTCTGCACAGACACGTATTCTTCGATGTCGAAATTTCTAAGACGAGAAAAATGCAACGAGGTAACTTCAGAAAGCCGAAGCTGGAAAAGCGTAGATTGGAAGAGTCTCTGCGAGTATTTAAATGGAGCTTGAACGACCCATTCCGAAAATTGTTATGAACACTCTAAAACACGCACAGGAAGCCAGCAAATTGAGTCCTGTTAACCACCACAGGAAAATGCCGTACTGGTGAAAATCGGACATCGAGATAAAGACAGTGTTAAGAGAAGACTTGCGAGTGCAAGGAGAAATGGAAGGAAGAACGTAGAAACATAAGGAAGGAACTTAGGCGAGCAATAAACACCTAAAAACCTCTGGGAAGAGCTTTGTCTTGATCTGGAGCAAGATATCTGGGGGGAAGGATACAAGATAGAGACAATTAGAAATCCAACTGACACCAAACAATATAAGCCCGGAAAAAAATTCAAAATCTTCCGAACTTTTCCCAAATGTCACAGACTCTTGTTCCCAAATGTCACAGACTCTTGGCTTAAGAGCAGTAGAATATAAGAAGTTGAACACTTTACAATCGAGAAAATGCTCTTAGCAGGTGAAAGCCTCAACGTGGGAAAAGCAGCAGGCATAGATGAGATCTCTCCAGAAACCATAAAAATGGCCGTTAAAGTCTCCCCGACCATGATGCTTGACTTGATGAACAATCTAATGCAGGCTCAACGATTTACAATGGAAAAGTGCCAGAGTTGTATCCCGAAAGCAAAAGTTAATGATCCGAAAAATGCATCATCATACAGGCCAATATGTCTACTGGATACCATAGATAAATTATATGAGCTGCTGTTGAGGGAAAGGTTCAGTTCGGTTTTCGCAAAGGGAGATCACCCTCTGGGTGATAGACGCGACTGAAAGATCCAAAAAGAAGTGGGAAGCCCTCATTCCGCTAGATGTCAAAAATGCCTTCAATAGCGCCAGATTGAGCTTGATTAAAGAGAATTAAAGACATAGGTATCAGCTCAAATCTTATTAACATTATAGAAAACTACTTCTGCGGGAGAATAATTGAACTAATTGGAATATCGGTGGGGGTCCCGCAAGGTTCAGTTCTGGGCCCAACCTTGTGTAATGTCCTATATGACATCATATTAAGAATCAGGCTTCCGGAAAATTGCAGGACGATTGCTTACGCAGATGACCTCATATTATTAGTAAAAGCAGATAACAAGAGGAACGTATGGCTTGCCGCTGATTTCTCGCTAATGTTAATAGAAAGGTGGATGCAAGAGAATCATCTAGAACTAGCACTTCATGAAACGGAGGCGGTCATCATTAATGGTCCTAGAAATAGAGAAGGTGTGATATTTATCATTAACAATACCGAGGTGTCCCCAGGGAGATCCGTTAAATACCTGGGCATCTGCGTAGATGAAAAACGTAATTTTAAAGAGCACATCGAAAGACTTTCAAAAAAGCGGAGATACGTCTTACTTCTCTGATGAAACTTATGCCTAACATAGGCGGGCCATCATCGTAAAAACGGAAAGTCTTGGGAAGAGTAGCTCATAGCTCAGTCAATAATTCTGTACGGGGCCCCGATATGGAAAGACATAATGTGTATTCAAAATATAAGGCCTGGATCTGTACAAAAAAAGTTAAGAGTAGCGTCCTCTTACAGAATTGCCTCAACAAAAACCCTTCAACTTGCTTGGTACTAATTGCCCTACTAGTAGAAGATAGAAGAAACACTTTTAATGTGAACATCGATCACCTGGCGGAAATGAAGGCTAGAGTAAGGGACGAATCAATTGAAAAATGGCAACAAAGATGGGATGAGACCAGAGACGTGGCACAATGGACAAAAACACTAATACCTAATATGAGGCAATGGTACGTCAAACATAAAAAAAAAACCGCTATGGGACACCCCAGAACTTGACCGGCACGGGTTATTTTGAAATAAAACATTGATAAAATATTTTCAAGGCTGTACGAAGTCAATTTGATCGGTAAATTCAACAAACAATTCATCGGTCAATTGACCAAGTGAGACTCTTTTGTTGTGTTCCTCCCTGCCGAATTTAGTTCTTCGAATAGATTTTGAATAATTGAAAGTTTGAAACTTTAACATTTTTTTTATTTTTGATAGATGTCAGTTGTAGAAATAATTTTGACTGTTCTGGATACAGTTTTCCAAGGGCCTTCAAATGATATATTGCAAGTCAAGTTCCGTGCGTTATAGTTTCTGCCATCTTTTAATAGTGACACTTCTGTTTGACAAATGACAGCCAAAAACGAATGGTCGCATTCGGGGCAGGCACTGTATCTTCATACTAAATTTCAGCTTCAGATTGAAGATAGACGCACACACAGACTTCACTCCGGAAATGGTCCCAATCGTCTCGGGGGACCTCAAAACGGATAATTCCGTCGATGTCTCGATTTTTTTTTCACACGATTACATTACTTGAGCCTTTGGGGGTCCGGTCAAGTAACAGAGTACCACCTCATCCAATTTATGACGGGACATGGCTGCTTCCGGACAAACACGTTCCGTATAAGAAAGTTGGCAGACGAGGTGTGTGCCTCTATTGTGGGGAAGCTGATAGCCCAGAGCATACAATTTTTGTATATAACAGATGGGTTGGAGACCCGCATCAGTTCAGTATCAACTTCGGTGGCCAAATAGGTGTAAACATAATAAATGAAAAAAAGGAACAGGAAGAATGACAGTTACGGCAAGCACAAACAGCTGTTTTGATAATTTGAATCTACAGAAGAATAGCAAGGAAGCCTGATATCCTGACGTTATGTTTTTATGATAGTTCCAGGATGCCAATTGTGGCGAAGAAGTGGGTATGCTAGTGTTTGCACACCCTATACTGGAATCCCACACAATACGCACGGGCACTCTTTGGAAGATTCCTCCTCCTCAAAAAAATAAAAGTTTACTACATCATCATACTGCTACATACTGAACCAAGATGCAAGATAAGGTTAGATTAGTAAACTACGATAACGAAGAAGCTTAACAACAAAAGGAAATTCTAGGTATGTTCCTGTCGTGTTCTGAAGGGTACCGTAAGTATAAGAACTCTATTGAGACTTCCAGATGATGTCCCACAGAGGATATCCCAGTTGAGAAATTCCATTCATGTCCTGAAGTGGTAGGGTGAAATCGGTTCGGTTTTCACATTCACTGAATTTTTTCTTATGAAAATTTCCAAGTTCAACAAGAACCCTCCAGGTTGTTTTTTTCTAGTTTATGATTGGTAGCAGAAGCCAGTGACATAAATACACCTTGACATGGAGAAAAGCGCTATTCGTTAATTTGCTGATATTTGTGATGATAGTTATTTATGATAACATTAACCATTCCTAGATAATGTTGTGAAAATGGATACACTACGCCACTTCCTGTTTTGTCTGGCGCCGAGGAAATTCTTGTAGAATAACCAATACGATTTGGGCGATTCAAGAAAGACTGAGAATTTTCTAGGTCTAATGACCTCTACATGAGAAAAACTGGACGCGGGCGAAGTCAGTCAGTTTTAATTCAAGATGAAGTTCAGATACAGCGATGTGTGCGGTATTTTAGTGGTGAATTTCGACTGATTGATTTGATTGTCGAAGTGCATTATTTCCTTTGTGAAGTAAATAAATAAACGAAGAGTAATAAGTTCAGTGTTTCAATAGCCACGAACCACATATTCGTAAAAATATTGAATGATTTGTGATAGTTTTGATTTTGATCCTACATGAATATATCCCATGGTAGAAATTGTCTTTTCCCAATGCAGTTCAATTTTTTCGAATGATGGAAGTAAATATCACACTTGTAATTGAATTGCACTATATAATCAATGAAAATGGAAATATTTTACCATAACCCCAAAATTATTTAACCAATTTCCATACTGTGCCAGATAATGTATATATAGTCTTCAGTTAACAGTCTTGTTTATCTAATATCAGCGACTTCATGGCATTCAATACGCTGATAATGCTTATAAGCTTCCGGATACAATCCTCTAGATAAGACATCCGCACTACTATGTAGTCGTCCCAGGCGATGTTTGATCTTGAAAAACTGGTTCAGCTTTTCCGTCCATTTAGCTATTTGTCTTTCTAGGTTTTTCAACTCAAAGTCACTTCAGGGCTACGCGATCAGATTGCGTGACTATCTTGTGCCGGTGATAACATAGCTCCAAGTTCGGAATTGCTCGCATTTGTATCCATGATGAATAGACTTTTTTGCTGTGGATATCCCAAGATTGGACTCGAGCAGAGCGCTTCCTTCAACTTGCGGAAAGCTTTATCACTATTGATAGATCAGTGGAAGTTGATCAAATCCCCTATCAACTTATGTAGTGGCGGTAATAAGTACATAGGCCTAGAAAATTTCTCACGTCGTATTTATCTATTGAGTCTCGGCCAGACTCGAATGGCCTGTATTTTTTTTTATCAGTTTGTTTGGATTTCTTCTGCTGTTAAGTGTGTGACTTAAAAAAAAAACTTGTTTCTGGAATAAAGGACATTTCTGAGCCAGGTTGGCCAGATCTTCTTCAGAAGTTCTTTCCCTAACCATGACATTATCAAAATACATCAGGCAGGTTTCCCATAAGTCCGCGCAACATCAGTTCTATCAATATTTCGAAGGTCGCCAGGGTGGTGCAAAGTGTTTAACCAAGGACACAACAGTAAACTCATACAGTCTGCTACAAGTAGTAAATGCAGTCTTTTCCTTATCGTCTTCATGTATGCCCACTTGCCAATATCCGCTTTTCAAGTCCAGCGTTGAAAACCATTCTGAGTCTGTGGTTAGTATGTCGTCGATTCGGGGTAATGGGAAGCTATTCTTCTTCGTGGCGTCATTAAGTTTCCTGCAATCGAAATATGATCTTGTAGACCCATCCTTCTTAGAAACCAGTACCACTGGGGTACTCGATGATTCTTCGATAATGCCATCTCTGCTCATTTTCTCGACAATCTTTCCCACCTCTTGTTATTCAGCAAATGAAAATCTTCATGGTGGCTATAGAATTGGATGGCCGCGAGCAGTGTCCATCCTGTTCTAGACCGAGTTGGTTCGTCCTATTGGTGACTCTGTGGACACAAATACGACGGTAATGAATCTCATAGCGGTATAATGTTCTTTCGGTGACAAATGGTTCTTAGTATATCATCAGCTGGGCTTATTCAACTGGCTCGCATACTCCTATGATGTCTCCACCAAATAGGTTAGCAATTATCACAGGGACGTCTCGTTTTGTTTTGATCAAAGCTATTGCAAGTAATAATGCATCGAAGGATTCTTCATATGGCTGTAGTATTCCAACGCAACACCCAGAATCTTCTTTCAATCGAGCCCCAACGATCTCCTTAGATGAACCAGGTACTCTTACAGTTTTGCAATTCCACAGTACGGCTGATGTTGTTAATAATGAATTCTTCCCCTCCTAATTTCATGGTTTTCTGCTCACCATCGAAAGAAAATATCAGATCTATAACACGAATGAACTCGTCTGTCACGAAAACTCTTTCCATTATTTGTGGTCTTCCAAGGGTTAAGGTATCGGTGCATTCTCTCCAGTGACCGTTCGTAGGACATTGGACCTAAGTGGTTTTACACTCTCTGGCTCAAGGATATCGCTGTGAACCAGAGAAACTGACGCACCGGTGTCAATAGAATATATGACATCAGTTCTTCTGATTCTGTTGACTTGGATGACCCTAAGGGATTCGTTATCACTAACCAGCATGCGTCTCGATATGCCGCCTAATATGGCTGATATCTGGTACCTATTCGAAAACTCACTAGATAATCCTGCCCTCGTAGGTGAGTTAGAATGTGAAGGTGTTCCTCGCAGCTGATGACGGACATGGTGGCACCGCAATTCCTCTTGAAATTTGCCTGCCTACCAAACTTTATTGGAAGCTTTGGATATATTTAGGACTACACCAAGAGATCCACCATATTTTTCCCCCTGTAGACCTCTGGTGGCGAATAGCGTATTGCCTTTCTCTGATAATAGCTAAAATATCTTACGAACTTGATATTGATGGCTCTGATGACAGGCAATAGGAAATTGGTGGAACTTGAGCTGTTTTTAAGTTGCCGACATTTTACGCTAGCGTGAAGAGTCGATGCAAGAGAGTTTGAGAGCACATCATTTGAGATAAATTTTCCATAGCCCTTATGGAGACATGTAGTTGAGTACAAATATTTGCAGCTGAAACGTACTCGACTACACTTGATCACAAGTACTCTTAAAAAATATAAGTTGAGTAGTTTCGGTAAGTACATTCTCTGATGACGATGACGAATTATCCAGGAAGGGATACCGACATGGACATTTGTGGCTATCTTAATTATTTCAAGAATATTAGTTGTTAATATAATCCAAACCTAATATAAAAAGAGCAAAAAAATAACTTTCGTTAACAAATTTTAATTTGCGCATAGGAGGAGTTTTTCAAGTACGTCCCAGTTTTGGTTTGGAGAAAGTTACACTTCCCTCAAACAGCTTCTAGAAGCACAAATGAACGAACCTTATTAGCGTTAAGTCCCCAAAACATTATGAATCATCCTGTAAATGGAATAACCAAATAACCGCCATTCACATTCTCCATCAATGAATCAGAATATCCGAGAGCGTGACTGTCCAATACACTTTTCTCAAAATAAAAAACAATGATCATATGAATGTACCAGGTAGAAACTTTTACTTTTCATTACGATCATACGGATTCATTCGCGGAATAATGTCTTCACTTGGAAAACTTTCACCCGCGGCTTTTATATTAACGTGTGAGCTGAAAGACGATATTTGCATCATTGACCACATTACTTATCCAATGATGCAACACATTAGTAGCCCAAATAAACAAACAATATTTAATATTTCTCAATATGAAATTGAGTAATGGGAATTCCTGAAAACTAAAAATGAACGTAGTGCATATGCTGAAAATGTTTCACGATCTTTTATTTACAATTGAAACTTAAAAAAGAAACTACGAGGGTAGTCCCAGAGGTACTTGACCTAACAAAAAACATAAAAAAAATTGGGAAAACATATCTTTATTCATTTTAGTTCGAAACATTTTTCCCAGCGTTGTTCAATAGCTTCGTTACCCTGTTTATGTGAGAATCCTCGAGCTCCTTGAAATAGCCATCAACCGCAGGCTTAACCTCTTCATTGTTGGCAAATCTTTTACCACCGAGCCCTTATTTCAAGTTTCGAAACAGAAAATAATCAGAGGGGCCTAAATCTGGCGGAAAGGGTTCGTGAGGAAGCAATACGAACTTTAACTCATTGATTTCCGCCATCGCGATAATGAATGTGTGAATCGATGAAACAAAACTTTCTTTTTCGCCAAATGCGGCCGTTCTTTTTTGATTCCATCACTCAAACGACGCAATAAATTCGCCTAATACTTGCCATTGGTTGTTTTCCCTTTTTGAAGATAATCAATGAAAATTATCCCACGCGCATCCCAAAATACTGACGCCATGACCTTACCGGCTGATAAAACTGTCTTTACTTTCTTTGGAGCCGATTCTTCCCTTTCAGTCCATTGTTTTGACTGTTCCTTCGTCTCAGGTGTAGAGTGATGGACCCATGTTTCTTCCTTGGTTATGAATCGATGCAAAAACTTGGCTGTAGTGCTGTGAAACTTTGCCAAACACTTGATTGAAACAAGTAAAGCATTCCTATCTGAATCGTGGGAATTATTTTCGGAAGGGCCCTTGACCATAGAGGCAACCATCATTAATGCATGGATATCGCGCACAATAGCGACTTGGAAGATTGCTACAAAGTAACGAAGTTATCGACAGATGCTTTGGCTTCGTGGGACCAGACATTGACCTTTGTTTCGGGGCGAACGTCTCATTGCAGTTACTGCTGACTTGAACAGAAACAGTTAGTTTTTTCAGCAGGCGAACCAGCGAACTGGTCGTAGTTGTTGTGCATTAGAAAAGAGATTTTTCTCTTTGAAAACGAAAATAGTGTCCCGACGGGCAAACGAAGTGCGGACGAACAAACGAGGTGGTTACACGTCGACTCGCGTTCGGTAAACGAGTGGGTTTTCTGTGAAAACTCCAGCCGTAAGTAAGCTCACCTATTCTTTTATTTGAGAAACGAAAGATTTAGTATTCCACGGAAATACGAGAGAATTGAATTAGGGCGTATGACATCAACGGTAGTGAAGTTTGTTGAGTAAAAGTCAATAATAAAGATTTTTAGGTTCGAATAATACACGTGACATTTCGGGAAAATAGGCGTGACGAATCCACCTATTGCGTATTAGGATTACGGGAAGAGAAACGACGAGGGAGTAGAAAACGATCAGTAAACGCGATTGTAGTTACAGGTTGCTTCAATAACCTTAGCTATCAATACTATCTGGTGGTCCGAATATATTCATTTATTCATGCTTAAGTAGGCAGGGGAAAATTGATATCTCCATTTATTTTTGCTCAAGTATACAAGGAAAAATTGGTTTTAAGTGTCTAAGGAAACCCCAAACATAACGAAAAGAAATATTTACCAGACTAGTAAGGTTAAGAATGTTTCACGGGCGTTTGGGGTAATTTTCCCGCTGGATGGACCTTTTGTTTTCGTAATTGTTGTAGTATACACTTCGTTTATATACATGATTTCATATGCATTTGTTGTCACGTTTTATCATTTCTATGTACAGAACAGTTTTGCTTGTAAACCCCTTTTTGTTCATTATATGTCTAAAATATGGAATCTCTGAATTTCATTGCCGATATTAATTGGTGAGGAAGACCAAAACAAGGGGAGAAACTAGTTCACTCAAAAGACAGCCTTGAAGAAAAAAACACATAAGACTTGATCATTGGCTATCGAGCCAAGCTCAGCTTTTGGGAACTTGAACAAAACAGTAACAGTCACGGAGCCCCACTATCAACTACAGCTACAGCCTTTGTGGTTTGAATACCAGGTTCCATTTGAGGGGACAATTAGGCAGAGAGAGGGATGCAGAGAGTAATGCAGTAATGCAGATTTTAATGTACAGAGAATATTCTAATTCCAAAATAGGGTTGCATGTTACACAAACAAATACTGAACAACGTAGCGCCATCAAACTTCAAACTTAAGCGTTATAAGTTTGGTACTTTCTACCATAGTCATTATTTTCGAACGACAACCGCCATCTATACGTCAGGTCCTGTACTTTTTGGGCTACCCTCGTAATATATGGTGGAAAGCCGAGGAAAAGATGGAAATAGGTTTACTTATAGCAAAAATTTCAGACTGAAAAGTATATATAAAAGAACCTACAATCAAATTATGTTATACAAGATTGGATTCTATCCTTGACATCCTGATCCTGGATTATGAAGTGGATCGAGGTAAGGAATTCTAATTAATTTTCAGTACATCTAATTGATGATATAATAATGAAAATATTCTCGTGACACAAATTTCTGAATTGTGAATTGGAGCTCGTTGGCTTTTTTAATTCCCAATCACTCATCTTCAATGTGAGGGCTAATAGAGTAAAAATTTGAATATCATGTGATCTTATACTAGTGTAATGAAGGTTTTATAGGAGTTTGGGCGACTATGGATAATTTGATTTAAGCAGGTTGCATATAATTCTGATAACTCTTGTAGGCCTGGATGGTATGCCCATTTAGCATTAAGAAAGTTCGTAGCGGCTCCAAAGTCCATACATACTGTTCATACTTTGAATAGTCATGGGCTTATGATGGTATCGAATTCAAAAGTTTGTTAACATTGATGAAATCACTTTTTAAAACTATTTGCTCTTGAGGGTTTTAACTTCCGTAATAGAATAAAAAAGTACAAGTAACCTTATTAGTTCATTCAGATATGAAAATATATTTCCCATTCTTGAAATAAGGGTGGCGGAACATTTATATCAAGCCAAAATTGAAAAATGGGAATTATTTATATTCGTTATAAAAAAAATATTCTTACCCTTCAATTCCATCCGGTGTTTTACAACTTCTTGGGTCTTCATTTTCTTCCTCGTCATCAATTTTATCGTTTTTATTAACATCGTCATTATAGTAATTATTGTTATTGTTAATATCACTAGTAGGTTGCTTGTTGATGTTACCATAGATTGGCTCGTTGACGTTCGAATTACTCTGGTCATCAATGACCCCGGGCAAGGCCTCCCTCACAAATGGGGCAATAGTGTCCGTCACATTCCTTCCTAGCACGTTTTTGCTGATGGTGTACAGAGCACTAGGAACTTCTGGCGATAGATTATTATTTGATTCACCTCCAGCTCTGGTCATGTTGACCAAATATCTCCCGACAGTGTTCAGAGCGCCAAGCGTCTCTGTTATTTTGTATATTGTTTCTGGTTTGAAATGTCTTCCAGATTCGACATCATCGTTCGATTGATATTGTCGATCTATACTCCTTTGTTGTGGAGGGGGGATTCTCACCCATCTTGGTGAAAGTTCCTGGACATCCAACCACGGCTGATAATACTCTCTTGCGGAATATTCGTATGATACAGGGAAGAGTAAACATAAGATGGATAATCTACCTGGAAAAAGTAGAGATATTTTCATTGAAAAATGTGGCTGTGGCCTCCATATACATATATATATATATGACTAACGTATATATATATATAGGGTGTTATGTAATAGGGGTTCGATATTTTATAGGACGATTCCTCAGTTATTTATAAGGTGGAAAGTTCATAAAAGCATGGGTCCGCAAGGCCTTCATTTCTAATATACAGGGTCTATTTTTATTTTGGTTTTCCGTGAATAATTTTTAAAATGATGTCGATATTTGGACGAAAATTGGTATTTGAGGATTTTTCAATATGAGAAATTCAAATTTGATCTTAGTTTGGCCCTTAACTGTAGGGGGCGCCACCTACAGGTCTTTGTCTCTTTTGGGGAGTCACAACTTTGCGTGCATGTATGTATTACATTTTCTAGAAAAAAAAATCGATCCCTCTATCAGTTTTACGTGAAAAAGGTATGCTTTTTAAAAGTCGCTACAAGCAGCCGTTTTCGAGATATTTTGATTTAAATTAATCGATGCATGTGTTTGTCAAAAAGTGAAACAATTTTGAAAACTTTTTTTAATTTAACATAGAAACATTTTAAACGCTAATTTTCATACAACAATAAACAACGGAACACTAGATATGAATCTAAATCAAAATCACATTGAATGTTCAAAATGTCCACCTCCTGCCTGTATGCACGCATCCAATCTTCTTCTCATTGATTCGCGCACTCTTTGGAAAATACCTGGAGTATTTTTAATCGTTCTACAAGATATTCAAGATATTCGATTACTTAATTCTTCTTCATTTTGGATACGTGTCTGGTAAATTAAGGATTTTAGATGTCCTCACAGGAAATAATCCAAACTGTTAAGGGCTGGTGACCTAGGGGGCCATGGTTGAGGGCCTCCCCGACCTATCCAACGATTGCCGAAAGTTTGTTCTAAAAACTCTCGCGCTTGGATGCTAAAATGTGGCGGGCACCGTCATGCATAAACCACATTTCCAGTAAAATAGGCATCTTCCAGTAAAATAGGCAAATCTTCTCCGTTTAATCTTCCCGGAGAAAAGAATGGACCTATAAAAAATCTACAAGGATTCCTGCCCACACGTTAAGAGAGAACTATTCTTGGAAATGTGATTCCTGTATCGCATGGGGTTTTCCCTTGACCACAAATGATTGTTGTGAAAATTGCGTATAGCGTTGCGTGAGAAATTTGCTTTGTCGGTAAACAGGATTTGATTTTCAAATAAAGGATTTTGAATAAGGCATTGGAGAACCCAACGACAGAAGTTGATACGTAACGGAAAGTCACGAGGTGGTAGTGCCTGAACTCTTTGAATATGGTAGGAAAATAACCAATTATCAATTAAAATTTTCTATGCCAGAACATGATAAACGTTTAACGTCAGCGCTATTTTTCTGGAGCTTGTTTCCAGGTATACTCCTACCAGATTGAAAACTACTTCCTCGGTTTCTGGGGTTTTTACCGTCCAATGTGCACCCGACAGATGACTAGCTTCCTCAAAACTTCCTGTTTCCCTTAACCGAGCGTGAATTCTTGAGACCGTTTTTGAAGTAGGAGTTGTGCGGTTCGGATAACGCTCCTGATACAAACGTCTAGCCTCTTATGCATTTCAGTTAGCAAGTCCGTATGTAAAATGTAAGTCAGCATACTCTACATTGGTAAAGTTTACCATTTTTCAAGAAATAATCACAATAACAATAAATAATACTATTTAACTATGCGCAGATATTATTTTTGACATGCAGACAAAAAAAAATTGGATAAACTTCTAGCCTACTTGATACTTTTATTTTCAAAGAGTTCGCGAATCAATGAGAAGAAGATTGGATGCATCGATTAATTTAAATCAAAATATCTCGAAAACGGCTGCTTGTAGCGACTTTTGAAAAGCATACCTTTTCACGTAAAAATGATAGAGGAATCGATTTTTCTTCTAGAAAATGTGATACATACATGCACGACAAAGTTGTGACTTCCCAAAAGAGACAAAGACCTGTAGGCGGCGCCTGGTTCAATAATATTGTTAAACAGCTGAGTTCCAAGATGGGCCAAATCGGTGCAGTTGTTTCAAAATGGCAACTATTGAAAGATTGAAAAACTTTCTAATGTTTCATTTTCATACCAATATCGGCAAACTATAAGTGTTCTGATAGAGCTTCATGAGCTACAGAACTTTTATTCGAAAAGTTTACACACAAATAAATAATCGCTTTAAATTGGAATTTATGAGAACTAACAATTTTTGGTCACCTTGTATGCTCCTTTCATTTGAGGTTTATTCGCCCGTGTCAATCAGATACTATTCGAGTTCTTCTTCTGCCGAAAAACAGAATATCATTGTATTTTAACATTTCTCGAATCCAAAGTTAAACAATATTTTTACACGCTTTATATTAGCTTCACTTGTATGTTTGTTTATAACCGACTCCTTTGGACTTGATTTTCACCCACTTCCAGACGTCCGAATGATTTGAAATTTGGCGAATGTACATAATTCCGGCGACAATGCATTAAGAAATTTTTGTGTGAAAAAAAACAAAATGGCGGCTCCAATATGGCGGCCGAGTTTTGTGATTATGGTTCGATTCGTTTCAAACTTGGTATCTGAGGGTGTTCGTAGTCGGAAATCATGAATCTTTTGTCAAAATTGAAAAATTCGAAATGGCGGCTCCAAAATGGCGGACGAGTTTTGTGATTATGGTCCGATTCGCTTCAAAATTGGTATCTGAGGGTGTTCGTGGTCGGAAATTTTTATACGTTACACGCAATATGGACTAAAATGTCAAAAATAAAATTATAGTTTAAAAAAACTAAAAAAACACGCTTATATAGCAATAAGGACTAAAAAGTTAAAAATTAATAATAGTTTAAAAAAACAAAAAAACACGCTTTTATACAAAACCAAACTGAAAAACACGCTTATATAGCAATAAGGACTAAAAAGTTAAAAATAAATAATAGTTTAAAAAAAAAACTAAAAAACCAATTAAAAAAAAGAAAATAAGAAAAAAATTTATTTTATTAAAAAAAAGCGTGGGGTGCATGGTATCAATAATTATATAGTACATTACACACCTAGGGCAGTAAAGTAAGAAATGTCTCAGATCACAGGTAATTGATACCATGCACCCCACGCTTTTTTTTAAATACATTTTTTTTCCATTTTTTTAGTTTGGTTTTCTATAAAAGCGTGTTTTTTAGTTTTTTTAAACTATTATTTATTATATTATTGGCATCTTGAAAATGGTAAATGAGACAAAGGTTTGAATTAGAAAAAAGTTGCTTACTTTACTGAACAATGAAATGATGTTTCCAAATCGGAAATATCACGTACACTTTCTAAAATATACCAGGAAAACCGAAATGTCCCGGTTGCTTTTCGCCAGCGCCTCCATTTTAAGAAATATGGAAATGTGTTCAAGAAACTTTCTTATCTGTTTCAAATTTGCTTTGATCTGCTGTGATCAACTTAATTTTTCGAATATAGACATGTATTTTTTTAATGAATTTAAGTGGTCCTTATCTTATCGAGTTCAGATATGTATCTTACCTGGTATTTTTTTCTACATTTCTGCCCATAAACTCTTTCATCAAGGTCCGAACAATGAAAATCCTCCCATTCAGAATACAGGCCTGATTTTATTTTTGCTCGTATCCGAAAAGTTATTTGTGTTAAATTGCGAGGATAAAATTTAAAATAAATCTACTTAAATTTAAATACTTATTTCTTTTTAATTTATAAAAAAAATTAAATTTTGCTATTTCATATCCCTTGAACTAATACTCAAACTTGAAATCAAATCGAGATCAAATCCAACGTTATGAAAATGAAAAACCAGAGGAATAACAAGGAACAACGATCGATACATTTACTTTACAAAAAATTTTATGTCACAGAGCAGAGAAACATTTTTCTTATATGTCCATTCTTAGGCAATGTGCAATTATTTTATCTGTCTTTGAGTCCTATATGTATTCCCAACGAAATGAAAACGGAAAGTTTCAAACTTCATGAAGTATGTAGTGAGCCATGGAATAAAATAAAGTTAATGTCAAATTACAAATTAAGGAATCCAAATCTGAGGGGTGAATTATTTACACTTTGAACAAAAAACTATGGAGTTTTCTGATGATGACAATATGGATATGTTGTTCATGTATTCGAGGTGTTTGAGAAATAGCATCAGATCTCTGGCTATGTATCAAGAAATGTATCCCGAACGTCGTCAGCCCAATACCAGAATTTTCCAACGTATTGAAAGAAGTTTACGAGAGCACGGTTCATTCGTGAAATCAAAAAATAAAAGTTGCCTCATTACCGGAAATGGTGGTGATAATGAAATCGACTCTTTGGGTAAGTTTTTTAAAGTTTCATATGCTACTCATACATAGTAAAATGATACTTTGAATCAGGATTCGTGGAATACAAGAAAAATCAGAACGAGGAAGTATCTCTTAGGGATATAGCGTTAAATAGTGGTATATCGCATTCATCAACAAAAAATAATTTGAAGAAACATAATTTCAAGCTACAAAGTGAAAAAAGTACAGCATTTGCGTTTAAGGGCAGTATTTCTAACGAAATCAATGAGCACTTTAATAAATAGATGTTTCGACACTGGATGTTTCACCAATGTTTCAAAAGTAGGACTACTAAAACCCTTATACAAAATGGCGACAAAACAGAGCTGGGAAACTATCGACCAATATCACTTATAGCAAAAATTGTGGAAAAGTTATTGAAGAAAAGAATTGTGAACTTCCTCAATAAGTTTGAAGTTATTTCAAATAGCCAATATGGTTTCAACGGAAGATGCAATCGGTATTTCAACATCAAAAATATATAAAGCAATAGATTCAAAAACCTCAGCGCTTTGCATTTTCGTTGACCTCTCTGAAGCCTTCGACACAGTCAGTCATGAAAATTTGTTGAAAAAACTACAACTCTATGGGATCAGAGGAAATTAATTTCCTTTTATATATATATATATATATATATAAATATATATATATATATATATATATATATATATATATAAATATTAACGTATAAAGACATTATTTGAAACTTTTAGGTCAGAAAGTTGGAACAACCTGGAAAAGAAAGTTGAATCAGACTTTAAAGCATAAAAGATTGGTTCAGGATAATAAAGGAAAAAAAAATCTGCCTTTTACTTCATACGCAAACAATTTGGCCAACTTAGGATCCTTGTATATTGACCAAGAAACTAAGATACTAGAAGGATCAAATACTTAGGAATAATAATTGATAGGCATTTACGAATGGATTTACAACGACCAGAATCGGTAACAAGCTGAGAGGACTACTTCCACTTATTAAATTCCTCAAGGGATTTTTGAATACATGCCACTCGAGAACCATATATTATTCATTTATCGAATCTCAACTCACCTATGGTATCTCAGGAGTAAATGGAGAGGAGTAAATGACTATCATCTTGTTGATATCAACACCTAACAGAAATGCATTATAAGAATAATATATGACAAATTTACTCCACTATTCATAAAGGAAAACTCAACTTAGAACCAAGACAAGAATTAGTAAAAATAACGTACAGTACCGAATTTTTGTGACCAAAAATCTATAACAATTCAGATCCTACAAGTCAAATATAACTGAATAGTTACATCTCATTGAGGAGGATGGAATTCATAAAATACCTATTTGTTACATCCCCAACTATTATTTAGGAATAATCATTATCTCCACCTCGGCTAAACTACGGTCAAGCCGTTGGTTCGTTATCAAAAGATTAACCCTCTTGTAACGCCACTGGGTTGGGACAAATCGTTATTCCATATAATTAGCCTAAGACGCTAAGGACGCTTCTAGTATAGAAAGCCTATACTCGATTAGTCCTTTGTTGAAAAGTTGCTCGAAAAACTACAACTTTGTTGGGTATTAGCAGCAAGTTATAAAATAATTTATTCGCACTGAAGTTAACGGACATGAGCGGCTATATCCATTACCTTCTTTCTAACACCAGGAACATAGGTTGTTTATTTAGGAGTATGTACCGTTCGCTGAACTCTATATCAATAAAAAGGCACTGGGAATCATAAAACTTATATTCATAAACGAAATTATACATAAGATAAAACAAAAAAAAAACCAAAAAGACACTTTACACTGTTATCCTTAGGATGCAACTTTGGTGGTAACTTTCAAAAATAAAAGAAAACTGTTAATAATGGGGATAGAAAAATACAATAAAATAACAAACAAAACAATAACTGCACCTCCTATAAGCACTTTCCGTTCATTCCTGTATAACCCATTTCTATCTTTATAGACTGAGTCACCTTTTACCAAAGTACATTGTCAAAATTATTGTATAGGACATAGATAAACAAACAAATAAGAACACCAAGAAAACATTTGATATAGGTAACAACATGCCAAATTATTACTTGTGATTTCTCGGTAACATGGATTGTGAACTTAAAGGCAAAGGGCCATGGATTAGTACTTCTCGACAATGTTTCGCTTTATGGGAGATATATGTATGCATAACATGTATATTAAGAAAAACATATACTAGTAATAGAAAACCAAAACATTAATTTCAATAATAGGAATTCATTACCTAGGTCGAATCGTCTAGTTGCCTTCCTTGGGTCGCACTCGAAGAGTTCCACGATTAACCGGGTTATTATTTCAGACGCTTGTCATGGTTCGTTACCGGATCAAGTTACAGGATGAATTATTTGCTCATTTTTATTATTTAAGGACATCGGCAAACGGACGTCATTTGATCGAGATATCGCACAACACTGGAAAAGTAATTTCGAATGGAGTACTTTTGTGTTTACGACGCATGAAATGAACTATTTTTAGAGTGATTAGACTTTCCCGTAATTATGCTGTGAAACATTGTTTTTACACTGACTCTATTTAAAAGGATGCCATGTTAGTATTTCTTTACTTGAGATGATTTTCACACGTGGAGAGATTTTATTTCTCGTGACATTTTTCACCGGTACTAATATGAATGCATATTATATTTCTTCTCGTATGAAATACGTGATTGCTCCACGAAATACTGTTTTGAACTAACTTAGTTCAAACTTAACTCTTTATGCTCTCGTTGTCTTTTATAATATCTTCGATCGGAAGCTGGGGCGGGACTTAGTGTGTTTTATGAGTTTTTTTAATGAGGGGACATCGTAAAAATGATAAAGATTCTGTTTGTCTAACCCGTTCTCGCTTATCTTATGTTATAATTGGATAATATTTTACTGCCTGACAGGTAGTTGTCGGTTAATCTGGGAAATAATGACCAACAAGTGTGTTTATGAATT
Organism: Gonioctena quinquepunctata; assembly: GCA_018342105.1. Classification (NCBI taxonomy): domain Eukaryota; kingdom Metazoa; phylum Arthropoda; class Insecta; order Coleoptera; family Chrysomelidae; genus Gonioctena; species Gonioctena quinquepunctata. The sequence goes on from JAFIRS010000288.1 coordinate 269,465, forward strand.
TCTCGGTGGCTGTCCCTTGTGAGTTATGAGTTAGATACGGCTCTTAATGATGTGGGCGGGCGTGCCCGGGATTGTTTTTTATGGCTTTGTTTGTGTTATTTACTTTGGACGGGTGTTAGAATTAGGAATCGTTTTCGGTAGTAAAATAAAACTGATTGTCTTATCTATCAGTGACGTTGAATAGTGGATGAATACCCAGTGGCAAGTTTGAATTCTTTTGTTTAAAGGATTGAATATTAGGACCTTTTTGTTTCGTTATTGAATTAAAGTATTTGGTTCCATGTTTTATGGTAGGAAATCACCTTTTGTTGTTACCTATAAAAATGATAGTCTGTGCTGCGTATGGTATTCATAATTTCAGAGGTTTATTATAACTAATAAAATAATAAAAGTAAACAAAATACTATACACATAAAGCACAAGTTGGCATGTACGTAGTTTGAAAGAGAAACAATGTCTGTTCACTATATAAGAGTTCATAAAACTAAAAATAATAATAAAAAGTGATAAGTACACAAAAAAAAAACTTTTACAACTGGACCTGCATAAAACTTGAATAGAAAGTTCTGTCTCGTCACCATTTAAGAGTTCAGGTGAGCCTGAGGACCGGTATCTGTCACTCGGTCGGGAGTGACATGGCGATGTTGAACGCCTGAGTGATTATGCTCGAACTGGCAGCTAGGGCATCACTTGGGCTGTCATCCGAATCATCGTCCGGGGAGGTGTAGTCGGCTACAGTTCTTGAGACATAGCTGGCGACTCGGTTGGGGTTAGTTGAGTCCAGTCTATTCTTCCTTCGGGGTGGTGCGTGTCGGTTTCGATCGTCGGTGCAAACCTGACAAGTGCATACGGGCTTCGTAGGTGTGTTCTCAGTGTTTGTCATCGGACCAGGGTTTTCGGTGTGGGTCTGCAAATGCCGGGTACTTTCGGTGGTGCAGTGGAAACAATCACACTGGGTAATGTTTCTGGTGTCCAGTAGTCTCATGTATTCCGCATGATGGCGATTAAAGTGCAGAATAGAAAATGCGATGTAAGTGCGCACGTGCTCGGATGGCGGTTTCTGCATCCACGTATTCACGTCGTAGAGCAGATTGTTTACGGATGCCTTCAGGATGCTTCGCTTCGTGTCGAAACTGGAAATTTCTTTTGGAGGTCTAGAAGCATCTCCATGGGGTAGCTGGTGTTGGTAACTTTTTGAGCACGACTGATTTTATAAACAAAAGATTTGTTGGCTGATTGACGTGGTGTTTCGTGTAAGAGTTCGGAGCACAATAATGTTCAATCTAGTCCCACGCACGTATTTATAGAGAATCGATATCTCTTTATTTTAATTCTCACTAGGGGTTAATTGTTATGGGGTCAGCTTTAACGTCCTTTCGGAGTTATCTTATCTTAGGAATGAGGCACTTATTTTTAATATTCATTGGAAAAGGGTCCCCTTTTCTTAGCTTCACTATCGCGAACTGGGAAAAGATTATTTTTATTTGTGACGGGACGTGAGGATCATATTATTTATAGTAATTTTAGGTCAAGCGTCGCGTAAAATGTCCTTATTTATTTTGATTATATATTTTTCGTTTCTTGGGTCCAAGATAGGCCTTTGAATGGATGTGATTTTATCGTCGCATAAATTGTTTCTTTTCGGCTGATGGGGTGGTATCTCAATGCCAGTTTGGGTAGGTTGAGATTCAATAACCGTGAGATTGTTATCCGTCGACATTTCTGCAGGAACTTGTCGGGGTAATTTATGGTTGATTACAAGTAGAGTCAACGTATCCCAGAAAGCTGCGATTACATGGTAGGTACATCCAGTGATTCTGTGTATGGCTATCATGTTTATGGCTGTTTCCATACAGAATTTTATTATCCTTATGCAAAATATATCCCTAAAACTGCTGGTTACGTCTCCAATGAAATTAGAATACTCCATATAATTTTTTCATAGTGCTGTTGGCTAGTTTTCTATCTCCTCGGGATTGAACAGGTTTAACGTAGAGAAACCCTGATTTGATACGGGCTTATTGGCCATTTTGTTTATCAGAATATTATTTACTGCTTGTCTTTCGGACGAAAAAAGTATTATTTCTTGGGCTTGTCTCATTTCTTCTGTTGTGTATATCCCACCATCACCAATAGGTTGTATTCTGGCTAGTTGCATTTGTTGTTCTTCACTTATGGATAATTCTACAGGGGGATTTCCTGCTATGGGATAGGGTCGTAGGCTAACCAAGTACCTTCTATATAATATTTGGCGGGAATGATTGAAGAACATTCGATCTGTTGTCCTATTTCCTGTATAGTTCGTGTTAATGGCGCCATAAAATATGTTTTGTTTAAAATATGTCACAGGCAACTCTTGATAACAGTTTTTTTCTCTCCTGATTTGGACTATAACAGGTGTGCATTTCAACAAATATAGTACTTCTCCATTTATTTTTGCAATATACCCTGGGTCTTGGGATAGTAACTGTGATATGAGATTCGGAGATTGTTGTGCCATCAATAATCTATTCTTGAGAATTTCTCTTTTTAATATACACCTTAGGTGAATAGTGTCGGCGAGCATCGTGTTCATACTCCTCTTAAACGATTGCTCGATATATAAAAATTTCGAATTTACATATGTTATTATATCGGCAGTTGGCTCTCCTGAGGTAATAGCGAAGTTTACTTGAGATGGGGTCATATTGCTTGGTAATTCGATGATTAATATTCTGGGATGTTCTGTCAACCACATTTCAAAATCACAAATTCGCTTCTTTCTAATTAACTGCACGGCAAATAGTTTCGTCCTGTCTTCAATAACCATGTATTGGTTTATGTCCGTCTGACTTAGTTTCTCTATTATTTTAGTTGCTTTTCCTTCGTAGAGTTTACGATGATCTTTGCGGTTGCAGTAACCACAACAAAGAAGTTGGTTCTCCAAACTAATTGTATTGGTATCCAAGTGTGCGATGGCGGAATAATCTTTCACGATGATCTTTGCGGTTGCAGTAACCACAACATCTTTATATACCTTACCTTGGAAGGTATAAGTGGCACCTTGGCATTTACCATTTTCCTCTAATTCTCCGGCTATCACGATTCTCGCGGTTTGTGTGGTGTTGGGCTGTAATTTAATTATATCTCTAGAAAAACCTCTGTATTCCAAATACTGATGTATCTTTAAGCATTCTGATTTTCCTACGGTTTGCATATATGTAATCAGGCTATCTGGTATTATCGCCGAGTGTGAGAACATGCCACAATGAACCATCAGTTGAGTAATTTCTACTAAACAGGACTTTACATGAATGGTTTCAAATTTCTGTTTCTCAACCGCGTATACACGAAGATCCTGCACGCTGTATGCATTGGATAATTCGGGACATTTTGTACATCTCTTAACGATATCGCAGTAATATTGGCGGTTGGATTTCGACAGTCGTAGGCTATTAATCCAGCTGTACCGGGAATTTCATAATTAAAAATAACAGTCCCCAGTATCAAGATTATTTTTAACTGCGACTTTGACCTGTTAATTCTTATCGTTTCATTTTCGGTCGATACGGAATCGGCTGAGCACATCTGGACTAAATCCATCGTTGGGCCCATTTCCTACACTTGTTCCTTAATGTCGAGTGTTTGACCTGCGTATCTTGCCCTTTTGAACGATTACTTCATATCTTGTTACAAAACAGATGTCTCGGAGATTTGTGAAGAAGGGACTATGGATTTTCGGAGGGTGTGACCGCGCTGCAGGTATAAGGATTCAATGTTTATAATCACGGCTATTAACTTCACTTATCGTTCAGCTGACCGGGTTAGGTTAGCGGTATAGTCTCGTGTTTTCTCCGCACTGGTTCACTTGGTATGGTTGTCTCTATTAACGTCCCAGGATAATAGACCAATTTGAAACTATGTTTTGGCAAGGAAAGCAAAAATTAAATTTTTTTTTTTTTAATTTGGTCACGGTTAATCCTATACATACATACATCTCCTCGATTTTCTCAATTAATTAAAACTATATATACATACATATCTTTAATACATTCCCAGCGCATTTCATTTTACATAAAGTATTGTTTTTACTGATGTTTGCCTGTTTTTGACAAAATCCAAGGTTCCTCAGGTACCTGTCCCCGCGACCTTGTTTGGTAACCATGATTTACTTCAGGGACGCTTTCCCGATCTTCGTCCGATGTTTCCCTGGGGTTACTACTTTCGAAACTTTCCACATTTTTTAGGGGTAGTTCGTCTTGCCTAGGCGTTAGCGCTATTCCCGAAACGGGTTCAGTTCCTACACTATCTTCGTTTCCTAAGCGTGTTTCATGGATGTTATTTAAATTACGATGTTTTTCCAACTCTTCGGGAGTGATACAATAATTCATGTCCAACATTTCGGGTTCTTTTTTGTATACGCTGGGCGATTTTCTCCACTTTCCTTAGGAATCTCTTCTTTGACGGATTTTCTACAGTCTTCGAGGATTTCTATAATCATATAAACTTTCAGTCGATTTGCATGTACAACTTGGCTTTTGGTTTCCCTACCTGTTGTATTTCAAAATTGACAGGTGATAATTTTCTTAAAATTCTCCACGGTCCGGTATATCGTGGTAACAATTTTCGAGCTAGTTTTGACCTGCTCTGACATTGGAGTGTCTTTAAATATGCTAACGATCCTATGGGAAACTCGTTTAATTTAGCCTGTTTATTGAAATGTTACGGAGTGAGTTTTCCGCGGCACTTTCTACGGATGTTCGGGCTTTTTGATGGACAACTTGCAATCTCTGGACCATTTCTGAGGCGGAATTATCTAAGGTATCATACCTTATACGGGGTGCTCTTAATGTTAGGTGATGTGGTGTAGCATGTCTCTGCCAAACATTAAGAAAAGGGGCTTTCCTGTGTGGATGAATGAATCTGATTTCTTATAGCCACAAGAGCATACGGTAACTGTTCGTCCCAATCGGATTGTTGTTCAGTCACTAGGTGTGATAAGGTAGTTTTCAAGTGTCCATGGAATCGTTCTACGATGCCGTTCGTGGCGGGATGATATGCTGTAGTATTCAGTTTCTTGATTTTTAGTCGTTGGCAAATTTCCAGAAATAGAGCAGATAAAAATTGAGATCCTCTGTCACTCAATAAATATCTCGGTGCTCCATAACGTAAGATGATATGTTCTACAAATACCTTCGCTACCGTCTCGACAGTAATATTAGGTATTGGAATGGCTTCGGCATATCGAGTCAGGTGATCAATTGCTGTAAATATATACTTGTTTCCATTTCTGGTGGTGTTTAGTGGTCCGACTATATCGATGGCTACAATTTCGAATACTGCTTCCGGAATAGGCATTCTCTGCATTTCCGTTGGTTTTTGGTTCGTAGTTTTATGAATGTTGCAGGAATGACATTTCTGTATGTATTCATTGATATCTCTCTTCATGCTAGGCCAGTAAAATTCTCGTTGTATAGTGGTTAGAGTTTTCTTTTGTCCTCCATGACCAGAAAATATGTTATCATGGTACAAACTTATAATTTGTTTTCTAATGACCTTGGGAGCATAGATTTTGCCCCGACGCTCGTCTACTCGTCGTTTCACGTATAAAATTTCTTCGTGAATATAAAAATTGTCATCTTCGTCGGTCAATGTAGGTATTAATGCAGAAATTTGGGGGTCTGTCTTCTGCATTATGCGGATGTCGTCCAAGTGCCATAACGTTTCAACTACAGGTTCTATGTTTTCGCTGGATTTACTAAGCACACGTACTTGGCAGTCTTTTGGCATTCTTTGAGTCATTTCCGCACTATGTTCGTCTGTTTTATCCTGGATAAGGTATCGGCATTTATATTATCTCGGCCTGGTCGGTATTTAATAGTGAATGAGAATTCCAGGAGTGCCATGGCCCATTTGGCTAGCCTGCTGCTTGGATCTTTGATAGACAATAAATAGGTCAATGGCCGGTGATCGGTAATGATGGTAAAGTGCGTACCAGTCAGATAGCACCTGTATTTCTTTACAGCCCAAATCACTGCGAGACATTCTCTTTCTATCGTAGAGTACCTAGTTTCAGCGGCATTCAAAGTTCTGCTCGAGTAACAAATGGGATGTTCGAATCCAGAATAGTCTTGGCTCAAAATTCCACTTATAGCGGTCGCGCTGGCATCTGTGGTAACCACAAAGGTCAGAAAAATCGGGGTACTTTAAGATCGGAGGAAATTAAAGCTTCTTTTAGTGTATCGAAAGATTTTTGTTGTTCTTGTCCCCACTGGAATTTTACCTCTTTTTTGGTGAGTGCTGTAAGCGGTTGGGATATTCTCGAGAAGTTTGGTACAAACTTTCGGTAAAATCCGCATAATCCCAAAAATGCTCGGATGTCTTTCACTCTTCTTGGTGGTGGATAGTCCTTGATAATTTTAGTTTTTTCGGGATCTGTTTGACAACCTTTCTCTGAGATAATATGTCCAAGATATTTTGCTTCTTTTTGCATAAAATTACATTTAGTTGCCTTGAATTTCAAATTACTGCTCCTCATTTGTTCGAAAACATTGCGTAATCTGTCTAAATGTTCCGAGATGTTTGGTCCACTAAAAACGATGATGTCGTCCAATAACTCAAGCACTCCTTACCTATATATTTCGCAAAATGTTCTCCATCTGCCGGCACCAAGTGCTAGGGAGTTCTTCATCCCCATGGGCATACGGAGAAATTCGTAGTGTCCGTTTGGTGTGGAGAAAGCACTCTTCTCTCTGTCTCTTTCATCCAATTCAATTTGAAAATATCCACTAGCGAGATCCATCACACTGTATAAGCTAGTACCTTGCAACTTTTCGATCGTATCCTGTATATGTGGTAATGGAAAAAAATCTGTCTTCGTGATGGCATTCAATTCCCTGTAATCAATGCACAGTCTGAACTGGGGATCTTCTCCGGGGTGCAATTTTTTTTCAACCAGGATCGCGGGAAAACTCCAAGGGCTACAGGATTCTTTTATTATTTCGTTATCCAACAATTCCTTAATTTCTTGGTGCATTATCTTCTGCCGCTGGTATGGAATTCGATAAGGTCGTTTCGAAATAGGCGGAACATCCTCAGTGTGTATCCTGTGCTTTACTAGATGGGTACAAGTTAATTTTTGACTAGGGGCCTTAAATACATCAATGTACTCCTTGATGAGGGTGGCCAATTTAATTTGAGCTTCTTCCGTTGGATTCTCGAGATGTAATTGTTGTAAAATTTTCTGTTCATCTTGTAGGTTTATGCTACGGATCATGAGTCCATTCGTCGTAGTCTCCACTTTATTTTCTGTATCGGCCTCGAAACCATGTGCTATAATATGTTTCCGGGGTATGATCAGTTCCTGTTCCAAAATGTTTATCAGTCTGATGGGTATTTCGGTATCATTTTTTCCTATCGATCTCGCGATCATCAGACCTTTTATAGCTGCTTTATCTTCAACTATAATATTTTCCGACAATAATTTTCTTTTTGTTCTAACCATACATATTGTCATTGCTCTAGGGGGTAAAATCATATCTTTTGGCAAGTACAGTCCTGTCCCATAATTTTCTTCAGTCACTTTTTCACCTCCCTGTATAACTATTTCTTGTTTACTTCTGGAAGATTCGGCGTCCCGAGTTTCTATCCTTCCGATAAGTCTTTCATTCTCTGTTTGACTGGCTTTATTTTCATAAAATTTTCTATACCTTGTTTTCATCCGTTCCTGGCTCGTATTTGCCTCCTTGTATCGGCTGTCTGTCTGTTTAGGGCGTATATTCTCATACCCAGACTTTTCTTCCTGCTCACTGTTGAGTCTGCGGGATAATTTGGATTTTCCTTTCCACTTCACTGTTTCTTTAGGAGAAATTGTCGCCCTTAGACGGACATTTTTCTGCTTTTCGGCTGTCCTGTGCGAACGGCGGGATGTCTTCCACGATTTTCGTTTTCAGAGTTTGGAGTTTTCCATGTCTCTGGCGGTAAAAAGTCATCCTTGGATGAACTGGCTTTTTCAGTACGAATGTCGTTCAGGCTTCCCGTGCCATATCGCCTAACTAACCTTCCTAATATACAGGGTGTTTCGGCTGTCCCAACATTCCCGATAGATGGTGAAGTTTTCCCATCCCTTCGTGGTGAGATTTTCTTTTCTCTATTGTTCGTCGTTCTGTCAGTGAACAAAGTTTCCCTTAAATCCTTATTCCTGTTCTGCTTCTGTAAACGCTTATCTCTATTTTTCTTTTTCCTTTTCGACTTTTTTGGTTTTCAGTGGACGTGGCTTTCTCTTGATACCGTGTCTCCTTTAAATCACGTTCTTTTGCCTGTCCTGGATTTTCTACTGATTGCTGTTTGAGTCGCCGACCTCATTTCTGGATGTGAAAATTTAGTTCCAAATACTTCGCAGTCTGATGCGGGCGGCGCCTCCCTATCTGACCGAGTTTTTCTTTAGACATCGTTTTCGTCCATCTATCTATCGTAGTAGTAAATTCTTTCAACTGTTGCTCTAAAACTTCTAGTCGTTTGTCCCATTGGTTTTCCTTCTCATTTTCCGTATGATAAATGCGTTTTGGCTCGTGGTGGAGTTCAATTATTTCTTCCATCAAATACATTTTGTTTGCTCTCCAATCTAGCTTTACTTGATACTTTTGCAGAAAGTCTAGACCTAAAATTAGTTCTGTGCTCAAATGTTTCGTTTCGATTAATATAAATTCGTGCTCGATTTGGGTTCTTTCATTCAGTTTTATTGGCAAAACTACGGTACCTATATATGGAATTCTATTGCCCTGTACGTCTTTTAAATTGATTTTTTCTTCGTAATTAACTTTCATACCGTGCGTAATGCTAACGTGGGCCAACGATACTTCGGCACCCGTGTCTACCAGGGTAGTGCGAAAAATTCCATCAATTTCTAGAACTATGACGTTTCGCTGGGCTTCTCCCGTGGTATAGGTTAGTATCGTGTGTGTTTGGGCCCCCTATTTACCGTGTTGCGTTTTAATGGCGGTTGTCTGCGGTTCCCAACGGAGGAGAATTGCGAACCGGATGGCCATTTAAATTTCTTCTGTCCATATTTCTTTGTCCATTCCTGTTTTTACAGTTGTATGACATATGACCAGGCTGATTACAATTGAAACAAGTTCTGTTTTTAACCTACAGTCCCTAATTTCATGACCTCTTCTACGACAATACTGGCATGTCTTTATCGATGATGGTGGTCCATTCGCTGTGACATTTCTAAAACTTCTCTCTCTGGCCTAGTTAGGTTTTCTATGAGCTCTTCTTTATCGGCTAGTTCGATAGCTTCGGTCAGTGTATCAGGACTAGCGGATAGTATGCGTTCCTGATGGGGTCCAATAATCCCATAGCAAACTGCGTGATTACATCTTGCTCGTGGCGTTGCAATAGTATCCGATCTACGTCAGCTGTTCCGGTCAAGACTAAAATTTTTGCAGCACAAACTTTCAGACGTGCCAAAATTGGCGGAAGTTCAGATCTACGTTGTCGGCATTCTAATAATTCCCTTTTGTCCTGCCCTGGTATTTTAGCTATACCAAACTGTTCCTGTAAACCTCTTTTCAATTCGTTCCATACTGCTGTATTTCTCAATTGATTGTCGGCGTCAATGAGTTGTTTCGCAATGCCTCTTAGTTTCAATCGAACGATAGATACTATTTGCAATTCTGTCCATCCAGCTAGAGCGGCTGTATCTTCAATTATCCTAATAAAATCTTTGATACTCGTCTGCCCGTTATAATAGGGTATATTATCTAATGTGATCGCTATTGTTGGCTCTGGATTTGGCAGAACCTGCACTACAGGAGCTGTTGTTGACGAAGGTCCCCCTGGAGGAGTCATATTGAGAACTTTCCTCCTTTTGGATGAATTATTTACTAAATAAAATCTTTCTTATACTTTTCTGATATTGAGTTCTGCGAATTGTTCGGTATGAACGTTTTATTTGTATATATGCGTTAATGTACTTCCTCCATTATTACTCGCACACCTGACATCAATGTTACATCCCCAACTATTATTTAGGAATAATCATTATCTCCACCTCGGCTAAACTACGGTCAAGCCGTTGGTTCGTTATCAAAAGATTAACCCTCTTGTAACGCCACTGGGTTGGGACAAATCGTTATTCCATATAATTAGCCTAAGACGCTAAGGACGCTTCTAGTATAGAAAGCCTATACTCGATTAGTCCTTTGTTGAAAAGTTGCTCGAAAACCCACAACTTTGTTGGGTATTAGCAGCAAGTTATAAAATAATTTATTCGCACTGAAGTTAACGGACATGAGCGGCTATATCCATTACCTTCTTTCTAACACCCAGGGAACATAGGTTGTTTATTTAGGAGTATGTACCGTTCGCTGAACTCTATATCAATAAAAAGGCACTGGGAATCATAAAACTTATATTCATAAACGAAATTATACATAAGATAAAACAAAAAAAAAACCAAAAAGACACTTTACACTGTTATCCTTAGGATGCAACTTTGGTGGTAACTTTCAAAAATAAAAGAAAACTGTTAATAATGGGGATAGAAAAATACAATAAAATAACAAACAAAACAATAACTGCACCTCCTATAAGCACTTTCCGTTCATTCCTGTATAACCCATTTCTATCTTTATAGACTGAGTCACCTTTTTACCAAAAGTACATTGTCAAAATTATTGTATAGGACATAGATAAACAAACAAATAAGAACACCAAGAAAACATTTGATATAGGTAACAACATGCCAAATTATTACTTGTGATTTCTCGGTAACATGGATTGTGAACTTAAAGGCAAAGGGCCATGGATTAGTACTTCTCGACAATGTTTCGCTTTATGGGAGATATATGTATGCATAACATGTATATTAAGAAAAACATATACTAGTAATAGAAAACCAAAACATTAATTTCAATAATAGGAATTCATTACCTAGGTCGAATTGTCTAGTTGCCTTCCTTGGGTCGCACTCGAAGAGTTCCACGATTAACCGGGTTATTATTTCAGACGCTTGTCATGGTTCGTTACCGGATCAAGTTACAGGATGAATTATTTGCTCATTTTTATTATTTAAGGACATCGGCAAACGGACGTCATTTGATCGAGATATCGCACAACACTGGAAAAGTAATTTCGAATGGAGTACTTTTGTGTTTACGACGCATGAAATGAACTATTTTTAGAGTGATTAGACTTTCCCGTAATTATGCTGTGAAACATTGTTTTTACACTGACTCTATTTAAAAGGATGCCATGTTAGTATTTCTTTACTTGAGATGATTTTCACACGTGGAGAGATTTTATTTCTCGTGACATTTTTCACCGGTACTAATATGAATGCATATTATATTTCTTCTCGTATGAAATACGTGATTGCTCCACGAAATACTGTTTTGAACTAACTTAACTCTTTATGCTCTCGTTGTCTTTTATAATATCTTCGATCGGAAGCTGGGGCGGGACTTAGTGTGTTTTATGAGTTTTTTTAATGAGGGGACATCGTAAAAATGATAAAGATTCTGTTTGTCTAACCCGTTCTCGCTTATCTTATGTTATAATTGGATAATATTTTACTGCCTGACAGGTAGTTGTCGGTTAATCTGGGAAATAATGACCAACAAGTGTGTTTATGAATTTCTCGGTGGCTGTCCCTTGTGAGTTATGAGTTAGATACGGCTCTTAATGATGTGGGCGGGCGTGCCCGGGATTGTTTTTTATGGCTTTGTTTGTGTTATTTACTTTGGACGGGTGTTAGAATTAGGGAATCGTTTTCGGTAGTAAAATAAAACTGATTGTCTTATCTATCAGTGACGTTGAATAGTGGATGAATACCCAGTGGCAAGTTTGAATTCTTTTGTTTAAAGGATTGATCATAACATATTCAACAACAAATAATTTGGTGAACAAATGCATGTATTTCCATAATCAATAATCAATACATTCAACCAGACTATATTGAGGCTTTTGTCATGTCTCATGAAACTCTGAACTCTAAATAAATAGGTCAACTACTTTGATACTGAAACTTAGCTAATTATAATTATATTTAGACTTAGTTGCAAACATATTTATCTGCAGTCATACAAATCTGTGTTTTTTTACTTTTTGTACTTATCCTTTTTTACTTTTTTTGTTATATTTCTCTTACCCATATACGTATATATCGGTTTTCAAAACGTCATCAAGCACACACTTACACATACATTTTTTGTAATATTTATTTATTTATTCATTTATTTATTTAATGGTCATGAAAGATACAGACAGACAAAAGTCCACTAAAGTACCTACATTATTACATTTAATTTTACTTATACTTAAACTTATATACTAATACTAATACTAATTTCAGACAGCAATTGAGACAAAGTAACAAAAATAAATGGTTTTTTGTTAGTTGTTTGCTTTTACTAATTTAAGCAGAAATTCTTTGATACATGAGTCGTTTCAAAGTGGTCTTTAATTTTTGGTTGGATTCAGAGAAAATATCGATTTGATCAGTGTACCTGTTAGCATTTCGAACAATTTTACATAGAGGAGAGTTTTGAGACGAATTAGTTCTCCGAAATGGTATGCGGAACAAGTGGCTAGTTCTAAGTGTCCGAATGGGAACGTTGATTTGAATTTGATTCAGTATATTAGCATTATCTACGGAATTTGAGATGATTTTGTGTAAAAAAAAATATCAGAGATCACTCTTCTACTCGATAGTGATATAATATAGAAATGTTTTCTCGCATTTTCAATGTCGCCGTTGTAATTGAAATTTTGTTTGAAACAAATATATTTGACAAATTTGTTCTGAATGTTTTCCAGGCGGTTTATATACGTTTTGTTTTGAGGACTCCATATAATGGAAGCGAAATTTAGCATTATAAACACAAATTGAAAAATTGATGTTTTCGAAATGTTTACATGTTCTCATTACATAGCCTAACATTCTTGAGGCGGAGTTTGCAAAATAAAGAAGTTACGGGAGGGGCGACGGATTTTTGGTACTCCCTGTATACTTACAAATCACTTCTTTCACTTGTACAGAGATGCCTGGCTCTTTTTATTATGGGAAATATGTGAAAATTGAGTAACATTTTTTTATTCGCTAGTAATAATATAAAATATGTAAAAATAAATTCAAGTCAATGTAAAATTATCATAGAATCATAATTAAAATTTAAAAATCGTGGTTTTGGCCCATTAGATAGAATATTCACAACATCCTCTAAAATATATTGAAATCTCAACTTGATCCAATAACTTGGAACTTTATGTTAGTATCATTTGCCATCCTTCCATACCCTACCATATGTACAAAATTTCAAACAGTGGAAAATATATCTAAAAAATATTCGCTGACTCTCCGTTGATCAGGCCGCTTTCAATCATTTACTCTGTATATAGCTGCAAATTTTTTTTTTCACACATGTGAGCAGAATTTTATTAATTATATATTCGCAATAACTCATTTCTTTAATGAATCGTTATCGTAGGTTAGTTTTAATTTGTTGGGTATGGAAAGAAAGTGTGAAATTATTAAGTCTACGGACTAATTAACTTTAATTTAATTATTTTGTTTATACTGTCCGAACTTTCTTCGAGACGTGATCATGGAAATATTTTATACGCATTGTGAACTTTTGGAATGCAACAAGATTAATATGAGAACATTGTCAATGAAAATTTGTTACATTATTGAAAACGTTCTCATAGTAACAATTGTGGAATTCATATTTTTTTTTAAGTTTTGGCTCTACAAAAGATTGATCTGTAATGCCCGTGAGAACACCGAGGTATCCATACATGTTTGGGAAAAGTTGAGACCTGTTTTTGAAAGAACATCATATAGGCGGTATTAGGAAGGAAATGGACACGCTTCATAATGTTCATGGATTGGTGAAATAGGAAGTATATTGAAAAGGGAAACATTCTCAATTGAATATTGAATAGAAATATTTTTTGTGAATTGAAAAATCCACGATAAAAAGTATATTGTTACGAAAATAAGTACAGTACGCCCCTGCGTGTGTATCCAGTTGTTTATTACGCGCCAGACAATGTAACCGTAAAAAAATTCCGATGACAAACATTGAATAATCTCGATGTTTCCACGAACCGCTCGAAAATTCCGGATGACAAGAACAAGGACAGCTCTACGGTTATCAACATTCCATCAAAAATATCTTGACAAATATCAACACATACCTGACTAAGAGACAAGAAAACACCTTGAAAAAACACTTAAATACTTTTTAAAAAAAGATGAAAATAGTAACAAACCATAATTAAATTTTTCCAAAATTCCATCATAGGTTTCCCAAAAAAAAATTTAAAAAACACTTCACCAAATGAAAATCGGAAACCCCTAAAAGATCTTGGAAGCGACATAGTCTACAAAATACCGTATGTAACAAAGTGTACATCGGACAGACTGGACGATACTCAAAAACTAGAAATGTCGAACATAAACGCAGTATAAAACCTGAAAAGCTCTTCAAGACAACTAATAAAACAGGCATGGCAGAGCACACAAACAATACCTTACACCAATTTGATTTTGAAAACAAAAAAATTGTTGGAAAATGACGAAACTATAAAAAAGTGATTCAACATGGAATACAAATTAAACATTAGACACCCAATTTTTGTTCATGTGATATAATAATAAAATAATAATTTATTCACACAGGAAAAATACCAACTAAAAGTACCACAGTAGCTAATTCCCCATATTCAGAAGAATAACATATTTTGGACGCCTACCTGTGGGTCTCATACACCTTAACGATAAAAAAAAACAACAAGAAGAAATCACTAATTCAGGAAAAAGAGAGGAATGTCTTACCAAATTCTGGTTCTGACCTTCTCTTATAATTATCATGAAAAGGGAGGAAAACAAAATATCTCCTGTTGACACATATGTATATGTCCCTATTATTTTGTTTTTTTTTTCTCTTTTCATCGACAAAGAAACCTAGTGCTAATGTGAGGATAGAATCTTGTTATTTTTACATATTATGTGCTATAAAAATTAGTCGGGGCCCATTTACACCGTAATATACATGTGTGTATTTATGTATGTGTATGTATATGTAGTTAGGTATATATATATATATATATATATATATATATATATGATTCACCGCACCGGCGCTGTATATTCAACAGTTTTCTGCCAGTACACGTTGACCTCCGATATATATAATGGTCATGTTCGCATCCGTATAATCTTATCAGTTTTAAACACCATTTGACTTCCATATATTACATTTTTCTTCAAGTTGGCATCAAGCAGTGTTGCCATATCATTCCAATGGTAATATTTCGAGATGGGAGCTATGCACATAGTTTGTTTCTGTGACTTCGTGAAATTGTAAGTTTTATGTTGAGTTCAACACTCATATCACCTTTATTTCAAATTCTGTTGGATTTCTTGGAATGAAAAAAATTAAATACCTTTCATTTGACATTGTTATTTTTTATCTTCCTTTTTTTATTTCAATTCGGAGTTGTTGTTTTCTAATATTTGTTGAATGATTATGCTTGTTTCCACTATTCAAACAAATGAATAATATTGAAAAGGGAAACATTCTCAATTGAATATTGAATAGAAAGTATTTTTTGAATTGAAAGATCTACGATAAAAATGAAATTATTTTGGTGAATATAATAATAATAATAATAATAAAGCGGCTTTATTCATCATTTCAAATTCTACATATAACAAAGGAAAAATTCAACAGTATTAATTAATGGACAGAAGGTGAACGATGAAAAGGCGTAGTGTCAGCTATAGCTGTTTTTCAACTCGACCATATCTAACATATACATATCTATATCCATATCTATCCATCTATCCATATCTATCCATATCTATATCCATATCCATATCTAACAGAAAACAACTACTTTCCCGGCTAAAGCCACGCTGGACATTGAACTACATCTGATGAATGTAGTTTTGTTTGAATGAACAAAAATTAAATTATCAACGTAAAATATTTTTTCCTTTGGGGATGCAAAACAAAAATAACTGAACATTTAATAACGAAACTCTAGCAAACATTAAACTCATCAAAACATAAAAATAAAAATTTCGGAATGAATTCCTATTCAACGAACGGAAATATTTTTTTTAATTTACAGAAACTTTGATTACTGGCCAACTTTTGTTGCAAAAAATTTCAAGTTTTTTTTTTCAGTTCAATAACTTTCTTAGAGCTATTCGACTTCTATATATGTTTTAGAAATCCTTGTTCAACCGCTGTTTTCCTCTTTGTTGAAACAAATTCACTTGGTATGGGTTCTGGTTCTTGTTCTGGTTCTATTTCGATTACTTTGAATTCAGGGTTGATACCATCCTCATTTTCTTTTCTTGAATCCGTATTCAATTCAATTCAATTTCTTCCGAACGTTTTACTTTATAAGAGTCATACCTTCCTTTTGAAGCAGTAATAATTTGTTCACTTTAGCAGTGTGGTACACATGCTTCTCGCTATCCTTTTTATTGAAATCTGGAATACTTTTGGAACAAGAACAAAAGTCTTCCTTGCTCTGTAGTTTGCCAATAATATTTTTTCTCTGCTTAGATTTTTTGGATTTTTTAAGTTTTTTTAATAATTTAAACTAAAAGATTAGAGATAATCAATAATTATTGAAGTATAATTTGCCTGTATTCATTTTGAGATAATTTTCATTAAATTGGGATTGTCA
Source organism: Gonioctena quinquepunctata (assembly GCA_018342105.1). Classification (NCBI taxonomy): domain Eukaryota; kingdom Metazoa; phylum Arthropoda; class Insecta; order Coleoptera; family Chrysomelidae; genus Gonioctena; species Gonioctena quinquepunctata. Next base: position 286,154 of record JAFIRS010000288.1, read on the forward strand.
GCAACTGAATTAGAACACTTCCGATTATGGTTTTATGGGCAAAAAAATCTCCCATTCATAAGATATGTCGCTGTTCTGCGAGGTAATGCAATGGGAAGCTCAAACTGGAGTTGAAATATGTATATAAACATTTAGCCTATAATACATTTCCCCAAAAATACATCCAATAATAATGAAAATCGAATGTTTTCTTAAGATAATGCAATTGAAAGGAAATATAGTATATCTGGTGCCCTAAGAAGACATTGGCGGTATGGCGATATCAACTTCTTCCATGTCCAATAAATAATTTTTTTTCTCTCGGTCGGGAAGATTTTTCCACTTAAAATTCGTTTTCTGCGATTTTGAAACCCCAAGATAAATCTTTGAGTCGAATTGGACCATAAGACAAAATATAGGCTACATTTTGAATTATCAAATTGGCATCGTCATTCCAAATTCTTTAAAAAAATTATGGAAACATCAGATATCATACAAAATCCGATAATATTTGATTATCGAATTTTGATGACTGATCCGATTATATCTGGTTGTTATGGGGCTAGCCCCCATAACAGCCAGATATAATTGATTGATTCATTCGGCTTCCATATTGGCTCCGCCATTTTGAATCTCCAAATTCTCAAAAAAGTGGTAATCCGCAAACTTGAAATCCCCAAAATCGAACCACAAATAACAAAATTTGGCCGTGATGTTGAATTTTAAAATTTTTATGCACACATCTGAATATCCTTTTTTTTTATTGACGCGGCCGATACTTGAAGAAAATTAATATTAAAGCAAACAGAAGACACTCACTTCACTAAATGATTTTCACTAAATTGGTTTCACAAAACCACGATACGTGTTTCGCTATGCAGTAGCTTCTTCAGGTGGAGGTCATTTAGTGAAGTGAGTGTCTTTTTTTTTATCTAATATTCCATTTTTAGTCGTATCGTACCTCAAATAAAGATTACAGGGTGGCGAATACTGAGTATTTTGAACTGGTAATACGAAACAGGGAAGTCCATATGGAACTAGAGAATAAATTGACAAATCCGGGTATTTTTTATATTCTTAAAGTGGCTAGCTTGTATTATAATATAATTATGTGTTTCATTAGATTTCTTTATTGTTGAAAAGGGAAACATTCTCAATTGAATATTGAATAGAAAGATTTTTCTGTGAATTGAAAAATCCACGATAATGTTGCTTATTATGGTTGTGTATGTAGTTAATTTTATGGCATTTTTTCTGTTAGGGTGACTATGATTGAATAAAGTTATAGAAAAAAAATCGTTTCTCTTATGAACAACATATAATGCGGTAACAACAGTGTAAAAAATATTTTATGATTCAATTTTGGCTAACAAACTAAATTATTTCAAGATCTTTTTTGCTTTCAATTGTTTGTCCATAGGTTCCTTAGCGATTTCAACCGAAAAGTTATCGACCTCCAGCGTGAAAGTAATAGGTCACATTGAGTTATTGTTCAGCGACAAATTTTTTCAGAAGAACTTTCTCGTGATTTTCTTGTGAAAATTTAGTTTATGATTTTACATTTCATTTTTTTGTACAAAAATTATGTAATTAAACATTAATATCAAAAAAAGAATAACCTTTCACTGAAGTTGACCTACAAAATACATGAATCAAAGTCAATGAAATAAGTTGATTAGTCCCGACCATAAAAAAAATCAATATAATTCTGTGATAATGCAAACCAAAAATAATTTGCCATTTCAGGTAAATAGAAATGAATGATATAGTTGGATTGTTGAACAAAAATACCTAAGTATGTCATCAACAGAAACTGTAGTCTTCAATACTCTGAGAATGATCTCCAGTAAAAAATAGAAATTGGTTGCCGTATTGGAATCGCTTAGTCTGTGACCCCTGAATCCTTCATTTCGATTTTTAGTCGACTTGGAACATAAATGATGAATTTGTTCGCAATATTGAAATCGTCATTCCGAATTTCCACATTCTCGCGAAAAATCACAATCCCCCTATATCGTTTTTTATAGTAACTGAATCACGAATTACTGAATCCACCGCTGTTTTCAATGCAAAATATCAATCCGCCAGCTAAACACTACCCGATAATGATTTTGAGTCGAATCATCACCACATTTTGACCTTCTCCCAATTCAATTTCTAGCAAATGCAAATCCGAAAAATATAAATTTTTGACCACGGAAACCGCGAAAAAAAAAAGTGATTTTTTCCATCATGATTTAATATGCCAAGAATAATAATACGACCCCACCCCCGGCATACATTTGAATATTTTTCGTAGTCGCGCCCAAAAACGTGATTTTTAACTTTAAAAAAATCATAAAATCTGTATACAAGATTATTTCTATACAAGACTGATTTGTTCGCGGTTATCATTAGATTGAGAGGAATACAAGAATAATGGTGGAATGATATGAAATAAATATACGATGCTTACAAATCATAATCGTAAGTTTTCTGACACAATTTTCCAATTTCCCAATTTTTCGTGTTCAGCTGGGACTCACCTTGGTCTGCATACACACGTATAGAACGAATTTTAAAATGTAAATTATTATTCCTCCCTTAGAATGGCATGGGTATAGAACGAATTTCAAAATGTAAATTATTATTCCTACCTTAGAATGGGATGAACAATGTTGCCAAATGCATCGGAAGCCAACCGTTACATGGATGGACAAAAAATGTACATAATATACACGAAGTCAACGCGACCTTATCCCAATAAAATTTACAATTTTCTGTAATCAGGTCACAAAACTTCCAGATATCAAAGTTTATGTAACAAGTCTGATGGAATTCTTGAGGAAAACTTGTCTATATGACCAAATGCTGAAGAAAAACGGCTAATAACCTAGTAGTTGATGCCGTAAAAAAATCAACTATCCCTCCAAGTTGAAAAGAAATCTCTTCTTTTGGCGTTTCAAGCTGATACAATGCGCAATAGATTTATTGTCTAGCAGTCTAGCACACAAGCCAAGGCACCTCACATTCAATTCTTGCCCAATGACCTACCCGACATTCAATTACAAACAAAAAATATCCTATCAATTCCATCATCCACTGGGTATAAATTAAACAAACTTTCGTTGCGTTATCGGGGGAACTCCATCATAACAGTTACGTCAAATATTGAATCGAAGCGGATGTGCACGTTTCTTTCAGTCGAACTTCGGAGAAAGTGAAAACGATTTTGTGCTACCTTGACACTGTAATAATATCAAGAATATCCTTAGTTATGCACGACGGTGAATGCCGTGTTACGCAACTCAATAATAAAGCATAGAGTGTGTTTTATCGAATGAAATGGTGCCTAATTGAATATTGTTAATAGTTTCTTGTCGGCTATAGGCTGGAAAGCTCATTTTTATTTTATTCTTCGTGTTTTCAACGAATTGCATACGTTTTTTAAATCGAATTGAAATAAGATGTTCACTTTTATGTATGCAATTCCTCCTAAATTTCACAAGGATCGCACACACGGGACAAAGATGTATTTTCTTGGAAAAACCCATTATTGAAAAACTCCATCGAACAAAAAAATGAGTGCGAGTAACCTTTACGCGCGGTTGAAGTAAAACTTCTTGGCAGATGCATTTCATAGTATCCAGTGAGTTTCAAAAAGTTTGCACCATATGGGAAACTTTTTTATTATCCATTTGTCAGAAAAGTTTATTCTTCATTAAAATTGGTACATTGCGGAAAACTTGCAATTGAGTTGTCAAAACCCTAAATTTCCAAACGGTGTACATGGGAGAACAAAAAATTGGACTTTTGATCAAGAGTAAACTATCCTTATTTTCGACATTATCGAAAAAGTGTATTTAGAAAAATTGTTAAGAAACAATATTCAGATTTGAAATTACAGCCACCTACGCAACAAAAATCTCATATATACCTCAGTCTCCTCCCTCATATTACTGTAATATTGCAATGCAAAATTTGGTCTAACTTATTTTTTATACTAGAATATCCACATTTGCTGAAAATGGTTTGAATTTTTACTAGTTTTTTGGTACTCTGAATGTATGTCTATAATAACTATCAGTATGAGTTAATGGAAGAAATAATTAAATTAATTAATAAATTTATGCTAAATAATTAAATAATACAAATCTGCAATGACTTTAATCCCTTAAAGGGTAGTCCCAATTTATGTAGTAAACATAGAAAAACAAAATTAAAAAAATGTTCAGAAACCTGAATAATCGATCATTGAATCCTTAAATTTCTAGATATGTCTTCGTTCCACCGCCAAACATTTTATTGTTCGTGCACAAAATTCTTTATTGTCATTTTTTTTAAAGATTTTGGAATACTGGCACAACACTCCCTAATAATTTTTTTTAATTCATCGATATTTTGAAGAATATATTTTTTTCAAAACGAAAGTTTAGGCTTTCAATATTAACGTTTATCGTACAATATTAGGAATAACTTCATATTTCACATGGGAAATTTGTCTATGAATTACTAAAATCACATAACCTTTGACTTTTTGATAGTTTAAGCACTAAACAATTTTGCATTTCTTGTGGGTGCTTACATTGTGAAATTTATTAATAAACTTTTTTGATAATGTCGAAAATACGGGTAATTTACTCCTGATCAAAATTCCTATATTTTGTTCTCCCTTGTATTTTAGAATTTTGACTTGAATGCAAGTTTTCCGCAATGCACCAATTTTTATTAGGAATAAAATTTTCTGACAAATGTATAATAAAAAAAGTTTCCCATATTCATTCATTTTTGTTGCTCCAGAAGTAAAGTTACAATATACAATGGAAAATACATAAAACAATAAATGGGTGATCCAGAAGAATTTTACAACTCTTGTGCGGATCATAGAATAGTGATATAAGTATAAATATAAATATAGTACGAAGTATAAGACTGTGTAAATATAAAAATAGCAATAAGTAATAGTAATAAATATAATAATAGTAATTAATAATAAGTAATAGTGAATATAATAATGAATAATGTATAATAGTAATAAGTATACAGATATTGATAAAAATCACAAAATTATAGATGTAAAGATAAAATCATAGGTGTAGAGATAAGGTACAATGATGTTGGGATAAAACAATAAGTTCAAAGATAACACTGGTAAGATATGGATACGAAAGGGTAAGGCAATGAAACATTGACAAGGTTTTTTTTTTCAATCTATTATATTATGGACGTAGGGGAAGGTCGGGTAGTATCGGACAGCGGGTGGTATCGGATAGTTGGTATTTTGACTACTTGGTGCGTGATGTAGCGCTTGTCAGTCAAATGGCGTATGCATCTGAACAAGAAACCAGTACTCCCCATATATTTCAAGAGAATGCTACGTCGTTTCATAGTTATTGCCGATTTTGTGAAAATTGTGGTGTTTGGCACTGTACATAGATAATTTTTCACGACTGAATCTCCATCCAAAGTAAGTATATCTATAATGATTAGACATTTATTTAAAACGCTATCAATTAACGATTTTTATGATTACTGTATAACAATCACCAGCCATCTTTATTTTATACTAGATTTTTTGGCCCGTGTTATTCGTTTGGTATCGAACACATCCGTTTTGGGTGGTATCGGACGGTTCTGGTGATACCGGACGGGTAGCGGGTAGTGTCGGACATTTTTATGTTTCTCATTACTCTGCTCTTTGCAGATATCATGGGAAAGATACGGGGTACATGAGACGAACAGCATATGAAAGAAGCCCTGGAGAAAGTCTTGACGAAAATCATATCTATTAGGGAAGCTAGCCAGAGATATTCAGTTCCGAAAATTTCTCTAGCTGACAGATTAAAAAGTATCCGGCGAAACGAAGAAGTAATAATAAAACCGAACACATACAACAAAGGTACATTTCATAGCACCTTCAATGATGAGCAGGAAAACATGTTATATGAACATGCGAAGAAGTTGGACAGCCAACTGATGCCACTCACCCAAGTAGCACACATAGGTCACAATTCGGTTGTACAGACGTCTACTAGACCTTTCGCAAAAGTCCATGACTTATGTCTTGTAATATGCTAAGACGTCGCTATGTATGCCAATACGACAAAAAGGCACACTCTTGCGACGTCACATCGACGTTATAAAGTAGTGGTAATGACTTGCCAATAAGGGTCGTTCTGTGGTCTTAGTCTAGTCATTATATCATTATGCATGAAGGTCATAGTCTTTCCAATATAGTATTACAATATGTATACCATATCAAAAGATTTTATATAATATCAATATAATATATAAGTCAGCCTTCCTTTACATGTTCATGATACTCTGTGACCGTAATAGTTATCGAGATAAAAATGATTTTCAGTTATGTCTCTTTAAGAATTGTTCTGAAACTCTAGTGACCAAGCAAATCAATTTTTACGATCAAAATCCAATTCTACTCACTTAAAATTCATGCGCCTCGAAAATTAAGAGAGATAAATATGTATTTTCATTTCAGAAAAAATATATTTAATCAATTTTTCCCATTAATCTTTGAAATAGATAGACCATATTACGAAAGATACTTGATTAGCACATCTCCAATGATTTTTAAATTGATATAACACCCAGGGTCCCATATTTTTTATTTTAAATATCTCTGTTCCAATATGGCTACCAGAATGATGTTATCAATCAATCGAAAAACATGGATGCCGTCCTTCTAATGTCGAAAAGTTGCAATTACTCCGGTATGTACTATCATACGAATATCTCAAAGACATCGCAATATCTTACATAAAAAAGTTGTAATGTAGTCGCTGTGACCACAAGTAGCAAGTTTTGTTGTACTAACGTCGTAACGCTATCAAAACAGAAAAAGATATACACTGAGTGAATAAGCATTCCGCTAGTTCCGCCTAATGGAAAACGCTAAAAATAACTGACATTTACAATAGAGGTAATGTTGATGTTGAACAGTTATATTTAAATATGTTTTATTTATCACTCGAAGTGCACATACATATTATTTATGTCTTTCCTTGTTGTGAAAACAATTGAAGGAACTTGAACTTCATTTTTTTGCAGTGTCCCATGATTAATTATTTCAGATGTTAATTTTGGGGTAGGCACTCATCCTTCCTCTTTATATTTTCCTATACGCTCCAGTTCTCTTGTAAGGCAGATTGGATTTTTGTTTTGGCATTTTAATCATTCATACGGAACTGAATATTCTACATACATAACACAATATACCTATCCAACAAAAATAACATAACTAACAAAAATAATCTAACCTAGATACATAATGTAATCATTACGACCAAAGTTCATCAGTTGATAAAACTACATTACATGAGTACAATATGTAGTCGTAGAAACGTTCCAAAAATCTATTCATTAGAACCACATATGTTCATTGTCATAATAACCTCACAACAACTGCTCTTTTGAGTTCTACTTAACGACACATACAATTTATTTACATACAAACCACAGTACAACTTCATCTCGAGAATTCTTTATTGTACTCTCGTTATATCTACTACACGACGTCATAGCAACGCCTGAAGGTTATGAAACGCACATTAACTTTTTGGTTTTAAAACATACAAATACGTGGTCTTTAAGACGGTATAAGAAGTCATTATGTTAATTTTATGACTCTGTGCTACTTGGGCAGCAGATCGGAATTTTCTAAACTAGCGAACCAGTTTGTATCAAAACTGAAAATCAAACACCGTTTCAATAAAATTAAAGATATTGCAGGAAAAGACTTTTATTACGATTTTATGGAAAGACATGAGGATCTGAGACTGAGAACCGCTGAATCTACAAGTTTTCAGAGAGCAGTAGGCTTCAATAAAGAACAAGTAGATTTATTTTTCGACAAACTCACAAAACTGGTTACCAAATTTGTTTTTTCAGCGAAAATTTTTAACACGGATGAAACTGGAGTTTCAGTAATTCATACAAATAAACTGAAGGTGATATCTGTAGAGGAAAGAAAACAAGTAAGAAAACTAACATCTGCCGAACGAGGTAGAAATGTCTCCATCTCATTGTGTATCAATGCTTCTGGAGATCAATTCATCCCACCACTTTTCGTGTTTCCAAGGGTCAGAATGGACAATGATTTGAAGAAAGATGCTCCTCTAGGCAGCATTTTTTATGGGCAACCGAGTGGCTTCTTGATATGCAGATTTTTTTTGCGGAACGAGTCAATCCAAATGAAAAAAACCTGTTCTTTTGATTGTAGATGGTCATTTCAGTTATAAGGACCTTGATGTTATTTGTTTTGCCAAAAACCATCACATTTACATGCTCAGCCTGCCTCCACATACTTCACACAAGCTTCAGTCATGGAGCCCTTCAAAGACGGTTACAATGAAGTTTGCTCATTGTGGATGCGACAGTATCCAAACATGAAAATAACTCTCAAAGACATTTCTGATTTGGTGAATTCAGCCTTTTCCCGCATTTGCAGAATGGAATTGGCACAGTCAGGGTTTTTTTGTACAGGAATCAATCCACTGAACAGAAATGTTTTCAGTGATATAGATTTTTCAGCTCACTCATTAGTAGTCGGCCACGAGATGCACCCATTATATAACCATATGGATGAAACTGAAGATGAGCCGTCTCCACACATTGAGAAACTGGCCCGTCTTCAGAAGCTGCTCCATCTTCAGAATCTGGTCTTCGTCAGAAGCTGGTCCATCGTCAGAAGCTGGCCCATCGTCAGAAGCTGGCCCATCTCACTCTCATCAGGACCTATCATTAGGACCCCGAGTCAAATCAATATTTTTGGCAAGACCAATCTCGCCGATAAATGTTTTAGAGGAAATCTCTAGTCCCTCCCTAGTCGGTCTTCAAATATAAGATTCCAAACAAGAAAAACTCGCTGGGAGAAGAGTGAAATTCTAACTTCAACGCCCCATAAAGAACAATTAGAGGAACAACGAAGACTTGCAGAAGAGAAAAAGGAGCAAGCTGCAATTAAGAAAAGATTTAGAGAAGGAAAGGCCAGAAATGAGGACAAAAAGGAAAAACGAATAAAACTCGGAGAGAGCTCAAAAGTAGAACAAATAAAAACATTTTTAAAATTCAATGATCAATTAGAAAATGAAAAGGAAACTACCACCTGCATTGTGTTTGAAGAAAGTTTTGAGGAAAACTGGATCCAATGTAGAGTTTGTGAGGGATGGACCCATGAAAACTGCGCTGACCTTGGGAGGAATTATCTCTATTACGAATGTGACATTTGTTACAAGAAATTGTTATTATTTTTTTATTAATGAAAGTTTATGAGCAATGCATCATGCATGTTATCCATAAATAAAGTCCTTGTCCGATACCACCCATCACATTTTGAAAACACGAAAATGTAAGGTATTCGAGAATCTTTCAATAATTACATTACTTTAAGTTTTTTTAAAATAATTATATGTGGGTGTGTTTATTTAATGTGAGAATCAAAAAATAACCCTTGCTCATTACACAAAAATTTAAAAAAAAGTTAAGGTGGCCGATACCAGCGGACTTTCCCCTATGTTCTTGATATCGGTGATATCAAAGGATAGTTCTTTTGAATTTTGAATGACATTTTGCATGCTCACTTGAAGAGTATTGAATAGTTTCGGTCCCAAGTATGTGTAGTCTTTTTGTCCTACCGATTTGTACATTGTAGGACAAACGTATTTAAGGTGTTGCCTGGTAATATATTCATGGGTTTTCAGAGTATTGTCGTATATCGATATTTTTATATAGGAGTTGTCTGACATCTAAGATTTCAGATTCACAATATAATGATTCACTTTTGTACTTAGCATTTTTCTGCATGATTATTCCCATTTTTTTTTTTATAACTTCAAGAGGACGTTAGTATGTTTTTGATACTCCTCCCCATCCCAGGATTCCATATGAGATGTGGCTTTCAGCTACACTGAAGAATATGATTTTTTGTTTGTTTGCAGTCAAGAATATCTGTCAGTTGTCTAAATTTGTACAGTACCATACGCAATGTTTTCAAGCAATGGTGCAAATTTTTTTGAAACTCACTGTGTATATTTTTATCACAAGCCTACAAAAAAAAAGTTCAGCTGTGTTTGTATCTGTGGTAGATAAGGAAGGTAATATACCATACAACGATAGTAGTCAGCTCTAGTTCACTACATAACCTCTTTTTAAGTATTTTGTGGACTTATTCGGAAACAACAAGTTTTACAATAACACCGACCCAATAAGTTTTGTTACGTTTCTGGTTCATTTATTTTGAACGATAAGCAAAAATTGATCCGCTTGTATTTTGCTTTCTTCAATATTGAAATTCGGTATCAAGATAAAGCGTGGGTGCCTCATAGTGTATGTAAAATATGCATTGAACATTTGCGACAATGGGAGAAAGGTAGACGTAAATCTTTCAAATTTGGAGTACCTATGATTTGACAAGAACAAAAAAATCCCCATGACGACTGTAACTTCTGTATAACAAATATAACGACGAAAACAATCCCCTCAAAAAGGAGAAAACGTTCCAATACCAGTTTTTCATCAGCTACCACAATTCCAGGAGAAAGGAATTGAAGAAACTGGCGTCTCTTTATTGACAGCAGAAAAAAAAGTCTCAAAGCTGTCCTTTTACATAATGGCTATAATCATGCTTCTATTTCAATTGCCTACGCTACTTGTATGAAAGAAGAATCTGAAGTGATTTCAGTCCTTTTACAGGAAATAAAATATGTTGAGCATAATTGGGTGATCTGTGTCGACTTGAAGATGGTTAATTTTTTGTTAGGTCAACAAAGTGGCTGTACAAAATACCCATGTTTTATTTGTCTCTTGGACAGTCGAGCCAAATCAAGACACTGGATACAGAGATGTGGAACGACTTGCATGGAAATCTTTTGTAGCGGTTGCACAAAATTTCCTAGGAAATTACAAGTCAGTTGAGGAAATGCTTCTTAACTTTAAAAATTTAGGCAATCTGAGTATAAAAGCACACTACCTCTATAGTCATATAGATCACTTTCAACATAACAAGAACAAGGAGAACGCTTCCACCAAGATATTAAAACAATGGAGAACAGGTATCAAGGCAGATGGGACGTTCATATGATGGCGGACTATTGCTGGGAAATTATGCGCGATTGCCCAAAATAACTACACTCTAAAAACTTCCTTAAAAGATAATTTCTTGATGTATAATGTTCAAATAAAGCCATATTTTTCTAAAAATGCATTTTTCTTCTCATAAACTAGAGCCGATACAAAAAAAACGGTAACATATTTGACATCACCTTATTAGACATACGTAAAATCAGGTCTAAAATCCTAGGCACCAAAATGTGTGCAGATTAGTGTAATATAATTCACAGTGAGCAACATAAAGTCATACATTTATATTCATCGAGCATTACAAATAAATTATTTCGATTATTATTGAAATTTAAATATTTAATTAAAGGTTTATGATAACTAAAATGAGAAATATGAACTCTGCTACGAAATTTTTTTAAATTTCTTGAGAAAACTGCATCCATTATCATACCATGAATAGTTGTTGATTGAAGTGGAGAATTATCCATTGTTAAATTTATTTTTTTCTCTCAAACAATGGTTGAGATTCTTCTAAAGGAAAATAAACATTGAAATCTCCATCAAGAGTCATCAAGACTCTCGTCAACCTGACCAGCCAGCATGCAAAATATACCATCTGGAGTTCCTCAGGGTTCAGTCCTGGCACCACTTCTCTTTTTCATCCACACTTTCGATTAAGTGATTAAAATAAATACGTTCATCGTTCCTTGTTATGCTGATGACACCTAATTGTTATCTAACTTTTCACCTGAAGATTTTACAGATCAATAATATCGCAACGTCCCAGAATATTAACTGAATCATAATATGAAACTCAACTCTTCATATATTGATGAAGACGATTTGAACATCTCTAAGACTTGTTATTTCAGACTTGAATTACTTTATGCCAACAACTCCCGTTCAGATAAAAAAAATATGCGTGTCACAAGATATAGAAGATATGAATATATTGAAGATTTTTCCTGAACTTTTCGAAATCATTTCAGCTTTATCTTCACGACCCCAATTGCGAAATAAACTTCTGTTCAGAAGAAACATCTATAATAGAAATATTAGATCATCAAATTCATTGACAGTGCCACGATATCGCACGGCCATGTTTCATTAGAGCTAAAGATCAGACAGATATCAAATCAAAATAGATTTGGAGCTTGTCTGAAAAAACAATAATCTCAGGATTTCTTTGATTTCACGCATTTGAATAGGAGAATATTACCTACAAGATTAGGATTAAGGTTGGTATAGGTCAATAGATTGAGTTGAATTTATATAATATGATAAAGAACTTATATAATATGATAAAGACATTAAAATTATTATACAGGGTGACCCAAGGGTGCGTGCAAGCTCCATAACTTTTTTTATCCAAGCTATCGACTTGATTTTTTCTAAACGATAGGTCCGACAATGAGGCACATTCTAAAAATATTTCTATTTATATACAGTCCCATAATAAGATACAAAACTAAGTTTTTTTTGACAAACCATCAGTTTCGTTACATTTTTTAAATTCACCACTAAATTGTCGATATAGCGCACCCGGGTTTCTTAGACTTATCTGCAATAGTTTTTGACTTATGTCAATTTATGTGTCAAAATAGCGTCGTGCATAGACCCACAGAAAAATTCATAACTTCAGAACCATTCAAGATAACTCAACCAACTTTTCCAGTCGATTCCTTAGGCTTTAGCGCATCTTTTGAGCGGAGGCGAACTGAGAGTTGATGTTCTATCGCCTACTACGATTTTTTGAAATTTACAAATTACAAATGGCAATAAATTTTTCAAATGCAACACCCTATTGCTTTTTGCCGAAATAGAGTTTGTGGGGTGTACTTTATGGAATTTGCGAGATTTGTTGCAAAATAAAAGGAAACGAGTAGGCACTGTAAAATTCTGAAAAGAATACGTTTCAACAAAATGAAATTGTAATATAAACAGGTGTACATCACAAAGTAAATAATTCTAGTAATCGTTACAAGAACAATACATCCATATCAATTTAAAAATACTAACTGTGATGAAAAAAACGTGATATGGAAAATATAAAAACATGTTTGAAAACAATAAACAATTGATATAGATTGGTCTCACTTTCAGGATACCGAGGCTGCGACTACATCACTATCTGAATATCTCTTAAAGACCTACACGTCCCTGGTCTTCAATAACACTCTCCGTGTGATGAGAGATACTCTGTCATGCATTAAATCCATGAGTGAAACTACTCAAGAACCTACAGATATTAGGGCGTACAAAACTTATTAAAAACATTATCTGAAAGAAATTAAAGTTGCTAAAAAATTTGCTAACAATAACTTTATCACAAATTCCAGTAATAAATCACGTGACAGTTGAAGACTGATAAATTTTGAAAGGAATAAAAACAAAACAAAAGAAAGAGAATATTTTAAATTCATTATCAATAATAGACCAAAACACCATTAACTTTTTGAAAAATCTTCCGAAACACAAGGAATCCTTCTTTTTTTTACCTGTGACAGAAATGGAGGATTCGGATGACATCAAAAACCTCAAAAACTCAAAGTGCTGTGATGTTTACGATGTGAACAGCGAAATTATTGAAGAAACTGGTGAGGAATTGTGGAACCTCTTACTGCACTGATCAACCTATGTTTTTCCGAGGGCTCTTTCCCGACGCTTTCAAACTCAGCACAATAATACCGATTTTCAAGAATAAAGGAGATGAGGATGATGTAGACAAACAACTACCGTCCTATATCGATAATTCCCATATTCGGAAAAATAATGGAAATCATAGTGAAACAAAGGCTAATGAGTTTCTCAGAAAAACATAATTTTCTTAATAAAAACCAATTTGCATTCAGAAGCAATTAGTAAGATTGTGCAAGGCATTGTCGAGGGTTTTAAGTGGCGCAAACATTCTTCAATAACAATGTGCGACCTAAGCAAGGCGTTCGACTGTGTCTCGCACGACTTACTCTTGAAAAACTGGAATAAGGTATGGCACTTGAGTTCTTCAGTTCTTACCTCAAAAACAGGATGCAGTCAGTGTACATCAATAATATTTCTTCTAGGTATCGGAATATAAACCACGGTGTACCTCCGGGCTCCGTGTTGGGTCCACTCCTTTTTATTATTTATATATATATATATATATATATATATATATTCAGGGTGTTAGTGAATAAGTGCGACAAACTTCAGGGGGTGATTCTGCATTCTGCTATATAACTTTTGTCCGCAAATGCTTCGTTTTCCGAGATACGGGGTATTGAAGTTTTTCTTAAAAACTGACTATTTATTTATTGCTCTGAAACCGGTCCATATATGCAAATGAAATTTAATGAGTTTCAAGAGGTAGTTATTGCGCATTTTTTTACATGCAATTAAGAGTTTTATGTTCATCATTGGCGCGCATACGGGTAATGATCTCAATTTTTTTAAAGAAAAAAATTGTACGCCACTAAGATATTTCAAATTGAAAATCATTTTTGAATTCCTCGTTCAATTTGTGACAAAAAATCTCTCGTGCCTTTTTTTCTTATGGTGCGGCTTTTTTATGCAAAAGATAAAACATTTCAACGCGTATTTGTCATTACTTTAATACATTATCTAGTAGCGATGCTAGTAGGCTACTGTCAACATTCTGTTAAATACGAATATTTCAACGAAATGTCAAATTAGCGTGTCTTCATTTTTAAGCTTCTAGTTTGGTATAACATTAATGATAATAAGTAATAAATTTTACTTTTATCGAAAAGAATGGAAAATTATACAAATGCGGAATTGTCAGACATGCATTTTGTCTATGGTCGAAGTAATGGAAATGGTCGGCAAGCTCGACGATTGTATGCTGAGTTGTATCCAGGACGTAGAGTACCCCATCACACAATATTTGCAGTTGTCGAGTTAATTGCGGAGTCACCTGAAACAAGTATTCGAAAAATTGCCAACTTACTGAATGTAAGCAACTTCACTGTATTTAAAATTCTTAAGAACAGCAATTGTATCCGTTTCATATTCAACGTGTGCAAGCTCTACTACCTAGAGACTTTTTTCCGCGCCTAGTTTTTTGCCATTGGATTCTTCATCAAATTGCTCAAATTCCTAATTTTTTAAATGGCGTTTTGTTTACTGACGAGGCTAATTTTGGACGACAGTGTATACAAAATTTCCATAACAATCACCTCGGGGCTGAGGAAAATCCACAAGGAATCTTTGAAGCTCATTTTCAGCATCAGTTTTCAGTGAATGTTTGGCTTGGGGTACTTGATGATCATTTAATCGGTCCATATTTCCTCCCACAACGACTAACAGGCGACCCTTACCTTAATTTCCTACAGGAAGAGTTACCTGTTCTTCTTGAATAAACTCCTCTACAGCTGAGACAACACTTCTGGATCATGCATGATGGTGCACCAGTCCATTTTAGCATTATTGTACGTAATCACTTAGATACAGTATATCCAAATCGTTGGATAGGTAGGGGAGGTACGGAACATTGGGCTGCTCGATCTCCGGATTTAAATCCTCTAGATTTTTGCATTTGGGGTTTTCTTTAGTCATTAGTTCATTCCACTCCCGTCGAAAATGTTGAAGACCTGAGAATCGAATTATAGCCGGCTGTGAGACAATAAGAAATACACCAGGAATATTTGCGCGAATACGACAATCAATGAGGTGAAGAGTTGAATCTTGTATCACGTCTGAGGGAGGTAATTTTGAACATGTGTTGTAGCTTTGCGCCTATTTACTTATTAGTGTTATTTTCTGTTATTGTTCTGGTTTAACGTTATTGTATTAGATAGTTCGTGATAATGTATTGAACAAATGAAAAATACGCGTTAGGATGTTTTATTTTTTTGCATAAAAACGGCGCCCCATACGAAAAAAAGGCAAGAGAGAAATATCCCAGTAGCGTACCATTTTTTTAAGAAAAACTCCAACACCCCGTATTTTGGAAAACGAAGCATTTGCGGAAAAATTTATATAGCAAACTGTCATTATTTTTTCATGCAGAATCACCCCCTGAAGTTTGTCGCACTTATTCACTAACACCCTGTATAGATATATATATATATATATATATATATATACATATAAATTATATTTTTCAGAATATATCTCCAGGCTTTTGTATGTGTCACGCGTACGTCACTACTCTTTCATTCAATCACACAAAAATGTATCTGTACTACGCGAAATCCCAACCAATGTTGAGTATCAAGCGGAAGCACAGTTCAGAGCAAATAACCTAAAGCTCATAAGATGATCTGCTCGACACACAGAAATCTACGTGGATCGGAGTTTGTTAAACTGCTTGATCTAACTCTCGACGATAGCTTGAGTTGGCGAACCAATATTGATATATTATGTAAAAAACTATCCACGTCTTAAAAATTCAGTAGACCCTCATATCCTTCTCTCTCCATATCAGGCACTCTTCCACTCACATTTGAATTCTGGAATTCTTCTATGGGGGAACTCGCCTCACTCTGATAGAGTTTTTCGACTTCAAAAACGAGCTATACGCATAATGGGTGATGCCCAATATAATGCTTCATGCCGAGAATACTTCAAAAAACTTGGGATTCTATGTCCTCCTTGTGTTTATATTTATCAAAGTCTACTCGAAATACACGAAAAGAAAACTGAATTCGACAGAAACAACGATTTCCATCATTATTCAACCAGGGAAGCCGACCACATGAGGCCTCCAAGGTATAAACTTGCAATCTCACAACGCAATTCCTTCAACTTACACCTCTACAATAACATGTGAATTGAAAAATCTCGACCCTATTCCTTTCAAAAGGAGGGTGAACATTTTCCTCGTAGGAGAGTACTTAGGCTATGAGATTCTAAATTAATATGAATTATCTTTCCTGCAATGATAGAAAATTATAAGTTTATTATTTTCTTATTTTCTCTAGCGTTTACTAGTCTTCCGAGTATTTTCATGCAGTTCATATCAGAAATTGTATTCTAATATTGTGTACGTCTACCCACAATATATATTCAAAATGAACATGTCTTACTTATGTTCTTCGTCTTGTTTTCTATGTGAAGGAAAAGTCTTCGTTTTTACTCATATGCGATTTACCTGACCTGCTACAAATGTCCATGCATAACGTAGTTAAATAAACGATTTGATTTGAAAGGATGATTAACAGGAAACGATGTAAACATTTTGAGGAGAAACTACTTATAAATGCTCAAATAGGTCACCATTATGTTCCGCACAAGCTGCTAGTCTTCTATTAAATGAGCCCCGAACTCTAGCTAGCATTGCTCCATCAGTTGAACGGAAGACTTCAGTGATACTATTTTTCATATCATCTGCAGTTGTTGGGCGATCTTTGGAAATCCTTTCTTTCACGTACCCCGAAAGAAAAAAATCTATAGAAATAAGGTCTGGGGATCGCGCGGGACAAAAATAGTGCCTCCTCCGCCTATCCAACGATTAGGATAGGATTGATCTAAAAATTCTCGAACTATTCTATGGCTATGCACCACAGCACCATCGTATTGCTACCCAATGGTCTTTCTGGTGTTCAAATTCACTTCTTCTAACATTCTGGGAAGACGTTCGCGAAGAAGATGTAAATACCTTTCACCATTCAGCAAATTGTCAAAAAAGTGGGGTCCACTAATTTGGATTTCAATTTGATGTTTGAATATTATTCTGTTCACCCTATATTGTGAAATATCCGTTTCCGCTGCTAGTGCATAAGTGAGGATTTTTCCTGGAGCATCAATAAAACTCGCAACTCATTTTCTTCAGTGATCGAACCACCAACAATTTTCTTTGTATAAGACACACTACCAGCGAGTTCGAACCGATCTCTCAACTTTTGGAATGAAGACACCCGTGGAGTTCTTGCTTCTGGATATTTTTTATGGTAGATTCTGCTTGCTAATGAAGGATTTCTGTCAGCTTCGCCAATACAGTATACCGTAATCACTAATTTTTCGCGAGTGAAGTTCATTATCAACAATTATTGAAAGTACACGGATGTGTGAAATTTTACGACAGCGGTCTACTCGATTACTTTTTTTCCGAAAAAACCATCAACATTTCTTATTTTGCAACAAATCTCGCGAACTTTATAAAGTAGACCCCACAAACCCTATATCGACAAATAGGTTTAAAAAAATGCAATAAAATATACGGTGTTGTATATGAAAGAGTCGAGTTATTGCCGTTTGTAATTTGTCATTTTCAAAAAATCGTAGTAGGCGATGGAACATCGTCTCTTAGTTCGCCTCAGCTCAAAAGATGGGCTGAAGCCTAAGAAATCGGCTGGGAAAAAGTTGAATGGTTCTGAAGTTATGAATTTTTTCTGTGGGTCTATGCACGGCGCTATTTTGACACATGAATAGTCAAAAACTATTGCAGATAGGTCTAAGGAACCCGGGTGCGTTTTATCGACAATTCAGTGGCGAATAAAAAAATGTAACATAACTGTGGGGTTGCCATTAAAAAAAACAGAACTTGTTGTTCAGAATGTGCCTCATTGTCGGTCCTATCGTTTAACAAAAAAGTCGATAGCTTGGATAGAAAGAAAGTTATGGAGCTTACACGCACACCTGGGTCACCCTGTATCATGTTTCTTCATCCTGGTAATCACTTTGTTTTGGTATGATGTAGCGAATCCATTCAGACCCAATAACATTTCCATGTTGAAACTGTGAAATCCTCCACTGGAATTTCTTTTATGTAAATGAACCTACTTTTACAAGATTTTTGTGTTAGAGTTCAACAATAGGGAAATACAAACATACTTTTCTTCATTAATTAAACTGGATAATGGTGAATAAATTCCGTTAACAATTTGTTTAATTCAAATTGAAATGACAAGTGAATGATTTCACAAGTGATTGTAGTTTCCTAGCGCAAAAAAAATTTTTTTTTAAGGTGTTACTGTTAATAACTAACAGCAAATGTATTCCTCCAGAATTCAAATGCAAATAGACCGGGGAATATAGTGATTTTGAAATACGAGTTCAATCAGGCTGCCATGTGTTTCGTAATTGAATTTTTAAAAAATCCACGGAATACCATTTGCGTACCGTTAGGGTGGGCCCGAAGGGCTGGTATGGTCACGTGAACTTGTATTTGAATAAGGAACTTTTCTGCGTTTTGAAACAGGCTGCTACTGATAAGTATACAAGTTCGTGTTATGAAACTGCTGAAAAAAAGATGGCATACCTGCCGATTGCGTATGCCCAAGTACTGTTTTTATTGCACAAATCTTGAACAGTTATGGAATAACATTCCGTTATTTTAATCAGTATGCCATTCTATTTTCATACAGTTTATGGTAACGTATGATGTACATGAAATCGGCATATCGTTTGAGAGAGTGAAAACTACAGGCATACGCAAAAAATATTGCAAAATATAAACAAAAATTTCTGCGTTTTTAAGCAATATGCCTTTCTGTTTTTATGATAATCATGGTATATGTAGGTGGAATAACAATGGCATACCAATAATTCAGGTACAAGGTTGTTGCAATGATGCAAATATAGAGAAAACGTAAAATTGTTTGTGTTTTCAGGTAGTATGCCCTTCCGTTTCTATGATAATCATGGTATATGTAGGTGGGATATCAAATGGCACATCGATTGATGAGGTCTAAGGTTTATAAAAATAAAGAGAAAAAATATGAAAATAGAGAAAAATAGAGTTTCCAGAATACTGGGACTCTGATATAGCATCTGCCCTGAATGTATTTTGAAAGGAAAGCCACATATAACAGTCCTGCGACAGGGGACCAACGCAGCAATGTCGAAAAATCGAAATAGTAAGAAAGTTTTATTACATTTTTTAATATGATGAACCCGCACAACTTATATGCCATTTTTATTTTAACCAAAAATTACTAACTTATATTATAAACCAAGAGGCATACTGATTAAAACCATGGATTTTTTTAATTTTTTTTTTTTTTTTTTTGGTTAAAAAAAAAAAACATGCAATTCTTTTAATCTATTTTGCAACTTCATTTTCATTTTTTAATATGACAACCCGCACAACTCGTATGCAATATTACATATCAACAATTCAGGAGACAAACTTAACATTACAACAAATTTTTTACTGAATAAAATCACCATAACTGTTCAAAATTTTTGCAATGTAAATAGTACTTGGGCATACGCAATCGGTATGCCATTTTTTTAAGCAGTTTTATAACAAGAACTTGTATACTTATCAATGGCAGCCTGTTTGAAAACACGGAAAATTTCCTTATTCAAATACAAGTTCACGTGACCATACCAGCCCTTCGGGCCCACCCTAATATGCCAATGGTTTTCCAAGGATTTTTTTTTATTTCATTACAAAACACATGGCAGCCTGATTATAATTGTACCGAAACACATAATTTTCGAACAATTGGCGAATCATGTTTTAATATGAAGACCCCAGCACGACTCTTTGAATCATGCATTATTATCAAGGGGATATACAGACAATATTGTCTTCTAAAAGGCATACTGAGTAAAATCGTATCTCAAAATCTGTTACTATCGCCCGATCTAAAAGCTGATCGAGACAAAAGCGATAATGTGCCATTGGTTTACATTATTCCGTTCGCAGTTTAATCCAATCATGGGGATTAAAAGACCTCTGCCCTACAAAAGGAGGGTTAAACATGATTTTGATAAATTTTGTTTAGTTCCAGATGCCGATGAAAAATCCAAGTCGTTATGATTCTTTTGGGTCAATTCGTGAGAAGTACGTTCAATATGTACAAAATCACTATGATTCAAATGCAGTCGTTGTTTTCGATGGATAGGGAAAGTGGGGGAATTGGAAACACTAAACTTCCAACGCTCTAATATAATAGAAAAAGTCACAGACATAATCAACTTTTATTGGAACATAAACTTTGCTTATCTATCTACTTATTAGTGACGAAAACATCTTAAAAATCAACGTTTTATAATATATATGAAGAGTTTACAAATGGCGCACATGATCCAATCTTCTGTCGGTGGGGATTCATACTTTTCGATGCACATTATACAGTAAAACTCCTCTTCCTTGTAAAGCCTTCTTCAAATTTCTGAGTCCTTTACCCTTGACTTGTGGCTTTATTTGTTTGGTTTTAATGTTCTTTTCTGGTTTTTTAGTTGGAACTTTTTCTTATTTAGCTTACCTCTCACTTTGTCTTTCCTTTTTCCTCTATTTGAAGTTTTATTGGTGTGCTGGATCTGAGAATGTATCAATGGTAACGCTCAAATCGTTTTCAGGAATAGAAGTGGCATCCTGTGTTGGTGTTTGACTCTGGCTGACTGTGTTAACGGAGTCATTCAAACTTTGCTCAGCTGCAGTTTCAAGAACATCGCATTCTTGAGTCTGACTGGTGTGGGATTGATAATACTGTATTTTCAAATCTTTCTTTAAATGTGTCAGGATCGATAGGATGAACTCTAGCGGCTCTAAATCCACTGAGAGCCTGTTTTTTTGTACGCCTTTGTAAACATTTCTCCAATCTCGTATTGGCTTATTCGTTTGCCAGAATTGTTAACCATGTAGAGCTCACATTCTCTATTGTATGCCATCTTCAGTGAACTGAAGATTGTAAGATCCAGTGGCTGCATTTTGTGAAATACATGATATATGGGGTGGCCAGGAAAGAACTTGCAGGTTGTGTTCTCGGAAAAGCTTGTATGCTCCCAGGCTGATATGACTTTCGTGATTGTCGAGTATAAAAAATACTGGTTCTTCTTTGGTAGGTTTCACAAAAGAAATAAAGTGTCGCAAGAAGTTGAGAAATATGGACTCACTCATCCGTGGCAATCATGTCGCTGTTACAGCCTTTAACTAACAGTTCGTTCATTCTCTTTCTATTGAAGATGAACATGGGAGGCACATATATGCCACTAGCCCTGACAGCACAAACTACTGTTATTGTCGCTTTTGCTATCTGTTTTAAATCTTTTGGAGCCAATATCTTGTAATTTTTTTGAACTGTGCTAATGCCGGTTTCATCAATATTAAAAATACGATGACCAGGTATATTGTGTTTAGTTTGGATCGTTTTTAGTTGATCAAAAAACAGATCCACTTCAGTGGCGTTAAAAGCTGTTATTCTATTAAATCAAGTAGCTTCTGGAATCCGTAAGCTGATGGAAGGATATCGAGACATAAAGCCATAGTACCAGTCTTTGTCTGCCAGCTGGGTTTCTTCGTTAAAATTGTGTTTCAGTTTGTTGGTTTCTGCAAATCGATAAGCAATTCTACGTAATGAATTTGGTGTTATGCCATAAAATGACTTGCAGGAATCAAGTATGTATTTTTCTAGATGGTCTTCTTGTTCTTTATTAAACACAGTTTACTGACCATGAATTCGTTTTGTTTTGTTTTAGTTGTTTGTATAATGTTATTTCTGGTACTGAGTTTTTGGTAGCAGCTTGGCCCAATGTGAGCTTTTTACTTTAGACATCTTCGTTTGCATGGCGAAGATTTTCAATTTGGTATTTTGGTTCAGTCTTCCGTATGTAATTTCGAGGCATCTAAAACAACTTGTAACGTTAAAACATTTGTACACAATCAACGAGCATCACAAGGCTTAATTGGGAACGTTCCTAATTACCCGCCTGACGCCGTTCCCAATTGCCCGAAGTAGTCAATATAAATCGAAATGGCCGCCACCCTCAACAGTATTTTGGGTGAATTCCAAATCACGTGAGGTTTGAAAACATAAGTACGTGCATGATAGTAATGACATATGGTGTCTCTGAACTATAATATTTCATCTATTATAACACACGACAAAAATGATGACAGAAATGCAAAAGAATAAGTATTACTTATCTAGCTGCTCCCAATTACCCGCCGTTCTCAATTCCCCCACTCTCCCCTATCCATCTGATGGTGACAAGAAAAATACGAAGAGCGCAGAAAGATTTCGCCGAACGAAAAAGCAGATGTCTGCGGAAGTTTCTTTCGAGTTGACAATGACGGTTCAAGTTTATCAAGACAATGAAAAAAATAAAGCCCGTCTGATTTCGATGCTGACAAAAATATTTGAACAGGCTGCTTTTACTGTCAAGCAGGCTGAAGAAGATGCTGATGTTTTGATTGTCAACACAGCGAATTCCTTCTGCACATCATTCGACGCTGTTTTATCGTTGGCGAAGACGTCGATATTTTAGTTATGCTGACAGCATTGGAATAATCCAAAATCAACATGTACTTTCGTAAACCAGGAAAAGACAAAACTGTTGAAAGAGTGTATTCTGCAAATAGTTTCAAAGAGAAAGAAGCAGCTGAAAACATCCTGTTTTACATGCTGTTAGCGGCTGTGACACAACATCATCCCTCTTTATCAAGAAAAAAATTTTTTTTCGCTTGTCCAAAAAAAGCAGAGGACTCACTGCCGTCATTGGCATCTTCAAAATTAGAATGCCAAACCAGATGACATCGCAGACTCTAGATCCCGCTTTCTCGTTGCTTCCCCTGACTCCCAAAAGCACACCCACAACCAATAAAATAAATTTATCTCATCAACTTCATAAAAAAAAAAAGAACTCCGTGATATTGACTGGCTGCGTGAGAGAGTGCCCGATGAAAATATAACAAATCGCTTTAAACAACCGAGAAAAGAAGTTGACGAACAAATAACAAGAGAAAAAAAAACACATTACTGTAAGAATATGAATGAATCCAATAATAAAACTAAAACAGTATGGAATATCGTTAACTCGACCAAAGGCAAGCGTAATATGGGTAAAATCGAAGAAATTTGTTATAACGGTGTAACAATGACACAACCAAAAATTATGGCCGCTACTTTCGGAAACTATTTGTCAACCGTTATCACGAGAAAATCACTCACCACTTCGGCTCAGAACGATCGTTCAATTGCACTACAGGGCGAGCTACACGTAATTCTTTTTTCTTTGCCCCCGTCAACGAAAATGAAATCATTGAAATAATTAATCAATTGTCCAATAAGAAATCCCTGTATCGGTAATAAAAGCAAGTAGTTCCATTATCGCACCCATTTTATGTTCCATAATCAATACATCGATCACACAAGGGAAGTTTCCATCTGTTCTCAAATTAGCTTCAGTGATACTGAAACATAAGAGGGACGTTCCAAGAAATGTTGAAAACTATAGGCACATCCCTCTTCTGAGCATTTTTAAAAAAATTATAGAAAAAGTAGTAGTAGTAGTAGCCAACACGGCTTTAGAACCGGTCTCTCAACAGAAACAGGGACTATACAGTGCGTTCAACATATCACAGACAAAATGGACGTCGGGGAAAACGTAGTATCAATTATGTTTGATCTCACACGGGCTTTCGACACCGTTGAGAGCTCCTTCGTATCAAAAAAGCTATATCAACTAGGAATTCGGGCCTCCATAAATAATTGGTTTACTTCATTTTTAGAGCGCAGAAAATTCATGGTAAAAATTGCTGAAGTCACCTCGGACGAATTTGAAAACGATGTCGGAACTCCCCAAGGAAGCGTCCTTAGGCCCTTAATTTTCTTGATTTTTATTAACGATCTTTCACATCATATAACTGAGGAAAAAGTCTTGATGTATGCTGATGACACCTGCATAATTGTCTCGGATGCATCGCAAACAACACTAAAACAAAAAATCGACACTATACTATCAGAATTCAAAGATTGGTGCTCCAAAAATAGGCTCATTATAAACCACAACAAAACAGCCTATTGAAGGTGTACTATGCTCTCGCTTATTCAGCCATATCATACAGTACTGTTGTATGGGGCCAAGCCTCTGAAACGAAACGAGTATTTATTTTACAAAAACGAATCATTCGGCGTATTTGCAGACTGTCATACAAAACCTCTTGTAGATATACTTTTATAAATTATGGAATGCTCACAGTACCATCTATAAATAATTAAACTATTGACATTCATTTATAACAACAAAAACAATTTTGATAAACACAGCGATACACATGGATAAAATACGAGAAATAAAAACAATATATTAGTAAATATGGCAAAACACTCTTTCCAAAAAAAATCGCCGATTACTGCGGGTAGTCGCTTCTTCAATAAACTACCTTCTTCCTTGAAGAGCTAGAAATGCGTAGAGGTTTTCAAATGCCGTCGGAAAAAACTCCTAATAAAAGAATGCTTTTACACTGTAGAACAGTTCGAAAACTACTTTAATGATAATTAAATCATATATTTTATCTGTTTTTACTTTTTAGTTCTGTATTTTTTATCGATTTATTACTTCATCTTCATACAAAGATGTTTTTTTTTGTGACTCGTCCAATCTGTTTTTTGTAAATAGGAAACGGACTCAATAAAATTTGATTTGATTTGATTTGATTTGTATGGTGGCAACATGTAAGAGTAAACCTTTGAAGAAGTTCGTAAAATCGATAATAGAGGATAACACTGACAACGAAAACTATTATGAAGACATCAACCAACCAGGACCATAAAAAAAAAGAAGTAATAGAAATATACTCCGGGACATAAATTACGGAATATGAGCTGTACCAAATTGCAAAACAAAGAAAATCTGCGGATCAGGCCTACTGGAGGTACCACAATTTTTTTTTTAACGCGTCGTTTACTCCACCTCATGGTGGTGTAGAAATGAGCTGACTCTGAATTTACAAAATTACAATTATATAGTAAATAGCTACAAATGATTTCTTGAGAAAAACGAGCAGCAAAATTACTTCTATCCCACCTTTTGTGGGGCATAAACCCCCACATACTGGACTAGTTGTTTATACGAGGCTTCCAGATTTTTAGCAGATTATACGACATTGAAATATTAATAGATAAGAATTGTCAGCTGTGAAATCGACTGTTCATGTTCAGAATATACTGAAGAGAGGAATTTGTGATAATAATCAGGCATTTAATGTTTTAATATTCTTCGACTGGTTTGCTGGAATTATAGAGAATTATACACAAACACACTTATTTATATTACCATGTTGAGTTTAAATTTACATAAAAACATTCATTCAAATATATAATTTTTTCTTAATCACTTGTTACTATTGATAAAATTAATTATATTCAGAGAAAGGTTTATTTCGAATGAATACAAGTCAAAATTCTGTTGTTTGCTAATTCTAAACAACTGTAAATCTATTTAGCCATTTTTTCCGTTTCAATTCTTGCATTTTCTATCATTTTGAGAACAATTTCTGCGAGGTTTTAGAACACTTCTCTTAGGTACGCTAGTGCTGTAAAGTAATAATCACTGACTTCATATCTTTCAATCTGGGTATTCAAATTTCCTGAAGTCGGTGCAGGAATGAATTGAAACATGTCATTTGTCTTCAGTTCCGTATTTTTTCAAATTTTTAGTAGGTCCACTCAATTTTCTACAGCCTCTCCATACCTCAACCCATAAGATCTTTTGTACATTACCCTTCATTTATTTAAGACCCGTGATTCCGAGAGTCCTTACGAAGGTATCAGTTTCCTGGGAGCTTAGTTCCTAATGTCATACGGCGTTAGTGAAACCCCTTCGGGAAACTTGGGCTTTCTGCAAAACAACTTGGCAGTCGCAAAGCAGGTGTTCTACAGTTTCAGCGGAGTTCTCGCAGTAACGGCACAGTTCACTGATCTATCTTCTTTTTGTGGTGATACCTCACAGGATAATGTCCTGTGAGCATTCCCGTTACCAGTTTCAAGTCTTTTTTGTCCAATTCGAGAAGCTGATTATCTTTCTTTGGCGATCGGCTCAGAAGCCTTTTTGCTTGTCTTTGTCCTGGAACCATATTCCAGAGGGTTTTGATTTGTCGGCTTTCCAGCGTCAAAACTCTTTCTTAATGTGGTCTTTGGAGAGACCACAGAAGAGTTCTGGACCAGGAAATTGAGTGTTTGCTCCTTCCAAGCAAGGCATTTTGCTTCTTCATTGTCTTTGATTCCCCATCAGAATGACCTGATTATTCGTAGCCAGTTTTCTTAGGGAGAGTTCCGAGTCAATCTAGACTCACAAGTGTGACACTTTAGAGCTTTCAGTGCTGCTTGGCTGTCTGATAGGATATATATTTTTGACCCTCTGAGATTGATTTCGGCTTGTAAAAATTGTTGGAGCTTTGCCTAGCGGTTTCGAGAGGCTAAAACTAGGACCTGTTACTCCCACTCCAGCACCTTTGTCCATCCTGGATCCATCAGTATATCAAACTGATTCATCCATTCAATATTCAGATGTCCAGCTCTCAAGTTTGATTTTATAAAAAAATCGTCACCTCGTTTCAACCTTTTTCTATTCATGTTTTCAGAGCCTATCATCCTCAGTTCACCCCGACTAATTTAAATAATTTGCAGGCTATCCCGTATCGCAAGAACATACAGTGCTTCTCAAAAGTCCGCTCCACCCCTCTTATTTTTGGAACGATTATACATAAACAAGTGAAATTTGGAAACTGAATATTAAAGGTTGTAAACTTCCCTACTAGTGATGATAGATGACGAAATCGTCAAAGATGACGTCACAAGGCCATTGTGACCAATAATTTTAAATGGAACCCTACGGCAAGTGACACCTCTTTTAAAAGGTATCAAAAAAACCTATTCAATGATACTAATTTTATTTGTGTTTATGGCAGTTTTAATGGCTCATCAGTAAACATTGAAATTTAAATTCCATTCAGTATGACATAAATTACAGATTTAAGAATCAGTATCTACTTAAGGAAATTGCTCGAAGTGACCTCCATTTACTTCCTGACAGTGGAATATCCTATTTTCAAACTCTTCTCGTACTTTTGCAAATGTGTCTGCGGAAACAGCCTCACATTCTGCAACAATACGTTGTTGTAAAACGTCAATATTGTCAGGTTCAGTGGCGTAAACCTTCAATTTAAGGTACCCCCACAGAAAAAATCCAAAGGTGTGAGGTCCGGTGATCGAGCTGGCCATTCCGTTGAACCTCGTCATCCAATCCATCTACCACGATACTCCTCATCCAAATACCGTCTTATTGCACCGTAATAGTGTGGAGGAGCACCATCCTGTTGGAATGTTATTTCCAAATTGCCGAATTCATCTGGATTATCATCAAAATTTCAAGGATTAACGGTCTATTGCGTTTTTGGTTAATTTTAGTTTCCATATTTTCAAAAATTCTAGTCTTCGTTGGGTTTCACGAAACAGGTGAGGATTTGCTCACTCCAATACCTCACATTCTGTGTATTTACATTTCATTTAGATAGAAAGTACTTTCGTCACTAAAACAAATTTTTTGACATAGTCTGGCTGTTGGTTAATTTTAGTTTCCATATTTTCACAAAATTCTAGTCTTCGGTCTGGGTCGTCGTCTGAGAGTTGATGAACCATTTTCAATTTGTATGGATGAAATTTGTTTTTTTTCAACACCCTGTGTACTGTACTTCGACTGACTCCACAGGTAGATGCAACGTGAGTTGTTGAAGAAGTAGGATTAACTATTACTTCTGCCAGTATATCAATTTTTTTCTCATCAGAAATTTGTGGTCTGCCAGATCGTTTCGCATCATTAATACTACCCGTTGTTTCAAACTTACGAAGAAGCTCCCTTAAATAAGTCCTCGAAACGGGGCGATCGGGAAACCTCTCATTAAAAATGCGTTCTGCTGCATGAATATTTTGTCCAGTTTCACCAAGTATTAGGATCGTTGCTACTTTATCACATAAAGCACGTACCATTTCGCTTCTTGAAGCACTTTAACGTTCGGCTCACAACAGTTTAACAAATTATCAAAATGTACAAAAATATTAAAAGTACCAAAAGCTGCTAAAACAGTTGAACGTTCGATCAACAATACACAAATTATTAAATGTACAAAAACTTGGACAATTACAAAAACGTCGAATTAGGGAGACTAACACGTCAGCTTATTCGACAACTATCCAGAGGTGGAGCTTGAATTTGGAATTTTAGTATTAACTGATTTAATTCATCACAGCTTTGCGTTTTTCAAAAGCGAGTTGCCAAAACTGCCATAAACACAAACAAAATTAGTATCATTGAATAGGTTTTTTTTGATACCTTTTAAAAGAGGTGTCGCTTGCCGTAGGGTTCCATTTAAGATTATAGGTCACAATGGCCTTGTGACGTCATCTTTGACGATTTCGTCATCTATCATCACTATTAGGGAAGTTTACAACCTTTAATATTCAGTTTCTAAATTTCATTTGTTTATGTATAATCGTTCCAAAAATAAGAGGGGGGGAGGGGACTTTTGAGAAGCACTGTATACATATATAAACGCTGCACTAAGTTCGCATAATGCTCACCGTTGATTGTTTTTCCTTTCTAAGGGTTATCAATAAAAATTATCCCACCACCATCCCAAAAAACTGATGCCATGACCTTGCCTGCTAATGGAACTGTCTTCTTTGTAGCCGATACTCCCCTTTCAGTCCATTGTTTTGCCTGTTTCTTCGTCTCAGGTGTAAAGTGATGTATCATCCATGGTTATGAATCGATGCAAAAACTCGGCTTTATTGCCATGAAACTTCGCCAAACACTCCATTGAAACATCCTCACGACGCTGTTTTTGTTCCATTGTGAGTAATCGTGGCACCCATCTTGTGCATAGCTTTTTCATGTCGAAATTTTCAGTCAATATGCAATGTACAGCACTTCTTGAAATGTCTACCATGTGTCTACTCGCTCAGTCGACTGTTATCCAATACCATTTTGTGGATTTTTTTCATCATTTCTGGCATAGTCACCTCATTTGGTCGACCATTGCGATGTTCGTCTTGGCAATTTGTTCGACCTCGTTTCAACTCTGCCATCCAATATTTTATTGTTGTTAACGAAATAGCAGACTCCCCCAGAGTAGAATCAAGCTCCGTTTCAATATTGGTTGGACTGAGGTCTTTCAAGTGAAAGTATTGTATCACAGAACGATAAACAAAGTTTTCCATTTTTGCAAACTCACTGAGAGTGTTCACTATTGAAGGTTGCGAAACAAATACTAAACAAAGTAGCATCGTCAATCTTCAAACATAGGCTTTATAAGGTTGGTGCTTTCTACTTCTAGTGATTCTTTTCAAACAACAACCGCCATCTATATACGTCATTGGCTACTTCTGGGCCTACCATCGTATATCATCTCTTACATATTCTCTCATTATGATTTTTTTATGTGTTTTTCAAGTATATGAATGAGATCCGTGGAGCCAAACTGATTCTTTGACATTTATAAGATACCAGTTGAATAATGTAATAATTCATGCAATTGGTAGTTATCGTGGTATTCTTCAAAAAATAATAATATTTATTGTCAAATACATTCAGTTTTGTCTCTAATGTACAGAAAACAATATAAATGAAAATAGAAGTCAGTATGAACTGACACATACGTATTTTTATACTTTCGAGCAATTACAATATTTAAGACATCAAAACCAAACAGAACATTCAACCAATTTTAAAAGGTTTCATCAGTAGAATGAAGATCTAAAGATATAATGTGACACGTTGTGGCCCACTTTTTAATTTCATTTTCGTGGGAGCAACGTAGGTAGCACAAAAATCACAATTATTTCTTCGATTGAAACGTCCGCCATAAAGCAACAGAGAAATTAAGCAATCAATTATCTACTTTCCAATTTCCAGACAACCATGGGGAAACCTCCAGTCTAGACAAAAACTGTACATTTGTTATTCCGAGTACACTAAATCTGCATATATTATAGCGGAACCAAATCACAATTGGAGTTGTTCAATTAGTCCAAAGAAACTCTCTAATTAATCACGAAAGCCATATATTTTTGTCTTTTCTAGAAATTTGAAGACTTGACAATTGAAATTGAAGAAAAACAAGCAATATGTTGATGTAAAACACTGTTTCAGTTCAGTTCAGGGTTCAGTATCTGCAAATGTTACAATGGTTTTCAAAAATAAATTATATGCTGAGAAAACAAAAGACTGCATCCAACCTTTACGCGCAGTTGAAGAAAAACTTCTTTGACGTTGTGGCAGATATAACGACTAAACTAAAAATAAATAAGTCATGTTACAATGTAATAGTATATATTGATAATATAATTTACAGTAGCAACAGAAAATCATACACTTATCTACATCGAACATTACAAATACATCAATTCAACAAGCAGACAGACAAGAAAGCGAGTTAATATTGCATTGGCATCCAGTTCTGAGCTATGTTCAAAGTTTCAAGTCTCTATCGCACCGGGAAGTTAGTTTAAAATCGATTTAAATTTTTTTACCGAACAGACAGACATACAAGAAGACAGACAGATATTAAAGGGTTAATATTGCATTGTCATCCAGTTCTGAGCAATGTTCAAAGTTTCTAGCTCATCGAGAAGTTAGTTTAGCTTCTAGCTCACCGGGAAGTTACTTTAAAATCCATTGCAAAATTTGTACCGAACAGACAGATAGACCGACAAAAAATAGACAAACAGACAAACAGACATACAGACAAATAGACAGGCAGACAGACAAACAGACAATCGCGCGTATTATAATTACTTTTAATTCAATGTATAATGAGATTTAATTTCAAATTGAATACTGACATTAATGTTTTTCTGGAAATTAAAGAATCTACAATCAAAAATAAAATTTATTTATAGATCTTATAGAAAACAACAATTCGAATGAAAAGACAAATTTTCACTTTTAGTTAAAGTCCTTTTACAATGTGTAATTTAACGTCCATGGTGTGCATTTTGCCGGAAAAGTAGTTGTTTTAATCATGATGTTATCTAGAACGATGGATGATAGTGACTGTTATTTATCTTTCAGTCGCAGATGAATTCACATCCGATTTTATGAACATCCTGCTCATATTCTCAAGGAAATTAAAACATCCGATCATTATAACACTTACTTACCTACATTTCCAAAAATATAGCCACAAATTTTGTGTTGAGGATAGGACATAAACTTGCCAAGATAACCCCAACTATGAAACCATATAAAGTTCTACCACACTTATATTACCTTGAATGAAAAGTCGTGAGCCGAGTATATTTCTGTCAAAATATCACGAAAATATTTGGTTGGTTTTTCCTATTTTCTGATTTTGGGAATGTATTACACGAAACTGTTGGGGAGTGGAAAAATAGGGTTAGCGTATACCAGGTAATTTCATTATTAAACCAGAATTGTACAAAAATACACAAGTTATCATTTTTCAAATCTATCTATATACTATTATAAAATTGTAATTGTCTGTTTGTTTGTTCGAGCATCACGCAAAAACTACCAGACCGATTGTGTTTGAAAGCTTATGATTATACTCAAAAACTGGTATGTATTTTATCCCGCTACAATGACGGGAACCGGAGATATAACAATGAAACCACATTTTTTTCACAACCAAGTGCAACCAATATGAGGTGAGCTTCCATTTCAAGTATATTTATATATATAAAACGGGGTAAAAGGTATAACGGGAAACTGGATAACGGGATAATGGGGTAACTGGATAACGGAATAAGGGAAAACGGGATAACGGGATACCAGCTAGTGATATAATATTTTCAAATATTGTTTTCGCTATAAAAGTACCCGAGGAATCGTGTTTATAGAGCGTGTCATCCACCATGTTATCGAAAAAAAAATACATAGTTTCTAACACACCGGTTAAATTGGGAAAGTTTTCCATTTTTGTAACTTGTAAATTTTTGCATTATAGTGTTTCCATTTATACGCCGATTTGATGTAGAAAAATTAAGCAATAATTCCGAAAAACAGTATTAACTCTTTTCTTTCGAAGACTTTATTACCGAAATTTAAAATGATAACAACTGAAGTAGAAAATTATTTTCATGGAGGACTAATGTTCAGTTTTTCAATCCTAACAAAAACCTGATGGCGCGGCCAGTCGGAAAAGTAGATTTCAGAATTTAATTATTGATTCTGAAAAAGCCATTAATCAAGCTAACGAATCATGTGACAGAAAAAAAAGGATATTTATTGGCTGGAAAATACAAACAACATTTCTATTTTTCTATAAACCTCAAACTATACAATAAAAAATTGGAGAAGAGTCCAAATATCTCTGAACATAAATTCCATTTTTGTATAAACATTAAACTTTTTAATGAAAAGTTGGTGAAGGATCCAGATCTCCCTAATTCTTCCTAATATTTCTCAGGGCCGGATTAAAAGGTGTGGAGGCCCTGGGGCAACAAAGTAGTGGAGGCCCCTAATTATTTTTCAAACAATTTTTTTTTTATTTATTGCGGAACAAATCAAATTATTTCGACACGAGCATATGTAGGTATAATAAAATACAAGAAATAAATTAAATTACAGCGTAAACGAATGGATTCTTGCGAGCTTTTTTCGACGAAAAAACATTGATGATTTCGGTCAAATCCAGCATCCGGAGAAAAGCATTCTCAATGCTAAGAAGCGATAACTTTGATAGGCGGCTTTGTCTCATCGTAATTCGCCTATTTTATTCGTTTTGGAAAATGAGCGCTTTCCAGTGCAATTTGACATCATCACATTCTCAGTTGTAATATCACAAGAGAGTGAAAAAAATTCGACAGATTTTCGAAAACTTGTTGCCAGGCAATAGACAAGAGAGACCAACTGGCTCGAGTGGCTATTGCCAACAAGTTTGAGAAAGAAATCTAGATAATTATTTTCTACCATATCGAACTCTCGTATGGTATTCTTAAGATTATTTTTTGATGTTACGATCATAAACACATTTCCTTGCAAAATTATATAATGTACTAAACCGGTTTTGATTCAATTCACACTTTTCATGCGAATTGATGACAGACACGTCAAATTAAAAATATAGGTTGTCAGACAATAAAAACAAAATACCTCAAATTATTCCTGCGACAATTTTCTAGGTAGAATATTCCCACTATTGATTGGCCAAAACGTATATGAATTATTTGAATTGAACGTT
This sequence comes from Gonioctena quinquepunctata, assembly GCA_018342105.1. Taxonomy (NCBI): domain Eukaryota; kingdom Metazoa; phylum Arthropoda; class Insecta; order Coleoptera; family Chrysomelidae; genus Gonioctena; species Gonioctena quinquepunctata. The sequence continues at coordinate 320,064 of JAFIRS010000288.1, forward strand.
TCCATTGGTTTCTAGCAATGTCAAAAAATAATCACTGTAATTTCAATGTTTGAGAATGTAGCTCTGAAATTTTGGTTTTCAAGAATTTGATAGTAGAACATCTTAGATTGGTCTTTTTGATAGTCCTTTTTCAGAAGGATTTATATTTGTTGCGGAATGTCATCCTTCTCTTAGACTCACACTTTCAGATTTCGGGGATTTCTCTGCTACAAGCGCGCCACTCAGCGGACACTTGTCAACATCAATAAATAGGAAAAACAGGTATAGACGGGCAAAGTGTTTGTAGAATCGGCAGAAAAATAGTCAACAGAATTTGAACTTTTGTTCTATTATGGAATGCGCACAGGGCTCTTATAAATAATTTGATGCAATCATATTCATAAATTGAAATATTATTTTCTTTTGCTTATGATTATTGAATTTCATTGTGTATCTAGATCGCTTGTGTCATTCGAAGAATACATCGACAGAAAATCTTTCATTTAATAAAAAAAATGTATATTTTTTTTTAAATTCAATTGTTCTTGGTTTTACAGCTGATTTCGATACGATATAATATTTTGTATAATAGTATGATGTTTTACTTGGTGATTGTTTCTTGCAAATACACATGATTCATCAGATCGAAGATTAATATTAACCATGGATTTTGACAAGAATACGAAACATGTTTTTGAATGTTTAAAACGAAAAATGAGAGGAAAAGGTGGGAGAACTGCTCTTTCGTTGTCAGATTTTTTATATATAATTTTGCATATCCTTCGGTATTTGTTAGGAAATTTTACCTAAAAATTTATATTGTGGACGCCCCTATCTTGTGGAGGCCCCGGGGCTGCAGCCCCGTTTGCCCCCTTCTTAATCCGGCTCTGATATTTCTATGTAATCTGACTCAAAGAAATAAGTATACACACAGGGATATAGACAGTACTTACTTGGGTTCTAATCCTAATATCACTTAGAAAAATAATGTCTAATATTTAACTTTGAAATCCAGAAATTTCTGTTTGTCGGCGGAAGGGAAACTCAAATAGTATCTGATTGACACGAGCGATTAAACTTCAAATGAAAAGAGCATACAGGGTGATCGAAAATTATTGCTTCTCATAAATGGTAATTCACAGCGATTTTTTATTTATTGAATTGTGTGTGTAGAAAGAATTAAAAGGAATGAAAGTTGTAGAGCTCATAAAGCGCCATCAAAAGATCTACAGTTTGCCACTATTGGAATGGAAATGAAAAATTGATAAAAAAAATTAATCTTTCAACTGCCGCCATTTTGAAACTACTGGACCGAATTGGCCTATCTTTGAACTTATCCGATGCATTGATAGAAAATATTTTTGTGCCCAATTTCTTCATTCTATTCGGTCGATTTGATGACGGGACCAATAGGTAGTATTTCTATTGAAATCTACCTAAAATGAAAGATAGATATTCTCGATTAGAAAAGGTCAAAAATATATTTCACCATCGAATAACCCTGCAAAAACGATATTGAGAGACGGACCAGATGCAGTCAACCATCAAAGCATTTCATTTGATTTTTCCATAAAGAATACGAGAATGAATGTATCATTTTCATTCATACGAAAAATAATTTTATAATATCATCGGGACAAACAAATTTGGTTGCCTTTTTGCACTTTTCTTCGATATTTTTTCCGTTATTAGTTCAAGGTTAAACACAAAATATGTATTACAATTATTTTATTTTTTTATTATTGACTGAGTTGATAACGCAAATAAAATTCGACAAAAAGGTCTTATATTCAAGAAAGGGACCGACAGATTTTTGGATACAAGTTGGATACATTTTTATTTATCCGAAAATTTAATTATCATTATTACTCATCATTACTCATGAATGTTTCTGCATCCCACAAATTGACTCGAAATGCACCATCCAAACTATCATTATTATCTCTTTTGTACGTGACGGAAGATGAAAATATCCAAGAATGATATTTGGTAACTCATGATTGAAAAAAGGTTCCACAAATAAACCATCTATTCCGAAAAAAATCTTCTGTACCCTATTTATAACGAGATATTGTATACGTTAAAGTTGACTTGTGAACGAAAATCATAGAAACGCGCAGACAAGTTGAGGTCCATCCAACTAACAACTTACAACAAAATTGGGATAATACAAACTGCTGGAACAAATGACCCCTGCTGATCAAAAATATATCAAAAGAATTATATTGCCTTCAAAACCAACGTAAAAAATGTGTGGGATAAATGTCTAGGGTGAAATTTTTACTTAGCAGATCATTGGGCTAATGTTAATTCAATAAGAAAGTCATCTTACAACTGCCATTCTGATCAAAGTTCCCTACTGTCTTATTGTTCATTGAAATTATTCATTTTCCACATACCAATGTTGGTTAAAATTGTCATTTGCTTTGGTTGCAATGCAATATAATTGAACGTTTTTTTTTCAAAATGCATAAATACAAGTTGCTAGTTGGACGGTACTAAGAAACTGAAACAAATGATAATTTGGTTCTGGAATAGGTGACTCAATTGTATATTTAATCTTTCTTTCAATTATAAGTCATTTACTCTGATTGTTTTTTGTATATTTGAAAAAAAAAGTTCGCTACTCTTCATTATTTTCTGATTTTTTTCCTGCTTCGTATACATAGGTGTGTATGGCGCTTTTTGAGTTTGAAGTGCTGCAGACACTTTTATAAAGAATTACTTTATCTGCTAAATTTCAAATAAACATTTCTCATTCCCATCCAAAATCTTCGGCTGCCTGTATGAGATAAAAGCGCCTAATCGATAAAAAAACATATATGAATCTGCATACCAATTAATGTAATCCATAAATGCATCCTGAAGTGCATAATAATCCACACTAGCACAACATGCACAGATACAAGTCACTTAACTGAAAGTTAACGTTTGACCCAAATTTGCCGAGTAAAGACAAGTCAAAGAAAGTGACTGTTGGTGTTAACTCCCTTCTTTTTTTAATTTCTCCCACTTGTATCTCTTGACATTGCTTTTTACTTTCGTTGAGAATTAAGAAGAATTTCACTTAATACCGATTTGTTTACCGAATTCAACTACAGGGTGTTTCAAACGTGTTGCGCGTTTATTGAAGAAGCTGATGGTAAACATTTTGGACGCGAACCACAGATATATACATATAATAATGATACTTAATTCCATTAATATCACACATAATATTGGAAATATCACAGTTTATAGATTGAGGGAACGTAACGTAAAACATTAGGTGACTATGCCCTCAAATCAGATTTGAATATTAGAAAAATCTAAAACATTATAAAAACATCTAGTTTTGTATCTCTATTTATAGTAACGGAAAGGGAGTTCGGGATGAAACCTAGTTGCCCAGTGGAGTATTTGTGAAATTTAGAATTTTTGCCGACTTTTCCAAGTGATTGCTGACAAATAAAATACATTTCTAGATGTGAATAGTAAAGTTAAGAATGTTATGACTCTGAAAGAATGTTCTACATGAATCTTCTATGCCACTAGCGAATGAGCCTGAATATACCGTTTTAAGAGATAATTGTCCTGGAATAGTTTTTATTATTCCATAATGTGGAATATTTGAGGATATATCAATTCACTAGCTTATGCCCGCGGCTTTGCCTGCGAGTTTTCGTGGTCATGATCATTTTTTTTCCATCACTACAACTTCAAAACTAACATAGTCCCCATACAAACTTTCTTCCCCCATTTCACCCATTTAGGGGTTGAATTTCCAAAAATTCTGAAATACGTAAGTATCCCTTCATTTGTAACAGAGAGTCCAAATACCAATTTATCAATGACTCTAACTTGAAAACCAACAGTAATTCCACACAAACGTTGACCCCCCTTTTCACCCCTTTAGGGATGTAATATTAAACATTCCTATAATGTCATTAAAGGAATACGCCGTAAAATTTCAGCTTTTTAGGTCCAGCGGTTTGGTCTGGGCATTCATGAATCAGTCAGTCAGAACATCTTATTTTATATACAGGGTGTAATCTAACCTCTTGCACACCCGTGATTGACGAGTGTATAATGCCAATTTATAACGAATAACAGTGGTTAAAAATCTGAAAAAAATAATTGAAAACATGTTTTGTTCTTTGTTAAAATCGACAAAATTTTGGGTAGAGCTGCCCGCCTAATTCCACCTACTTTCAGTTTGACAATTTCCGAATGCAATAAACATTTAACTCGACATTTGAAAAATGTAGAATGTTGAACTGATTGTGTGGTGAATGTACAGATCACAGGCTGCCTGAGAAAGATATTCAATTTCAAAGTGAAGAAAAATCTAACCTTGTATCCAAACTGGTGATAAAATTGGAACTAGTTGACTTCATACTGTGTTTTGAGGCACTTATCATAATTATTACAGTCACTTGTAAGAAACAAACGACACAAACATTATTGAAAAGGGAAATATTCGCAATTGAATATTTTTATATCGCGACCATTGAATGTAACGAGCAACACGTGAACTGAACACAGAACACTTATCAAACAAGATTCTCGCAGGCACGGTTTACAAAGCTGTTAACGAACGAAAGTTTAACCACTGTAATTCGTTATAAAATGGCATTATATGTATTATCTATTATACATCACAGTCCCGGATTATTTTCATGTTGCTGAGTTAGCCACACAATTCCTTCGAAAATAATTTTTCTATAGGTAACACGGTTTAGATTATGAAAGACTCCGTGAATCGAACCGTGAGAGACATTTGTTCTGTTTTTTTTTCGGTACGGAAATTTTTCAAGTGGTCACTTGTATGTTCTTCAATCCATTCTTTTATCCAAAGGTGCGATAAAAGTATACAGTGATATAAAAATAAACGATTATAAAAGTGATACTCGCATATTTTTCATGCAATGCAGATAGTTAATAAAAATATTCGATGAAAAAGTTTTACTTACTTTTGTCTTTTTACTTCCCCATTCATGGTCTTTAACCCAACCAGATGACATACATTAGAAACGTCCTACAATTTATAAAGAAGAGTTTCGAAAAACTTTTCCAGTTACCATACGAGTATTTTAAATCCAAAGCCATTCCGCGATTTCATAACTGAAAGACGATTTTGGCTGAATTCAGTGGCAATTCGAAAATTGAACATCATTCTATTTCTTTTCGCCAACATAAAAACCACATATATCTTCAATAGATGTGGATTTGCATTTTAAAATCGATTTTCGGAAAAAACACTTGAATGTTTGTAAAATAATTGTATCATTGCGAACTGTTCGAGGGAATCTTATAGAATATAGCTGGTTTCCCATGTTTTTCTTTGTGTTTTTCAATCTAGCCTATGCCTGTGGCTTCGCCAGCTCCCAATTATCCCGTTATGCTGTTTCCCGTTATCCCATTTCCCGTTATTACGTTATCTTGTTTCACCTTATATTGGTTGCACTTGGTTGTGAAGGAATATGGTTCCCATCATCTTAGCAAAATGGAGTACATACCAGTTTTCAAGTCAAATCATAAGTATTCAATATTTTTTGTCATCAAAATCGGTTCAGTAGTTTTTGCAGGCTCGAACAAACAAATAAACAAACAGACAATTACAATTTTATAATAGTAAGAAGAAGATATACAACGTGAAGATATACTTGAAATAGGAGCTCACCTAATATTGGTTGCACGTGGTTGTGGAAATATGTGGAATATTGTTATATCTCCAAAGCCCGTCATCGTAGCATTATCCCGTTAACCTGTTTCCCGTTATCCGATTTCTCGTTAACACGTTATCCCGTTTCACCTTATATTGGTTGCACATTGTTGTGAATAAATGTGGTTTTAGTGTTACATATCCGGTTTCCGCCATCGTAACAAAATAAAATACATACCAGTTTGTAAGTCTAATCATAAGCTTTTAAACGAAAAAGTTTCATCAAAATCGGTTGAGTAGTTTTTGCGTAATGCTCGAACAAGATTCATTTTTTAACCAACAGTTCTTTAAAAAACAGTTTTTAAACAAATACCAATTGAGATAAAAAAACTCAACTGGTGCAGTTGGTAGGATAAGCCCACTTTGGATTTCGCAAAGACATTGCAAATCTCACGTAGTACCCTCGCCCAAAAATCAATGCTTTTCACGTTACCGCCACAAAAATAGTTTAGTTGAGAAAATATGATCAAATTTCCTTAATAACATTCATAAGAGGTGTACCGGGATCACTACAAAAATGATTCCAATTGAAATACCCAGTTTAGAGGTTGCAATGTAGATGATGTAGAAGAAGAAAATTTCCAATAAACACAAAATATTTTTTAGATTCCCCAGACATCCTAACCAGAGGTACACACCTCCACTCCGAAATCAAAATCCATCCAACTTCAGATATTTCAATCCACAAAACTTTGGAAACAACCGAAATGTCATAATTAGTACTTCAAATCTCGCCCAAACACCACCCCAGAGAACAATTTTTCAAATGCGACAATACTCTTAAACATTCCCTGGTAACACGTCCTTTCCAGATAACTCCCCAGACCCAAATGAATATTCAACCACGACCAAATCAAATACATCTTCCCTCAAATAGGTTTAATTCTACCCATACATGTTTTCAAACCTACTGGAAAACCTCCAACGAATCAACCCGAACTTGCCAACAAGCAAAATACGATAGAAACCCTCCAAAAATCAACCATAACAACCATTAGAGACCATTCACAAGGACACTTTCCAAATTGCACACTCGAAATTTTTAACGATATCTTTTCCCGAAACGCACAAGCGTACCTGCTCGAACCCATTCCCAAAGGACACCTCGTCCTCGAAAACATGATAACTTTTGTGGCCAAAATGGAAACAACAAAAAAATAAATTAGTACACAAATCCCCAATTTCAAAACCTAAAGCTCTCTCTCTTCTTTCTCATAGGACACCGTTATTCCTTCATGCAGCCACCCCTATAACGACGGACACGATGGCGACGAGGGATCACGTAAAAGTCACGGCTCTAAAAACCACTCTACTTCCGATTCATCTTGGAACTAGCAAAGTGTTCAAAACCAAGCACACATTCCTCCATTTCATCGAAATACTTGCCTTAATCAACCAATTGAATAATATTAGAATATTTTATGACTAAATATCAGAAGATATGAGTAGTATGCGCATTGTAAATATTTCAAAAACAGACACCTTTGAATATTTTTTTTTCGCAAATACCACTTTTATGAAATTTCCTCAATCACACTGAATATCTCACCATTACTCCCCACATCCGTCCAATACGGTTTATGAATGTAGTAGGAAAAGCTTAAAAATGGCTTTTTGATACTCTGGACTCTGATGCCGGTTAAATTCAACCAAGCAATCCAAGAACTGCAGCGATATAATAACTGTGTTTCAAAGGAAATCTCGAAGAAATCTGATAATTACAACGCTGCCATAAAAAATCATCGTCATCAGAAATCGGCTCGAGTGTTTTCAATACAAGGTGAACCAGTGTCTAAGCGATATTGGTGGATACCTGAAATCGCAAAATACTGTAACGAAAATAAATACAGAAATGATCAAGAAACAGTTTGCCGAGCAAGAGAGGTGAATGCTGGAAGAGAAACGAAGAGCAAAACAAGAGGAGGAGAAACGACGGCAGAAAAAAAAACAAGAGGAGCAGGAATATCGAGAGAGAGAAGAGGAGCATCGGCAGAAAGAAGAGGGACACGAGAAAGAGAAAAACAAGAGGAAGAAGGGGGAATGAGAATAGCAGAAAGCCCTTGTTTGAACAGATTATCCAGAAAACCGAGGGGCAAATCGTAGGCCTGAAGAAAGATGTTGATAAAATCGTGGCCGACATCAATACAATGTGGAGGACGATGGAAAGTAACGACGCGACGATAAGATAACAAAATAAATTAGAGTGGTACAAAAATTAAGAAGTGTGAGAGAACAAATGCAACGTTTGAAAGAACTAGAAATGAAAGTTGCTTCACTGGAGATCCAAGACCATTGTGACAAGGTTGCCACATGGCACAATTCCGTGAAACCACCGACTTTTGATGGACTCCCACCATGGTCCCTATATCGTAGGCATTTTGAAGCTGCGGCAACAGCCAATGGAAGGGACAACGAAGAAAAGGCTACTGCACTCATAGTGGCTTTGGGGACACCTGCTTTGGCAGTGTTACAGACTATCCCAAAAGACCAAAATCACAAGTATGGAGACCTTATTGCTGCTTTAGAATTGAGCGACGGCGCCCAACATCGAGAGCAACTGGATCGGGCACAATTGATAACACGAGTGCCGAAATCTGTTGAAAGTCTGCAAGAGTATTGCATGTATATTCTGAGGATATTCGGATATTCCTAAAATGATTAAGGAAAATATTCTGGGAAATTGATATGAATATATATTCCTATAGTTCATTTTTAAAATATTTTTTTGTTCATAATTAATGAGTATTTCTATTGAATATTCTATTTGAATATTTTGAAAAATAGTCTGGAAATATTTTTCATAAAATATTAACAAGAATGAAAATGTGTGTTTATACGTCAATGGTGTTTGTCCGTGGTTTGTATGTGAAGGAAAACAGTTACAGTTTTCCGACTAACCGCATTTTTTTTTCTATTGTCCACGCAGCCAAATATGAAATGAAATATATTGTTGGATTTGTGAAGTTTTTTTTCCTATATCTTAGGGTGAGTATTTATTCATTGAATTCAATTGGTTAACGTTAGCTTATTTCACGTTTTTTTGCACATGTATTCAAACTTATTATAAATATGACTACAGCTTTGTAAGAAATCTTGTCTACAATAGAAGACTCATAGAGGCAGTTGACAAAAAAAATAATAAACTGGTCGAATAATTCAAATCTTCAGACATTGTAATGAAAGAAGCAAGAATTCTTCAAACAGAAAGCTTGTTCCAACAACTACCTGCCAAATCTGTGGAGGAATTCTATAACATATACGTTGTAAACTGGATGAAGCTGGGATATTCAATGACTTGGTAATATTCAATTTAATATCCGAAATTATATGTTGATAATATTCCCTCACTACTAGGTAAAGGATCTAGCACAAATAGGAGGAAACTCTAATAAGGAATGTGTAAGATTTCTTTCCAAATCAATTTTGGATGAAGTAGCCAGTTACTTCACATTACAGTGCCATCGTGTCACAAAACATGAACTTTTACGGATTTAATAGCGTCCCTAAAGTGTAACTTTTTTGGCCGTATTTCCTTCACGGCCGCATTCACTTCATGGCCGCTTTACTTCACAACTGCTTTTACTTCACGGCTTTTGGAGACAAATACATTATGAAGGTAGCCTACTAGATACACTGAATGTGCGTGTTATTTAGCCATAAGACAAAAGGAGAGGTTATATTTAAAATGGATAATTAATACATAATGAAGAGTAAAAATGCAAAATGAGTGACAGTCACATTGACAATCCAGCTGAAATGTATGAAGCTGCCAATGCAGCGACTTTCAATTTATTACCAGAAAAATCCCGGCAAATTTATCTAAAACACTATGGTGCAACATACAAAATATTAGAATTGTAAGAGAACAAGTATTTCTGTCATTTTTTCTGGAAAAGGTCAATGCTAATAGATATACATGTCATACTTTTAGGAGAGTTTCAGCCTCTCTTTTGGTTGAAACAGGGGCTGATATTTTAATGTTGAAAAGCCACGGAGGCTGGAAGTCTAGCTCTGTAGCAGAAGGCTACATGGAAGATTCCATTTAAAGAAAAAAGGAAATATCAAGTAGAATTCTTGCAGGAGGTACTTCAGGTTTGCGTTTTCCTGTCCAAATAATTGCAAAAAATTTGGATTAAATGGTACTTTAGTAAACAGCTTTCCAGCAAATAACATTATTACTGAAAATCAAGAAAATTAAATGGCTATTAATAATTTCATGTCTAAAAGTGGTATGACATTTTCAAAATGTAATAAATGTACATTCAACATTACAATTAATAACGAATAGAGCCTTGTTGTTAACATTTTTATAAGCACAAGTTCTGTTTATCATACTGTTAGTAATTCTGTACCTATCTTTGTTACTTAATAATACATTTTTCATTTGGTTACTAATGATTTGAAACAACTCTTGCATTTTCATTTCTTTTCAGGAACAAAAATGTAATGGAGTTATTGTATCTGAGATCAATGTAGTGAAAAGCAAATTTGTAACACCGTATATGTTACGAAAATAATGTTCAACGAATAACCAATGGTATATTTGAAAATATTTTTAGAACAACCTGAGATCTCCCTTTTTTATATAAGTTATTATTCCATGTATGTTCTCAAGATAATTTCACAATATTCTCTCATTTTTGTTAGAGACCATTGAACTATGTACATTATTAACATGTTTGTGGGATATTCTTGCAATGATCTCAGATTTATTGTTCCAAAAATATTGTAACGAAACTGGGGTTCAAAAATGATCCGATAAATTCAATACGTTTTATTACACTTCGAAACACAACTCAACAGTATACTTTATTAATACAATACTTGTTCACAAGTACAATGCTCAATAATATTCCCAGGAATATCTTCTGACTGACTGCCGACTTCAGACTCCTGTCGCATATGACCCGCTATATATAGGACAGCCGAAATTTCCAGAACGGTGGCTATCGGGAATGTTCCATAACGTCCTCGCTAACGGTCGGATTTTTTCTCGAGTCTTCGAATGGCGGTTATCGTACATCTGGAGCATGACATCATCGGTAACGGCCATTTTTCAAATTTCCCAATGACGGTTATAGAATATGTGGAGCATGATGTCATCGGCAACCAGCACAGGGGCGTACCCAGGGTATTTTCATGATTTCCGTAACACTGCCCCTCCCCCTCTAATTTTGATCGTCCCGATCAAAAGTAATTGGTTCACCATGATAGGGCTTCAGTCTGTCGAGATGAATAACCTTCATCTTAGTCCTAGGGCTGCGCTGGATTCTGTAAACCACGTCGTTGATCCTCTTCTTTACCTCTTACGATCCTTCCCAAAACAGTGCTAGTTTGGGGGATACGCCTTTCTTTCGCCGTCGGTTGTACAGCCCAACCTGGTTACCTTCCTTGAATCCTCCTGAATTACCTTTCAAATCATAACGAGCTATCATCCTGCCACTGGCCATTATCAACCTCTTCCGAGCTGTTTCATAGTTTTTCAACAGACTGTCCCTCAGTTTATCTGCGTAATCGAGTACTTCTACCTCTTGGGTACCTGGTGATCCGAACACCAAGTCACAGGGCTATCGAAGTTCCCTTCCGAAAACAATGCTAGCCAGGGTGAGCTTGGTTGAGTCGTGGACGGCTGCTCACAGTTCGGTTGAATATTTCAACCATGCCATCTGACTGGGGGTGAAGCGCCGTGATTCTGGTCTTGTTGATACCTATCAGCTCGCAAACTTTTCGAATAACTTCGACTTGAAATTCCTTCCTTGGTCGGAATGTAGCTCCATCGGTACTCCGAATCTCGAGAACATGTTTTCCACTATTGATCTGGCTACTGTAGATGTTTCCTGGTCTGGAATGCCATTTACTGAAATAGTCCATGGCAACGAGGATGTATTTGTTGCCATCGTCCGTCACAGGAATGGGTCCAGTTACATCAATGGCAATCCGTTCGAGTGGTGTGCCTACGTGTATTTCTTCATCTCACCCCTGGACCTTCTCTTGGGACCTTTGGTGGCACTGCATTTTGGACATCTTCGGCACCAGCTTTCTACATCGTATCGACATCAAACCCATCAGTAAAACCTCTGCCTGATCTTATCCAAGGTCTTATTGACTCCCAGATGTCCTCCTGATTTTCCTTCGTGAATTTATTTCAAGACTTCACTTATCCTCTTCCTGGACAGAACCAATTGGGAAATCGATGACCTCTCATCAGCTGATTCCCATAGCCGTTTAAGTAATCCATTTTCCACAACCCCATTGTGCCCACATTGCCTTGAAGATAGGATCTCTGTCCGAAATATCTCCCAGGAGGGTCTGCCGGTTCCGTCCTATTTCCAATGTAGAAAGTCCCCAATGTTTGGATTGGTTTCCTGACTCCTTCGTGGCATTTATAACGCTGGCAGTGCTTACAGGCTTCTGGACACGGTCTTCTAGATAAGGCAACCGCATTAATATGTAGTCGTCCTTGGCGATGTTTTATTTTGAAATGGTACTGGTTCAGCTTTTCTATCCATCTAGCTACCTGTCCTTCTGGATTTTTCATCTCCAGTAGCCATTTCAGGGCCGCGTGATCGATCCTAATGAGAAATTCCCTACCATATAGTTATTTGTGGAAGTGATCTACTGCCCTGACTATCGCTAGGAGTTCTTTCCTGGTGACACAGTAATATCTCCCGGGCTCAGACATCACCCTGCTGTAGTATTCGATGACTTTTTCCTGACCATCCTGCACCTGTGATAACACAGATCCAAGTCCGGGGTTGCTAGTATCTGAATCCAGTATAAACAGGCCTTTTTATTGTGGATAGGCTGAGATTGGACTGGAACAAAGCGCTGCCTTCATCTTGCGGTAAGCTTAATCGCATTCGATAGACCAATGTAAAATAACTCGATCTCCTGTCAACTTATGTAGTAGAGCTGAGATGTCTGCAAATCCTTCCACAGAACGACGGTGATAGGTACCCAGGCCCATGAAGCTCCTCACTTCGTGCTTATCTTTTGGTCTCGGCCAGTCTCGAATAGCCTGTATTTTTGATTCACTCGTTTGAATTCCTTCCTCCGAGACTGTATGGCCCAAGAAATCCACTTGCTTCTCGAAAAGGGATTTCTGAAGATTCAGCTTGGGGTTGGCATTCCTTTAACGTCTGAAAACTACACGCAGGTTGACCAGATGTTTTTCGAAATTCCTTCCCATAACCATGACATCATCCGATACACCAGGTATGTTTTCCATGAGTCCACGCAATATCAGCTCCACCAATCTCTCGAAGGTCGCCGGAGCATTACAAAGACCAAATGACATAACGGTAAACTGATACACTCCGTTACCAGTAGTAAACGCAGTCTTTCCTTTGTCGTCTTCATGTATGCCCACTTGCCAGTATCCGCTCTTCAGGTGCAGCGTTGAAAACCATTGCGAGCCTTCTAATGTGGTTCGGGGGGTCGTCTATTCTGTGTAATGGGTAGCTGTCCTTTTTCGTGATGTAATTCAGTTTCCTATAGTCTACAAAAAATCTTGTCGGTCCATCCTTTTTGGAAACTAGTACCACCGAGGCGGACCATGGGCTTGATGATTCTTCGATAACCGCCATCTTTGGTCATTTTCTCGACATGCTCTTCCACCTCCCGTTGCTTGGCAAATGGTAAACTTCTTGGTGGTTGTCGGATTGGCTGGGCTTGACCAGTATCTATGCTATGCTGTACTAGGTTAGTTCGTCCTGTTGGTGATCCTGGGGACTCGAATACGTCACATTCCTTGGCAATGAATTTCATGGCGGCTTCGTATTCCTCTGATGACAAATGTTTCCTATGGTTCTTAGTATTTCATCAGCCGTGCCTTTTCTGTCCGGATATCAGCTTGTTTCGCACTCTGCTACCCACTCAACTGCCTAGCATATTCCTACAACGTCTCGTTTTCGGACTGTTATTCCATGGGGGAATAAATTGGCAATTCCCACAGGGATGTCTTGTTTTGTCCTAATAAGAATTCGTGCAAGTAATAATTCTTCATATGGCCGTATCATTCCAACTCATCACCCAAGATCTTCTCTAGTCGAGCTTCAGCGATCTTCTCAGATGAACTAGGTATCCTGACAGTTTTGGTTATCCGTAATTTTACAGAACGTCCCCTTTCGGATGGTATTGTTAAAATGAATTCTTCCCCTCAAAATTTCATGGTTTTCTGCCCACCATCGAAAGAAAATCCATAGTCACTGATCAGATCCATCCCGAGAATAAACTCGTCTTCTATGTCCGCTACAAAAACTGTTTCCATCATTCGTAGTCTTCCGAGGGTTAACGTGATGTCCGCTTCCCCTCGTATCGGTGCATTCTCTCCAGTGATCGTTCATAGGACGAAATTGGATGTGAGCGGTCTTACGCTGTCTGGTTCTAGGATACCGCTGCGGACCAGGGACACCGGCACCAGTGTCTATAGTGGATATGACTTGTCTTTGGTTCACCTTTCCTCTGATGGTCAAACTATCGGTAGTTCTTCTTATCCTGTTGACGTGGATGACCCTGGGGGCTTCGTTATTGATAACCAACATGCGCTCCGATATGCTGGCTAATTTTAGTTTTCCTGGTATCTGTCCGAGGACTCTCTAGATGATCCTGTTTTCGCAGATGAGTAAGAACGTGGGAGTGTCCTGGCAGATGAAGACGATCGTGGTGGTATCCTCACCCTACAATATCTCTTGAAATGTCCACTCCTACCATATCTGAAGCAGTTTCCTCTTGGTTGGTTAGTAGGGCTGTTATTTCTGGGTTCCAATTTTTCTATTATTCTGTCCAGTATGTACATTTTTCCATCTTGTGTATCTTCCTGAGGTGGTTCTTTGATTGATACCGCCCTCACTTTCAGCATTGATGTGTTGAAAGCTGCTTCCACTTCCAAGGAATGAACTGAAGTTTCCTGCATTTCTTGAAGCTTGTTGATCTTGGGGTCATCTGTATTTCGATGTCCCTCAGTCCATCAATAAATACCTGCACCGCCAATTGTTCCTTGAAATCCTCGGGGGCATCTGGATAGGCAAGCTGGATAAGTCTTTGCACGTCTGCTTCAAACTCTTGTAGACTTTCACCCGATTTCTACACACGTGTTTTTAACAGTGCCCGGATAGCTGCTCTCTATGTTGGTTGTCGTACCTCAATTCTGAAGCAGCAATAAGATCTCCATTCTTGCGGTTTGGGTCTTCTGGGATGGTCTGTAACATTGCTAAAGCAGGTCCCCTCAAAGCCACTATAAGCGCTGTCGCCTCTTCTGTATCGTCCCACCTATTGGCCGATATAGGGACCATGGCGACTGCCCATCAAAAGTCGATGGTTGTGCGATGTTACTTCTTCTCCTACTGCACTTAGTCCTTTCTTTGCTTCTTCTCGTACTTCGTCAAATTCTTCTTTCAGTTCTGTGATTTTCCCCTCGGTGTTCTGGACAATGTTTTCTGTTGTTCCCGTTCCTTGTTTTGTTCTTCAAGAATTTTCTGGAAATGTTTTTGAAACCGTTCCTCCTCTTTTTGTCGGCGTTTCTCATTATCTTGTTTTTCTTTCTTTCGACGTTCCTCCTCTTCTTGTTTTTCTCTCAGCCGTCGTTCTTCATCCTTCTGTCGGCGTTCCTTTTCCTCTTATTTGTCTATACGCCTCGTTCCTCCTCCGTTTGTCGACGTTCTTCCTAAATATACGTTTATCTTACATCAGTCGTCTCTCTTGCTCGGCAAACTGTTGTCTGATCATTTCCATTACGGCCTCCATCTCGTTGTGGGGTGTATTTCTCGTATTCACCATTAATTGATTGTCCTCGAATAATCACTAAAAATCCTCACTTCCGACACCAAATGTTACGTAAGAAACTGAGGTTCAAAAATGGTCCAATAAATTCAATCCGTTTTATCATACTTTGAAACACAACTCAATAGTATATTTCATTAATACAATACTTGTTCACAATTACAATGCTCAACAATATTCCCAAGACTATCTTCTGACTGACTGACGACTTCTGACATCATCGGTAACGGCCGTTTCTCCAATGGCGGTCATAGAACATGTGGAGCATGATGTCATCGGCAACTAGCACAGGGGCGTACCCAGGGTATTTTCGTGATTTCCATAACAATATGTAGGGAATATTCTCCGCACTATTCTCAGAATGTTCTTAGGTGTTTCAAAAGTGCCCCCTTTCTGCAAGCTAAGAATATTCTTAGAATAAATATATACTTTAGGGTTATTTTTAGAATTAGTGAATATTCCCGAAAAACATTCTGAAATTAACTCTAGATGTTGTGCTAGCTTGCCTACCCAGATGCCCCGAAGGATTACAAAGAACAGTTGGCCGTGCAGGTATTTATTGATGGACTGAGATATCGAAATACAAAGGACCCTAAGATTAACACACTTCAAAAATGATGCGAAACTCTAGTTCGTTCCTTGGAAGTGGAAGCGATCGGAAAGCCACCTCAGGAAGACAAACTAAGCGCCGGAATAACACATAGGCTCAGAATATTGGATATACAGGTCGAAACGCAGATGTTGTCGCTGATTATAAATTCGCAGCCGCTGCAGTAGCCACCAATGCGAAGTGGCGTTTGCCAGCAGGCCCTAGCCTGCGCGGGCCCCCGACCCTATCTACTGACGACCTACATGTAAAATAGTTCATACATACTTAGGGAGAAATAAAACGGAAAAATTTGAAAAATAGTTGACCCTGAGGCCATCTCTGAAACTTCCCGCTATTTTTGAGCTCATCAAAGCGCTCACAAATATTTCTGGTCATAATTATTGAGCTCTTCGAGCTCAAGGATATGGCTTTTGTGTGTTCATTTTCGAGCTCCTTGAGCTCGAAAAATACTAATGGTGCTTTTTGGTTTTTGAAAAACAATATTTACCGAGCGATTAACTGAATTGTGGCATTTGATGCTGTTTTTTTTTGTACAAGAAATAATATCTCTTTACAAATATTGCTCCATCAAGATATTTGAAAGTTATTTTGAAAAGGCACTTTTTTGAAAAATGTTTATGGCAATATCTTCCAAATGAATTAAACTATTTTGGGGGCATTCGACGCGGTTTTTTTAAGTACTGTATAGAAATTGGGCCCTTAGAGAAAAAAAGTTATTTTGAAAAAACACTTTTTTGGAAAACATTTAACGCTGCTAGTCCCATTTCGATCGGTCAATCCATTCAAGTTATTTAAGGGTTACACACACACACATCAGGGACACAATAAAAATAATGAGAATAGTTTCTTCGGTGTATTCCTAAACAACCTCCAGCCCCTTGAAGATCAACCTCACCTTCGCGTGACTTTTGTTTTCCAAAAACAAGGGAAGCTTTTGAAAAACAATGTTTTATTGTACAAATGAGAATCGAGAAAATAAGTTTTAACAGTACAAAGAATAAAGTCAGACTAATGAACTTTCCTTCTCTGGAAGACAACGTTACTCGGTGAACTATGCTGATAAGGTGTCTTTCCTCGTAACTGGATCTCAGTGTCAGCGGAATCGACAACATTACTCGTGGTTTGGGGTGAACGTGCCGCGGCCGCGCAGCGAATGGGACGATTTGTAGACATTCGTGTTGCATGGCAAACAGACCTAATCCAAGCTGTGAGCGCCGTAGCGACGGATTTATGGCCTCAAAAGAAACGGTGCCGCAAAATAACACGGAGCCTTCGAGAAACAGGGCGAATCTCGCAGTAATCAGCCTCAGCCATGTGCAGAGGGCACCACAGGGTTGGACCAACCACTCCCCCTCAGTCGCGGGTACAAATCAAAGAAAGTTAACGTTATTTGAATAGGAGGTATTAATAAGCTCTAGCCAATTAGAAACTTGTAGCATCAACCCGTTATAGTGACGTACATGGACATGAGTACAGGTGGCCCACGTAACATACAGAGTGGTTCAATATACATTCAATAGCCCGTAACTCTCAGATACCAGAGTGCGGAGTGCGCTAGTCCGCCACTGTCCAGAGAAAATGGCGGCCATGACATGTCATATACGTCACCATGACTCACAAATGATATTTCATCTCTTTCCATTAGTGTCACCATTGTTTTCTGGGAAATAGACTCTCCTACTCAGATAACGTTCACTCTCTTTGGGTACAAATGACCACTGAGCCAAAATACCGAAAGGGAATGAGGACAACTCTTGGCTCTCAGTTGATGATGTATTTCTCAGGGCACTAACAACTCCGAGCGTACTACAGGATCGGAAGGGAACTCTTCAAGGTACCGAACAAACGTTAGGGGCCATTCAGAGGAATCTCCAACACTGCAAGGTGTTGCTGTTGCTATAAGGGACCTCGAAGTGTCCGTTAATCAGGAACCATAGATACGATATGATGAAATAAAATGTTATCTGATAGAATACCTGCGTATTTTATCAGGTAAGATTCAATGGACCAAATGGCCCAATTGTCAATGGAGGCTACGGCCAGACGAGCCTATGGGGAGGAGTTTTAATGGGTAAATCTGACTCAGGGACTCCCACACTACCGAAAGTTCTCCATAAAGGATTTTCTTCGCCTTCAAAAAGAAACCAACCTCCATTTCCAATACGTTGCTTGGTGTGTTAAGTTTTGGTGTTTATAAACAAACTGCGTTGTCTCGTCGACTTAAAATCAAATGTATTGCTCCAAAATATAAAAATATATTCAATGAAAATAGTAGATACACATAGATACATTGATATGGAACAATGAATGGGGTGATCCAGAAGAATTATATAACTCTTGTGTGGATCCAAGGTACATTGATACAATATTAAAATAATACATTGATAAAAATATTAAAATAGTTAATAAATTTTTATTGTTATTAACCATTTTTCCAAATGTTTGAATTTAC
The DNA here is from genome assembly GCA_018342105.1 of Gonioctena quinquepunctata. Taxonomy (NCBI): domain Eukaryota; kingdom Metazoa; phylum Arthropoda; class Insecta; order Coleoptera; family Chrysomelidae; genus Gonioctena; species Gonioctena quinquepunctata. Next base: position 338,589 of record JAFIRS010000288.1, read on the forward strand.
TGGTCAGAAATGACATTACACTCAGCAAGCACGAAACCAAGGATGCGAAACCACCAACAGATCAAAGTACCGACGTTCAAACAAAAATTAAATTCTTTCTAATTTCGTTAGTTTTGTCCTTTGTGTATTTCTACTCTGCGCATTAACTACACAAAAGAGTCACTTCAGCTTCTCTCTAGAACAAAATATCTATGAAAATGACAGTTGTTTGTTAATGAACTTTCTATGTGGTAATCTTTATGTGGAAATAAATATATTTTCGAGAAGTGGCACATGCGTGTTCCCTATTTCTGGTGATATTGCGATTTGGCGCCATCTGTTATGCTATTCATAAGTATGACTATAATTTAAGACAAGAGGTCTGTATTGTACGTGTCAAATCTCAATGGGAAATTTCTCTCAAAGTTGCCAACCTCGATTTTTCGCATGCAAACTGAAACTCTGATTTGCATATTGCTAGCTTCATTACTTGACAATGGGACCAATTAGTTAGACATAAATAATACACATTTCCCTGGACCGATAATATTAGATTTTTTGCCTCATCAATAATTCATACATTTACAGGCATAAAACAGGTTTATGAGAGTTGGGGTGATCAGACGTAAGGTGAGGTAAGTGTGCCTCTGCTGTCAACATTATTTAGTTGTTTGCATTGTATTCATCCTTGTTCTTCTTGATTGTAAGTTTTTCAAACGCCTTGTTTATTTCGGTTTGAACATATTAAGTGTTTTGATCGATAACAATAACTCCAGTAGTGTTTAATTTATCATCATCTACCAAGACAGTGTATAGTGCAGTAGTAGTGATTGTATTTCGTAGTTTTTGGAAAATGCCTGGGACCTCATATGCAGTGTGAAAATTGAGAAACATTGTTAATTGAAGCAGTGATTCTCAATTCTGTGAAAATTAGTTTATTAAAAAGTTCATGACGATTTGTGTATCATTCTAAATTCTATTTTCTCTGTATATCAGTTTGAGGATGTCAGTCACTTTCCGTTAGGGAGAAATGAATTAATAGATAAATATACACTGATGGTAGTAAGAGGTTTACTGATACCATGTGAAAGGATCTTTCTTGTCTTCTTACATATTGTTCTTTGAGGCCTTAACAATACATTATATTTATAAATTTTGTGAAGTTTTATAATGTGTGCTATTCTGGCACACATCAGACGTCATCAAAATGGAGGTTTCGCCCTAATCCTGTCAGTATTATATATATATATATATATATATATATATATATATATATATATATATATATATATATATGAAATAACCCTACTGTAGATTTCTTCGTTTGTTTAGTCAGTAGTCAGTAGCTATTTGACAACAGGTTAGCTTTCTTTATCTCATGCAGTTTATGAGTCTTTTACTTTTGAATATTCGATAAATCTGCGAAAAACGAACGAACTCGTGTTTTGTACACAGAACTCATATATTATATCATAAGATATAATTATGAGTTTAGTGGTGTCATCCATCTTTGGGCTGCAGGCTAGAGCTGTTTTTCATCAAATGGTATCGTTCGGATTGATTTATCCATGGAAATATGAAGGTGATCTCGATTTACAACTTGTTCATTGTTTTCATCTTCGATTGTGGCAACTAGGTCTATTTCAAATAATTTTACAGGATAATGTGGTATTGGCATCGAATCTTTAGTGAATTTTCCCACGAAATGCTTAATATTCATATATATATATATATATATATATATATATATATATATATAAATATATATATAAATAAAACTAAAGTTACACCAAAATGATGAATATAGGGTCATCTATCTAGTACTTTTAACAATACATCTAGTACTTTTTATGAAGACGATGTAGTACGAACATTTTCAGTCTATCAACAACGCTGTTCGATTCTGTCAATGTTGTCATGTCATCTGACATCCGGGTTATTTAAATATTTTAAGTTTTAAGTCATGATTGCACATCGCTTTTCGAATATCTTGAGTAAGATTGTTTTTTTTTAAATTCGTTAAACGTATATACAACTTCTCTTTCAGGATGCTCCGGTACTGCAGTGAGAAGTTTGTCTACGAGTGCAACAAAACCAAAAACTGGTGTTGTTCTCGTGAATATGGGGGGTCCTGAAAGAGTTGACCAAGTACATGATTATTTGCACAGAATAATGACTGATCGGGATATGATACAATTGCCCATAGCACAGGAGTAAGTTCATTCAATGTTTTCCAATTGTATGATGAATGAATGGATGAATCCTTGGTGGCATGCAGTTTATCAGATAAATGTATTTTAGCTACCTTGGTCCCTGGATAGCGAAACGGAGAACACCAGAAGTCCAGAAAAAATATCAGGAAATCGGTGGAGGCTCACCGATTCTAAAGTGGACTAGATTACAAGGAAAACTTCTATGTGAAATGTTAGATAAGGAATCACCTGAGACTGCCCCACATAAACCATATGTGGCATTTAGATACGTTCATCCGTTTACTGAAGATGCGTTCACTGAAATGGAAAAGTAAGAAATTCAATTTTTTTGAATTGGGACCATTCCCAAGGATCTTTTTTTATTCTAGGGTAAATGTATAGTTATACCACTCACGCTCCCTGAAAATAGCAGCAGACATTTCTTGCACGTGTTTTTGCCTCCTGAAAACAAATCTGGAAAAAACAAGGCGGTTTCATACCGTTTCCAAGTTAGAGCCTTTTTATTTGTTCTGGAACATGTGATTTTCAAGCACCGTTTTCTCACGTAAAAATCACTCACAATGACTCCTTCTTTTCATCAGCATAAACTACAAACACTAAATCACTCACATTGGGTACAATTTGGCACAGAATACTGCCGGTTCTATCAATCCTCCTTCAACACATACATCCTAAAGCATCCCATACACACACAGGATTTGTGACAGTTTCACCCGTACGAGATTACCCAACAGATTTCACGAACTCCGCCATAGCCCACACATGTTAGGGGATCACCTGACAGTTTTAATCGTACGGGGTCACTGCTCACGGGTTCTATAAAAGTTGTTGCTTTTATCTATTCATTGTCTATTTCGGTTTTAAAATCGTGCAACCAAAGTTATTATGATTTTTGTTTCATAGACAAATAAGGTATACCACAGCAAATAAGGTATACCAAAGCACGTCGGATAAAATTGCTGCGAGTCTGCTGAAAAGCCAACCGTTCGGGTAATCACATCGCTTAAAACTGCAAAATGTCAACTCGCGCTTGATACGCTCATGGTTACCTGAACAGTTCATTCACGTACAGCTAAAATTGTCATGAATCCCGTGTGTGTATGGACTGCTTAACACTAGACTTTAAAACCTGACGTCCTACTGAGGTGCAGACTGAGCGGCAGACCGTACTATGACCCTCCGTAGACCTTATGCAGTCCCAATGCTGTAACACTCCCTGTTACTTAGACTGTGTATAGGCTCACGCCAATTTCCCGCCTGCACTCCCCAATGCGAATACAATTGTTGATTGTTTAGTATGTGGAGGTGTGTTTTGGTATTTTCCCAGCTCAAGCATTCAATGAACGTGAACATTACTCATGAGTGTAATGAGTGCAAGCAGATATATAAAGACATGTAAAAAAATAGGAATAGACAATTAATACACTTGCACCGTAAAATGAAAAAACTGACGGTTTGAATGCAATAACTGTAATAAGCTGTTCGGTCCTATAGATTATTTAAAATTACATGTTAAAAAAGTGCCGCAGAACAATTTCAAATTAATTTATTTATTTAGTAACAGCAATATATTTTACATATCTTATTGATAATATCTCTTAACAACCACATATAATAATAATAAAAGGAACTTTATTGAACCGAACAAAAATTCAATTCAATAGGCTATCGACCGAAGTCCTTCTGCCTACCACATATATATTGATATAAACTAAATAAATTATATTCGGTGCACGATGGTATTCTGAATACTGTGTGTGCACCCACTTACATTATCACATTCAATTTTATTTTAGGGTACAACATTTAGCAATTTACTTAACTAACTTAAATTAATACTTTAGGAAAATTCCTAAAATATAAAAAGAAAAAATATCATTCTGAGGTAACAATCACAAAAACATGTTGTGGAAACCGAAACAAAAGTGGGACTGTTCTCCATTTTTTAAGACTTTTTTCAGCACGAAAAAAAAGAGAAGTTATATCATTTATCATCTTATAATCACAATCTATATAATAAAAATGAATCTCGATTCTTTGTAAGCGCAAAACGTGAGAACGGCTGCACCGAATTGGATTTTTTTTAAATGTTCACAATAGCCCGAGAATGGTTGAAAAAATTTGGAAAGTTGCTCGGAAATTGGAAAATTTGGGTCTATAAGAAATTTGGCGAAGAAAAAGACTATCGAGTCATTTATTACCAAAGAAGAATCAGCTCCGCGGTTACACTGTTGCCTACCAGCAGGTCACAGGAACGAATCCCTGTCACGGTAACATTGTTTTTTTGAATGTTCGTAATACTCCGAATATTTTTTTTTTTTAGGGAATTATAGAAAAGTTATTGTCCCGGAAAAGTTTTTAGGAATATATAATAAAAATTAATGTCTGTGTAGGTAAGCACATAACGTGAGATAATAGGATAACGGGAGAAAGCGAAAACAACGAAAAAACGGGATAACTTGGTAACGGAAGAACCGTATAACAGGAAGCGGGCAGAGTCAAAGGCATAGATGGAACAACACAAAAAATCAAAGGAAAAAAGCAATTCTACGCGGACTAAAGTTTTCAGGAAAAAAAATTAGGGAATATAAAAATTTGGACGGGACAACGACTGGAGTCAGCTGGTTACGAAAAAAAATAAATTGTTTTGTTATATGGTTCATCAATAGCACCATTAACATATAATGAATATTTTATTATCATGTTTCCACCACGCCATTTATTCTGGACTAAATTGTGTTAACTCAATGAAATTTTCAATAAGGCCAATTTAGCAATTTAAATACTACAATTCCAGGGATTGGATAATTTGAATGAAAGCATTATACACTAAAAAATAAAATTGTTATCTAACTATAAGTCTCAAATATATTGGCATTGTTTCCTAGAATTTTTCAATAATCCGACCATTACCTTCTTTATTATCTACTTCTGGCATATTACAATTTTATCGCAATAGTCCACTTTGTAATCCGTAAATTGGCGGGTATTGAAAAATAACGTAATCACAGTCTAAGTAACACGGAGTATTATGGATTGTGTGACGTCAGCATGGAGGGTCATAGTACACTCTCCAGCTCACAGTCTAAGAACCTCTCCATGGCAGTAGAACGTCAGGTTTTAAAGTATTTTGTGCCAAAAATGAGTCATTCAGTGTAGTTTATGCTGATGAAAAGAAGGGGTCAGTTAGTAATTTTTGCACGAGAAAAAGGTGCTCGAAAATCACGAGATACAGATCCAAAAAGAACTCTAAAACGGTATGAGAGCGCCGCGTTTTTCTTCCGGATTCGCGTTCAGGAGGCAAAAGAGGCGTAAGAAATGTGATGCAGCTATTTTCAGGAAGTATGAGTGGGATAACTATACATTTACCCATCCTGTTACTATTATGAATCGTAAAAGTCTTTTACAATAACTTCAAATTTCAGGGATGAAGTTCAACATGCAGTAATATTTTCACAATTTCCACAATACAGTTGTGCTACCTCGGGCTCCAGTTTCAACGAAATATATAAATATTTCAAAAAAAGGTGGTTAATACTTGGAAACAAACGTCATGACGAAAACTAATTGTTTGATTTTAGATCCACTCCCCTAAAAATGAAAATGACTGTTATTGATAGATGGCCCACTCACCCACTACTAGCGAAGTGTTTCGCAGATAACATCAGGAAAGAATTGCAACAGATTCCAGAAGATAAGAGAAATGAAGCCATCATATTGTTTTCTGCACATTCTTTGCCATTGAAGGTAACTTTTATGCTTTTTCGACCATGTGTACTTCAACACTCTACTATAGATAAAATGATGTGTAGAACTATTTTTTCAATGGCTTTTTGAGCCCTTATTAAGATTGAAAAATCATATTTAAATAAGGATATTATGAAAACAGACTCATACTATTTGAAATATATTGTTTATTTTTGGAAAGTTCAGGAAGAATATATAAATTGAAAGTGACTGTGCCCAGTGCCATAATTAACTTTTGTTAGAACTTGGTAATACTCCTACAATCCAAGTGATTATTCCCAAGTTTTTTCTCATTGAATAATGACTTCGTCCATACAAGATGTCCCAAATATCTGATTAGTTTTGTTGGTATTTGATGCTTGCTTATTTGCATAAAACCATCTTTGTGCTTGTTGTAAACTTGCATTTGCTCTACTGATTAGTATTGGATATTCAGATGCTGTGAAGACTGGCATCATTTACATAACTCTTAATTGATGAAGTTTTTCATTTCCACTGCTGAATCATTTTCATAAAATACGAATAATGCAGGACCCAGCACACTACCTTGTGGAACCCCTACATTGATTGTGTTTTTATTAGAATAATGTGAACGACTATCTTTAGTTACTGACACACATTGCTGCCTGCTTATCTATTAATATGATTCAAGCCACGATAAGGCCATAATTCTCCATCTTTTCCAATAGCAAAGAGTGATGCAGACAATCATAGGCTTTTGATAAGTTCAGAAACATGCCGGTGGATAAATCATGATTTTCCAGTGCGTCTGAAATGGTTTGTACAAATTCAGTTTGTCTGTTTGTGTTGATCGCCCCTTATATACCCGTGTTGCTTATCATTTATGAATTTTTATTTGAGAAAGAAGTTCATTATTTTTTTACTCATAACCAATTGGAATATTTTAGAAAATGCAGGCAGTATGCATATGGGCCAGTAGTTTTCCAGTAGTGGGGGGTAACTTTTTTTGTGAATCAGCACTATTTTGGCCAATTTTAATGCATCTAGGAAAATTCCTTACCCTAGTGAGTTGTTTATAAAATAATAAAAGCTCACATTGAAGGTGTTTTTTTTGTTTTGTTTTTTTTCTCTCTTCAGCTAGGTAAAATGTTAACTGTTTCGAAAAAAATGTAAAGGTATCAATTTTCGATAGAAAATAAATCTTTCCCTTGCTAGTGATCATTATTTGAATCCACATAATTGATAGCAATAATGAAAACATGTAAATAAGCAGGTGTTCTGCAGTTTCAGCAAAGTTCTCGGAGTAACGGCACAATTCACTGTATGATCTATAAATTTTTTTGAAGTGATACCTTAGAGGCCAATGTCCAGTGAGCAGTGCCGTTACCAGTTTCAAGTCTTGTCCAACTCGAGAAACTGTTTAGCTTTCTTTGGCGATGGGCTTACAAGCCTTTTCACTTGTTTTTGCCCTGGAACCTTATTCCAGTGGGTTTTAATTTGATCAGCTTCTTAGCGCCGAAACTCTTCCTTGATGTGAGTTTTGGAAATACCACAGAAGAGTTCTGGGCCAGAAAATTGAGTGTTTGGCAAGGCTCTCTGCTTCTTCATTGCCTTTGATTTCCTTGTGACCTGGACCCACATCAGAATGACCAGATTGTTCATAGCCATTTGTCTAAGGGAGAGTTTGCAGTCCCAAGTCAGTCTAGACTCACAAGTGTGGTGTGAGTTTAGAGCTTTCAATGCTGCTTGGCTGTCTGATAGGATATAGATCTTTGCCCCCCTGGAGCCTCTTTCAAGGCATTCTTGGGCGCAAATTTCTATGGCATGGATTTCTGCTTTACAAATTGTTGCGGCCTTACATAGGGCCTTGCCAAATACTCTGCGGCACGTCCAGGTTGTCGCTGTAGTCTTGGAAAGAATGAGATTGATGTGACTGTTACATGTTAGTCTTTGGTCGATTATAACACCCAAATATTTGACTTCATTGGAAAAAGCTCAGTTCCATTCAGGGTTGGTGTTACAGTGTGGTGCATTTTTTTTTACAGAGCTGCACGTCATAAAGCGTCATGTGATGTCATTCTGCAAGTTCAATTGGAACGCGTCAGTCTCTTGCTAGTAGTGGTAAAGATAAAAATGTCTGCAAGATTTTGCATTGTGCCCATGTGAACTATGATGTTGCCACTTGTTGGTTATATTCAACAAGGTTCTCTTAGAAAAACTTCATTTTTTATTTTGAACATTAAATCAATTTTTCTCATGATTTTTTTGGAGTAAATGAAAAGAAAAATATTTTTCAGGCTGTTAATAGAGGAGACCCCTACCCTTCTGAAGTTGGAGCGACAGTTCACCAAGTAATGCAGGAACTAAACTTCTCTCAACCTTACCAGCTGGTATGGCAATCCAAAGTTGGGCCATTGCCATGGTTGGGTCCTATGACCGACGAAGCTATAAAAGACTATGTGAAACAAGGAAAGAAGACTCTGATTGTTGTTCCCATCGCTTTTGTCAATGAACACATCGAGACCCTGCATGAACTTGATATTGAGTACTGCAAAGATCTTGCCAAAGAGGTAAATATATTTTCCAACATGAGCCTACCAAAGGTCATCATCAGACTGGAAATAATTTGACCTCCAGCCAAATGTCACGGCATCACGGCCAAACAAAAGAATGGGGTATTATAGACTTCATATACAGGGTGATTCAAAAGTTCTTTGACTAACTGCAGGAGGTGATTCCTCACAATATTCTAATATGAATTGTCCAAATAAATATATGTCCGGAAACGCTTCGTTTCCAAGATACAGGGTGCTGAAGTTTTATTTTCGTTTTTTTTAAAATAACTTTCGAAATACTGACCTTAATTGAACGGAAATTGGTATTGAGAGGTTTTTTGAGGTGTCGAATTCGAACCTGATGTTATTATTACTCTTACACGTAGGGGGCGCTACCTACAAGTCTTTTTCTTTTTTGAAGATTCATAACTTTTTTGAGCGTACTTCTAGCACATTTTTCAGTAAAAAAATCAATTCCTCTATCATATCTACGTAAAAAAGCTACCCTTGTTACAAGTCGCTATAAGCAACCGTTTTCTAGATATAAGGACTTGAAAATTTCAAGTCGATTATTTGATCATCGATGCGTGTTGAAGTTGTTACCATTATTTTGCGTTTTTCACAAGAATGCTTAGGAAATGAATTTGACGTTTAAGTAACTAGTTTTGGTTTTTTGTAGGGGGTGCCACCTATTCTATTTATTTTTACTCGTTTGAAATAGTTATTCTTGTATCAAGGGTGCAAAATCTGTATTTGGTTTAATAAAAATTGCAAGAAATATCAACCTTTTATTTTAAGAAATTTTGAATATGTAGAATAAAATAAAATGAAGGAAACTAAATTGTATTCAAATAAATTGTTTAATGTGTCCACCTTCAGCGAAGGTACATGCATTCAGTCTTCTAGTCATTGAATCTCGTACCTGCTCAAAAATTATTGGTGTGTTTCTTATTGTTTCACAGGCGTCTATTATTCGGTTTCTTAGATCTTCCTCGTTCGCTACTGGAGTTTTATAAACTAGTGACTTCAAATGTCCCCAAAAATAAAAATCTAGCGGGTGTAGATCTGGGGACCTGGGTGCCCCCGCCTGGTTAGGTTCTTCTATACCCCTACCGATCCATCGATTTGGATAGACAGTGTTAAGGAATTCCCTGGCTACAACGCCAAAATAGGCCGGAGCCCCATCATGCATAAACCACATGCGGATACGAATTTCTAATGGTACATTCTGAAGTAGTCCCTGCAATTCATTTTCTAAAAAGTATCTGTATCTGTAAGTTGCGCCATTCAGTCGGAACGGAAGAAAGAAGGGACCTATCAAGTAATTATCAATTATTGCCGCCATACATTTACAGAAAATTGATACTGATAATGTTTTTCACTAACGGATTTTCTGGGAGCCCAAACATGGTTGTTATGAAAGTTTGTGATAGCATTTCGGGAGAAGTTTGCCTTGTCCGTGAAAAGTACATATCTTAAAAATTGAGGATTTCCAGCCAATTTTCTCAAAAACCACTGACACATAGCAATGCGTTGGGGAAAGTCTCGTGGCAAAAGAGCTTGTACCCCTTGAATATGGTATGGATAAAATTGTTGATCGTGAATAATTCTCCAAACTGTGGACTGAGTAGAATTGAGAGCTTCAGCAATTATTCTTGTACTTGTTTCCGGATTCTCCTCGAGAGCGTTCAAAACAGCTCCTTCCAATTCTGGGGTTCGGACTGCTCGTGGTCTTCCAATAATATCAGCTGCCCTCTTAAAGCTACCTGTTTCTGCCAAACGACGGCGGAGACTGGTGAATGTTGGAGCTGAAGGCAGTACTCCGCAAGGCCTTAAACAAAATGCATATCGGCTAAATGAGCATTATTGTTTAAATAATCCATTTTTTCAAAATTAGAGTTCTAAAACTTACAGACACTTCAACAAAACAACAAAACGTTTAACTGTCATGTAATTACCAAAACTACTTACTTGAAAGTCAAATTCATTTCCTAAGCATTCTTGTGAAAAATGCAAAATAATGGTAATAACTTCAGCACGCATCGATTATCAAATAATCGACTTGAAATTTTCAAGTCCAAATAACTAGAAAACGGTTGCTAATAGCGACTTGTTACAAGGGTAGCTTTTTTACGTAGATATGATAGAGGAATTGATTTTTTTACTGAAAAATGTGCTCGAAAAAGTTATGAATCTTCAAAAAAGAAAAAGACGTGTAGGTGGCGCCCCCTCCGAGTAAGAGCAATAAAATAACATCATGTTCGAATTTGACACCTCAAAAAACCTCTCAATACCAATTTTTGTTTAATTAAGGTCAGTATTTCGAAAGTTATTTAAAAAAAACGAAAATTAAAATAAAACTTCCACACCCTGAATCTTGGAAACGAAGCGTTTCCGGACATATATTTATTTAGACAATTCATATTAGAATATTGTGAGGAATCACCTCCTGAAGTTTGTCAAAGTACTTTTGAATCACCCTGTATGCAGGATGAGGACTTGTCAAAATACATAGTTTTACAAAAAATTAACAACTCACAAAATTTATCGATAGAATTCGTCCTATTACGGTCCTGGTATGAATCTCGAGCCGCGACAAATATGAAACACTTTCAACGAAGAATTTCCTATTTCACACGCCTTTTCTCCCACCTATTCATTGAAAATGTACATAGCATGGCTACTGCCAAACAAGTGTATTATAAAAATTATTCCCTTTATTTAGTTTGTTATTCAACTCTTGCGGAACAATCTTGAGGTTAGTACTCTTGTACCTTTGAACGTGTTCTGATTTAGAAGCCACTGGCAATATCCAACTCTTGAGGATGTTATATATTCGATAATGTTATAGATCAAATTGTTCCTTTCATATTGTCTTTCATACTTTATTTGTGGGTATAATGATTGGTAGAGGTCTCCCTGTTCTTTTGAACACAATTTGTCACAAACTTTTGAAGCAATATCATTTTGTCGAGATTTAAAGGCAATTCATTGGTTTTGTAAACTTAAACATAACCAACAGTTATGCATTATGTGCTTGCTGTAGAGTACTGAAAGTCCGAAATATGATATCGATATGGAATATCTGACAGATAGTGCAAGACCTGACTTGAATTTCTGAAATTTTCAATCTATAATATTTTGGTTATTATACAACCTAAGAGGTATTTTTTTGGTAAAAATAACTTATTTTGATGAGTTCTATAACTTGTTCACACTATCAGGAGACATGAATATCTAAAATGGAAGAACTATATGCCAAGACCTAAAAAAAAAAAATTGCTCGTTTAGTTCTCAAATAATGAACCAAGTTCAAATGTGAGATGATAGGATAAGGGCGCATGAAATGTTTTTCCAGTGGTGAGCATACAAAACAACAAATAAGGTATCATAATCCTTTACGGAATTATATTTCGTTCAATCACAATCAGCAGTGAAGACTGGTTGAGGCCATATTTTCAAAATCATTATTATAAAAGCGGTAACAAAAATGAGTTGAAAAATCATATAATATAAAACTTATGTTTAGCAAAAAGCCCCGAATCGAAAAATAACTTAATCAGTACCCCCTATAAAGTTAGCAAAGCCACAATATTTGTCAAATAATTGTTGTAAATATTTCCTAAATACAAAAAAATTGTTGCACTTTCAGTTTGTTTTTATAGGGGATGGCTGTGCTAATTTGATAATATAATAATCAAGTTAGCACTGCCACTACAGTAAATTTAGGAGTGAAAGTTGGAATCCAGAAATATTGTTATTAAAATTTGTCGTATAATGGTCGAAATCCATTGAACATAATAAAAATGCACTAAAATATATTTTAAAGAAAATATACACTCTTTATTTCCTGGTGTCCGTAGAAATTTCGAGTTTTTGGCAACGTCGCATACATATAAGTTCAATTGATTTATGCATTTTACATTGTCTTACAATTTTAAACTCGAATTTTCAATTTTTTTTATTTTGTAAACGATTAATTTTAAAATTCTATTTTTTCAACAATGCTCACTGTATATCAATTTCCAATTAATTGATCATTCTCAACCTTTTTTTGCTTCAGGAAATTCAAAATTTGCACGACAAATACATTTTGGTCATTTGACAATTGTTAGGTGAATTTTAGGCTGAAAGAAACAATATGCAACTGAGATACAAGGTGTATTAAAAAAAAATTACCAATTAATTATTATTTTTTTTGCTTCAGAAAATTATGTTTTGTTCATTCGATAATTGTTGTTGAGTTCTCGGCTGTAACAGTAAGCATTGCTGAAATATCATAAAAATGCTTATATGTTCTATAAAATATATTCAAGTGTATGGTAATTATGTTGAAAGTATTTCAACAAATTTTCACAAAAATATATTTGATAATTTTAATAACAATAATTTATATCAACCTAATATCAAGTTAGCACAGCCACCATGTATAAAAAAACCTGAAAGCGCGACAATTTTTTTATATTTATGACTTGTTATTCGACAAATATTGGCCTAGGTTTTATCGACTTTTGAGTAAGTGGCTTCGCTAACTTTATAGACGTGAACTTTTCCAACAAACAGTTTAGATTTTCCAATTTTCATCTTGATGATCTCATAAGTATTCAATAAAATGGAAAATTCAAGCTTTTGCTGATGTGCTTCTACTTGGAATGAACTCAAATAATAATAATATTTATTTCACTTGTCAAACAGTATAAAAGCATTACAAGAAACATTTACATACAGTAACAAGGAAGACGTCTGTGTATAAATACAAAATTGATATAAAACAACAAAACATGACAGATACTAATCAGGACATATAAAGGTAATTAACAATTATTTATGAGAGAAGTTATTAAAACTCGTCAACGGTGTAGCAATTTCTTTCTATGAGATATTTTTTTAATTGTCTTTTGAATATGGAGATATTCATTGAGTCCTTAATAGAAACATCTAGCTTGTTATATAGTTTGGGTCCGAGGTAGAGGTGACTCTTCTGATAGAGAGAGGTTCGGTGGGGGTTCGGTATCAGCAAACCTCTAGCTCTAGTTACATATGGATGGTCTTGTTGGTTTGCCATAATTTTTTCTCTATTCTTATAAACGTAGAGACACATCTCATATATATACAGACCAGCAACTGTGAGTATTTCCAGCTCTCTGAATGAGTTTCTGCATGTCTGTCGCCATCCTAAATTAGCAATTATTCTGACTGCGCGCTTTTGCAAAATGAATACCCTTTCAGCAGACGAGCTCATACCCCAATTCAAGCGCAAGTGACAGCCAATAGTTGCATAACACAGATTCAGCAGAACCTCTATTCCACAATGATTCGACATAAATCTCAGTGCATAACAGTTCTTTCATAGTTTATCGCATAATGAATCTATATGAGGACTCCAAGTGAGCTTATGATCTAGAATTAGACCTAGCATTTTTGTTTCTGGGTTGGGTGTCACCTCTAGTTGGCTATCTTCGTATATTTTGAGAGTTTCAGTGGTGTTATGCATTGAGAATTTTACCAATGCTGTTTTGCAGATATTTAGTGCTAGAGGATTTCCAGAATTTGTTACCATATTTAGGTCCGCTCAAAATCTATAGTAGTAACTTTCAATTTCAAAAATGTGAATGAATAAAATATTTAGAGAATATTTTTGACAGACATCTGAGATGGAATCATAAAATGTTCAACCTCATAAAAACCCTAGATGTCTCTAACCAAAATTCAAATTCATGAAGCAATTCCTCTTACTCAAACATCTTGAAATGTTATTTTTCATGAATGCAATTACAGTTAGGTTAAGGCAGGTGCGAAACAAACTTTACTATATGATTTACAAGTCCATACAGGGTTAAAGATACGTATAATCTGAATTACATGTTTCCTTTAATTTTTCTGCATAAAAAAGCAAAAGATTTGAATTTGTTCAATTTTTCTATGGCAAATTAAAACGCCCAAGAGTACATTGGGTTGGGAAAATTTCAATATACAAAAAAGTTACATCAATTTTTGTCTTTAATTACATGATTTCAGTAAATAATTATTTATTATCAGAAATTACAATCATTGATTGAATAATACAATCATCGTGACTACTAAACATTTTTGTAGCATTGTGTTTTAGAAAAAAGAAGTAACACTATAAGAGAAACGCGGTCCAAATGGTCATATTTTTTTTGTCCAGACCGGATGTCATCCATGTACGGCTTCTTTTTTTTCAAAAATCAGCTGTCTAAATTGGTTTTTTGCTCAAATTCAATGGTATTGACATTTTAATTGACCAAATCAGTGCTTTGAAAAAAAAACTCCGATTCCAACAGAACGATTTTTTGTTGCTATATTCAACAAACGGAGACCAATTTGTGAGATAGGAATAAAAGAATTGCAATAGGTTGAAATTAAATCCAAATTTATCAAGTTTAGAGATGAGTATGGAGTGATTTAACTTATCGAAAGCCTTTGAGAAATCTGTATATACTGTGTCTACCTAAAGTTGATTATCTAGTGCATAACTTGATCGAGCAAATGTTATTAAATTAGTAATAGTAGATCTTTTTGCTACAAAGCCATGTTGTTCAGGAATTATTATTCTATTATATGTACAGATTTCAAAGCCCTTAGCAAAGTTACTAAGGTAATGGAACAAAAGTCATTTATATTGCCAGTTTTAAAAATGGGAATAACTTTACTATTTGTCCAAATTCCTGGGAAGGTTTTTGTTTTAAGTGCAGTATTGAAAATTGTTTGGAGAGGTTTAGCTAGAAGGTGAGTACAATCTCCGACAACAAAACTTTGTATTTACCACAACCTCAGTTTCATTGAAGGATTCAGTACTGATAACAGGTCTGTTTGATGTTAGCGGTTCATTAAAATAAACATGTGCATTGGAGGGCGTATAAACACTACTAAAAAAGGTTGCAATTTCCATCAACATTATCATTGGGATTGCTGTTCACAACATCGTTGAAATAAAGAATTCCAGGAGTTCGATAATGTCCTCTTTTATTCTGTATGAAAAACCATGGAGTTCTTAGAATCCTGTAAAAAATTATAATTCAGTACTTGCTTCAGTATTTTATTACCTAGTTCAGTAATTCATCAGTACTTGATTCAGTAGCTTATAGTTGATTATGGTGTACAAATTTTGCCTAGTTGTTGCCCCTTCATCAAGAACTGTAACAAAAAAACATCAGGATCGTTTGCTGACCATCAACACCATTACTAGTATTTGCAGTTTCAGTAATAATTGAGAATTCAACTGTCCTCAAATATTGTGAACTGCATTATCTTTATTTTTCAGGTTGGAGTTGAGATTATTCGAAGAGTTCCTGCTCCTAACGATCATCCACTTTTCATCCAAGCTCTGTGCGATGTTGTGAAAAGTCATATCAAAAACAGGATTCCGGTTTCTCCAAAATTCTTGAATAGATGCCCTCATTGTGTCAATTCAAATTGTTATCATGCTAAGAAATGGTATTCTAAAATTTGCTCATTTTAGTTTGAATGGGTAGTGGGAATTTGTGCAGGTTATTTATAAATTATTTTTGTTGTTCATTTCTGTTCGTTACATTGTTCATATTAATTGTGTTGCCATTCAGATTGAATATGAAATCCATCATATTCACGCCGATCAAATTATTTCATTGTAAAAAAGTAGAAATAGTTTTTTTATTACTGATTTGGTTCCTGTTTGAAAATATATGCTAGATTTCATTCAACTCCATTAGTTTCCCACACAACTAAAAAAAGGAAAAATATATATTCCACGAATAGAATGAATTATTCAAGATATTGGGTTTTCCTGTCAGTAATTTTTTGGTTATTCTATGAATAATCGGAAATAACTGCCATATTGGGGATTATTCTATTGAACTGTTTGTACAAACTATTTGATGTTCAATAAATGATGTTACAAATTATTTACTTTAAATTCTCTACTATTTTACTGTGATTTACCACATGTGAAAAATTATCCAGTACATCAAAAGGAGGGAGAAATGTCCCATCTATGTAACGCAGATGGCCCAGCCAAACCACTTCCTGTTCATCAGAGTAGGTACTGACGCCAAAGTTGGTGTTACGAGTGACTTTTTGGTTTAAGTTGCAACATTGTAAACATAACAAAACAAAACCACTCGATACTCTCATTCACTTTACCATGTGTAATAATATCAGAATCAGAAATGCTTTATTGTCATAGAACATGAATTCTGTTGACAAAGCTTACCTAAAACTAAGACATAGCATAAGATACATACAAACAAACAAGGAAGTACTAACTAATCATATTATAAAATTTAAAAACAACAATTTAAACACATAATTCAAAAACAATACATGCGTTTTATATATGAGAAAGAAATGATTTATTTTCAGAAAACATAAGGCTACATTTGAATCATACAAAATAACATCTGCAAAGCAGAACCACAAAATAGATTTTAAAGGCTATAAATACAATATAATGCAATGAAATACACTAAAAATCAAGGAACATTTATGAGTAAGCTGTGAAGCTGTCAGTGAGGAATTCGTTTAAATTGTAATAGGCCTTCCGAAGCAGTAGCACTTTCACCTCTATGAAACTTTTCTGATAGAAAGAGGAAGGTGATTGAATAGCTTCTTCCCATTGTAATTAATAGAGTTTTTGATTTGTGTTGTCGAGGGGATAGGAAGAGTGATATTATGCGAAAGGCGAGTCCCGTGGTTGGACTCGTGACGTAATGGTATCCTTGTGTTTTTTGTGCGCTGACAGTTTCCAGAATGAAAAAGCAGGCTAATGGTAAAATTCCTTGTGATATAAAAAGTGGTCTACACGAATCTTGCACTCCTGCTCGGGGTACAAATCTGAGAGTCCTTTTTTGTATTTTAAATACAGCATTTGTTAACTACTCGGAGCTTGCACCCCAGAAACATAATCCATAATGCAAGTGAGACTCACACAGTGCAAAGTATGGATTTCTTGCCGACTGAATGTCGAGAGTCTTGGAAACAGCTATTATGGCATACCAACTTGAGGACAGTTTTTTGCATAATCTGTTAAGGTAGTTGTCGTACTACAGTGTCAAAAATTAGGCTCGATTGTAGCACGACGCGATACATGTGCAAACGCTGAATTAGAGGGATATTTTTTTAAGGGAACTGTACACTCAGAAACGCAACTAGCATGCGTGATACAGCTAATAAGCCATGACTGGACTGTTGGCAACGTCGCAATCCAACGATCGCTCGCATTTAGTTGTTCAAGATACTCTTATGAACAAGCAGTCAGCTATGGATAGATTTCGCGCAAAAAATGGTAGGTTTGCTATAAAGCAAAAGTTGAAAAAATTAAAAATAAATTGTCTAAACTGTGTAAGGCTCGACATATGAACAAAAAACAATCTAATGAAAATTATGTGTCTGGAAGAAATCGCATTGTAAATCTCAAAGAAAATTTTGAAGTGTCGGAACTACCATCAAGTTTTGAGTTTGGAGAATGTGCTGGAAGAAAAACATTTAGGACATCAATTTTAAGTATCCGTTGTGATGAGTGCGAAATCCACAAAGCAATGTATGATGTACAAATTTTGCAAAAATAGTTCGTTTCAGTGGTAAAGAGTGAGAAATATCAACATGCCTGAAATCATATAAAGAATGTATTTCAGAGCGACTTGAGAACGAAAGAATATGTTGTAATTTACCTTATTTAAGTGCCTTAAAAAAGTTTTAATGGAATTTATTAAAAAAAATTGCGCGACAAAATATAGCATACGATTTTCTGAAACAGATGTATCACGATAAAGGAGAAGAAGCTGTGATTAATCACCTAACTGAAAAATTGGAGAATGGAAAATCTAGAGTTAATAAAAATAGGAAAACATTAACTAAAATCATTAATGATTTAAAAATAAATGTTTATTCAATCATGTAATTATTTAGTATAATAGTTAAATAGTTATTTATGAAATAGATTTTTGCAAGAACCTAGAATAAATAAATATCGTATGCAACTCGTGCAAAAAGTGTTTATTGCATTCGACGTGTTGTCCAACTCGGCCTGACGGCCTCGTCGGACAACTCCATGTCGAGTGCAATAAACACTTACTCTTTGCACTTGTTACATACGATATTTTTTCTAGGTTCTTGCAAAAATCAAAAAAGGTTTATTTAGGTGGCACTAGGTGTGGGAAAATAAAAAGCGTAATTTAATAGCAAAATATTTAACAATTAATTAGCACTATCGATTTGCATTGAGAAAGTTAGGAAGTAATATCTGTTAGGACCAATTCAACTCAAACTTTATTTTTGATAAATTGCATTTTCTAGTAACTCCTTAATCCATTATGCAATTAATATGATTGAAAATAATATAAAATATGCAATTGTTCAAAAGGTAATACAATATCACAGAAAATGGACTAAAATTGGCGTCGATTTGAACGTTTATGTTTGTTATGATCACAAAACGCTGTAGTAGAATGACATATGAGTGCAATTATAAACATTTTATTGCACTAGTGCAATAAATAACCACTTTTCTCACTAAATATAGATAAATAAAGTTTTGTTTTTTGCATGAACTTAGAAAAAATATTCATTGTTTATATTTTTTGTAGATTAATACGTTATATTTTATTAGCCTATTAGAAATCTGAATCATTTTTGTTTATGATCACAATTATTATTCATAAATATGTGCATTCCAAAACACAGTTCAATTCAAAACAGTAAGACCCTCGCGCTCTCGCTTATTTGAATCATGAGCGCTCGCTTGTGGCGTTGCCACGATTCTCAGCCTTCCCCCTCTTGCACTTCTCATACGCAATAATTTAGAAACTTCTTATGGCAATAACTAAATAACTCTATGGCTACGCGGGTTTAATTTTTTCTATAAAATTTGTTTCTTACCTTTTAATAATATACTAGTTTTTCTAAGAGATCTGAATGGAGGGTTTTTAGTTATGCCTTAAAATGTGGTGTCCGCGGTAGCTCACTATAGGGATTACGTGTTAAACTTTGCAACTTTAAAGCCTTATATCTCGCTTTCGGTGTGGTAAATCATTTCAAAAATTTAATATGATACAGGTATTAATGTTAACTAAAAGTGGTATAAATATAAACGCAATCTGATTTGGAAGTGTATTTCATGACATCTACCTTAATGTGATTTTCAAATTTTAATCTGTCGTCAATATATAGTCCTAAAAATGTATTCTCTTGCTTTGAGTTAACAATTTGTCCATTTAGAGAGACTTAGTCTATATTACATTTAAATGTTAGGAGATTTGTTTTCGAGACATTGAAAGTTAATAGTTTGCATCACACCAACTTTAGACTTCTTTTAGATCGCTTTATATATTGTTTTGTAAGGTAAGCATGTGGTTATTATGCCACAGTATAGACGTATCATCCGCAGAAATAGTGAACTTTCCCTGAATTGAAATGTCGACCAAATCGTTAATACATATTGAAAAGAGTAATGGTCCGAGAACAGACCCTTGAGGGACTCCGCATTTTACTTCCATTCCAACAGACGTACTACTATTGAAAGTTACCATCTGTACCCGACCAGATAGCTACGATTCAAACCATTTTAAAATGTTCCCTCTAATCCCATAAATTTCGAGTTTTTGCAGTAGAATTTTGTGATTTATGCAATTGAATGCCTTCGAAAAGTCGCAGAATACTGTTGCTGCAAATTGACCATTGTTCAATTGAAGGTAGAGTTCATCAAGAAGGGCAAACATTGCATCGTTTGTGCTACTTGAGGTCCGAAAACCGAACTGTTTGGAATGAAGAATTTTATTCATTTCTAGAAAGTTCAGAATCTTTTTTTTTATTTTTATTTTTTTTCCAAAGTTGGTAGTAATGAAATAGGTCTGAAATTTGCTGGTAAATTAGGATCACCTCCCTTGAACAATGGAATGACCACAGCAACTTTCAAATAAGATGGAACATTTCCGTTCAATACTGCTGTATTGATAGATTCCGCCAAAATTTCTAATGCGTTGTCAGGTAATTTCAAAAATATTTTTCATGAAATATCCCAACATGATGAGTTTTTATTTTTCAATTCAGAAATAATTTCTTTTATTTCATATGCAGAGGTTGGTAGGTAACTAAATGAATTTGCTATAGCGATATGCTTCAGGTATTGAAGAGGTTGTGTTTCAGGTGTTATTTACTCAGTTAGTTTGTTGGCTATGGAACAGTAAAAGGTATTTAATTCTTCAGGCTTTAATTCACTTTTGGTGGGGGCAATATTGTTTTTGCCTTTCAATTCATTTACTACTTTCCAGGTTTTTTTTCTGCTTGTTATTGGCATGTGCTATTCGCTGGCTAAAATGATTTTTTTTGGCAACTTTAATGATTTTCAAGTATTTCTATAAATATTATAGTAATTAATAAAGTAAACATTTTCCATGAAATATTTTTTGATGTAATGAAGGTATCTCATGTTTTTAGACGCGATTTTAATGCCTTTGGTAATCCAGGGTTTCCTCTGTTTAACTTTGATGTACTGTAGAGGAAATGCTTTGTTAAACAGGAGCAGCAATTGAGTGTGAAAGTTGTCAAGTGGTTCCTCGGTTGCCAATACATAATCCCCGTTGGAATCAGTACACAAACGAAAAAAGTTTGTTTTACTGTAAATTCTACCATGTTTCTTTTGCGTCAGAGATTTCCTGGTTATATTTAAGGAACATTTACATATTACTGCATCATGGTCGGAAATTCCATCATTTACTACTTCACAGCTTATTACTTCCTCATGGAGGTTTGTGCAGACATAATCAAGAAGGCTAGATGAATACTTGCAGTTAGGAGTCGGTGTTTCAACATGCATTTTTAAGTTGAAAGAGTTAAGTAAGTTATCTAATGATATTTCAGAGTGTAATGTGCTATTTAAATAATCAATATTGAAATCACCTGTTAAAAGTATTCCTGTAATGTGAATACTTATAAACACATACAGGGTGATCCAGAGATGCGTGCAAGCTCCATAACTTTTTTCTATCCAAGCTATTGACTTGATTTTTAAAAAATGATAAGTCCGACAATGAGGCATATTCTAAAAATATTTCCATTTATATGTCCCAAAATAAGATACACAACTGAGTTGTGTTTTTTTAAATGGCAATCCCCCATTTTTGTATTCGCCATTAATTTGTCGATATAAAGCTCGAGGTTTCTTTAGACTTATCTGCAATAGTTTTTGACTTCAGAACCATTTGAAATAACTTTTTTCAAACGATTCCTTAGGCTTTAGTGCAAGTGAACTTGGAGTCGATGTTCCAATGCCTACTATAATTTTTTGAATATTACAAATGACAATAACTCGATTTTTTCAAATACACCATATATTTTATTGCATCATTGCATGGCATCTTTCAAGAGCTTTCTGTCGATATAGGATTAGTAGGGTCTACTTTGTGAAGTTTGCGAGATATTTGTTGCAAATTAAGAAATTTTGATTTTTTTTTGACAAAAAAAAGGAATCGAGTAGGCTGCTAACGTAAAATTTGACACATCCGTGAACTTTCAATAATTGTACACGTCTCATTGTTAATAATGAATTTCACTCGCAAAGAATTAGTGAATATGGTATACTTACTGTGTTGGTGAAGCTGTCAAAAACCCTTCATTAGCAAGCAGAATGTACCATTAAAAATACCCAGAAGCAAGAACTCCACAGCTGTCTTCATTCCAAAAGTTAAGAGATCGGTATGAACTAACTGGTAGTGTGTCTTATACCAAAAAGGATATTGTTGGATCAATGAGGAAAATGAGTTACAAGTTTTATTGATGCTACAGGAAAATTTTCACTTGAGCATTACAGAAATCGCAGCAGATAGATAGATAAATAATTTATTGGTGTTATATACATTCAATAGTATTTACGCTCCTGAGCCTCCAACCAAGAGGACAAGAACCTCCGGCTCCACACCCGATGATACCCTGCGTGTGGCTAAGCGACCACGCCCCGATCCCAAATAAATGGGACAGGGTCCAACTGGTCTGCGAAGCTATGCGCTATGCACCTGGTTGTGTCCCGGGAGGGCCAAACCAACGTGGCCTTCACGGAGGAACAACTGACAGAGTACCTCGATGCTGTGCTAATTCAATCATTAGCACGCCAACGGGCGCAAACTCGCCCCCAATACAGTTCGCCCCAACGCGGCTGTGGAGGGGGCAATTGCTGGTCACTGTAGCAAATGCAGAGACGAGGGACTGGCTTCTCAGGGAACTGACTAACATCAAGCCCTGGGAAGGCATCAACCCCATATCGGTCGATCCGGACAGGTTCAGACTCCAAAGAATGGTCATCGGGATCCCGATAAGACCGCCTAACCAGGACATCTTCAATGCCCTGGAAATGCAAAACCCAGGTCTGTCGACACGACAGTGGAGGGTCTGGAGCAGAAGAGAGGAGAAGCGTGGCCTCAGCCTGGTGGTGGGGATGGACACTGAGTCTGTTGCCAGTATCAGGCGGGTCAACGGGGCTCTGTTCTTCGGCGCAACCAAGGCGCTGATCAGCTGGGTCCCTCCTTCCTCTGCTCTAGACCCTTCAACCAAGGGCCCACAGGACCAACTGATGGAGACAACAGTCTCCGTCGAAGATGAGTCGATACCCGCTGAAGTGGTCGAAAGACAACCCTCAGCAGAAACGTGTCACACAGCGGAGGGGGGCTCCGAAACGGATGTCCTCCTCGACCTGGAGGACGTGACCCTGACGGAAATCGACCAAGACAGTCTTCCGACAGGGTCTAGTCAGGAAAGGCCCAAGTAGCACACAGAGGTCATAATTCGGTTGTACAGACGTCTACTAGACCTTTCGCAAAAGTCCATGACTTATGTCTTGTAATATGCTGAGACGTCGCTATGTATGTCAATACGACAAAAAGGCACACTCTTGCGACGTCACATCGACGTTATAAAGTAGTGGTAATGACTTGCCAATATATAGACTTATATAAGCCAGTCGCAAATGGGTCGTTCTGTGGTCTTAGTGTAGTCATTATATCATTATGCAAGGTAATAATCTTTCTAATATAGTATTACAATATGTATATCATATCAAAAGATTTTATATAATATCAATATAATATATAAGTCAGCCTTCCTTTACATGTTCATGATACTCTGTGACCATGATAGTTATCGAGATAAAAATGATTTTCATTTATGTGTCTTTATAAGAATTGTTCTAAAACTCTAGTGACCAAGCAAATCCATTTTTACGATCAAAATCCAATTCTACTCACTTAAAATTCATGCGCCTCGAAAATGAAGAGAGATAAATGTTTATTTTCATTTCAGAAAAAATATATATTTAATCAATTTTTCTCATTAATCGTTGAAATATGTAGACCATATTACGAAAGATACTTGATTAGCACATCTCCCATGATTTTTAAATTGATATAACACCCAGAGTCCCATATTTTTTATTTTAAATATTTATGTTCCAATATGGCTACCAGAATGATGATATCAATCAATCGAAAAACCGCTAGTTCCGCCTAATGGAAAACGCTAAAATTAACTGACATTTACAATAGAGGTTATGTTGTGTTGAATATTTAAATATTTTTTATGTATCACTCGAAGTGCACATACATATTATTTATGTCTTTCCTTGTTGTGAAAACAATTGAAGGAACTGGATGAACTTCATTTTTTTGCAGTGTACCGATAGACTGATTAATTATTTCAGATGTTAATTTTGGGGTAGGCACTCATCCTTCCTCTTTATATTTTTCTATACGCTCCAGTTCTCTTGTAAGGCAGATTGGATTTTTGTTTTGGCATTTTGATCATTCATACGGAACTGAATATTCTACATACATATCACAATATACCCAACCAACAAAAATAATCTAACCATAGATACATAATGTAATCATTACGACCAAAGGTCATCAGTTGATAAAACTACATTAGATGGATACAATATGTAGTCGTAGAAACGTTTCAAAAATCTATTCATTAGAACCACATATGTTCATTGTCATAATAACCTCACAGCAACTGCTCCTAAGTTCTACTCAACGACACATACAATTTATTTACATACAAACCACAGTACAACTTCATCTCGAAAATTCTTTATTGTACTCTCGTTATATCTACTACACGACGTCATAGCAACGCCCGAAGGTTATAAAACGCACATTAACTTTTTTGTTCTAAAACATACACATACGTGGTCTTTAAGACGGTATAAGAAGTAATTATGTTAATTTAATGACTCTGTGCTACTTGGGGGGGGAGCCAGGGCGTAATAGAAAGTCCTGGCAGCCTCAGACAAACAGAGGAACAGGAGGACTAGGCTACCAAATGGCGGTCTCTTTCTCCTGCTCCTCCGAGCCCCTGAGACTTCTGCCAGCCAACATCCAGCACGGAAGGGCCTCAATAGCCCTTCTATGCAGAAGACTCAGGGAACTCGATATAAATATATCTCTTATTCAAGAACTGTGCAAAGAATTACCACTTACATTCCCGAGAATAAACAGCAACATTGGGAATATGAAGTGACACACTAAAAAATAAATTGAAATATCATCCAATTCATGTTAACATTGTGATGTTCTCAAATAGACTTCGTTGCGATGTTGCTCGATATGACAAACTTTTTGACTAGAAATTTGCTACTTTCTGTGGAGATGGCATTGTGGTTATTTATTGATATCCTCAAATTATTATCACTTCATTTTCGAATTTTTGTTAACAAAGCAATGAAAATATCTTTGAATGTGCAATTTGAGACTTCGCGAAACTGCCAAGTGATGTAACGTGTTTGCTGGGTATGTTCCTCGGAACTAACCGGGAACGTCAGCGACTGGCATTTATTGGTGGGAAAAACGTTAGCGGATCACCGACACACACTTTTCTCACTAGCAGGTAACAGCTATGCAGAAAACAACAGGTACAGGAATCCCATAGCCACCTGATGGAACCTTTATGAGGAGGAACTGAAGGAAAGGCTCGGGATCATGCCTACACGTTACGGATCGAAGATTGAGACATTTGCAAATTGTCTCAATTCCGCCATCCTATCATCATACGAAGCCAGCTGTTCCTTGAAAAAGGTAGACAAAGCAGGTAAAACTCCATGGTGCAACTCACGAATAGAGTTCCACCGCAAGAAAGTCCGCGAACTTCTCAATAAAGCGAAACGGACAAAACAACCCACACACTGGGAAGACTATAAGTCAGCACACAGAGAATACAAGAAGAGTATTCGAATAGCACAGAGGGACACTTGGAGAACCTACTGCCAAGGTAAACGCGTAACCAGAGGCAACAAAACTCAACGCTGGAGGTGCTCTCCCTGCCCGAAGTCGGTGTTATACTGCCTCGGACAGGGAGACACTCCAACACATGCTAGCAGTCCATTTTCCGAGCAGTAACACTGCAACACCCAATCCACAGCCAACTATACCACCCAAAACAAAGGTTGACTACAGGATGGCTGCCGGGATTGTAACTTACGAAAGAGTGGACTGGGCCATTGAGTCCTTTTCACCTTTCAAATTTCCAGGGGAAGATGGTATATTCCCAGCCTTACTACAAAATGGCAAGGATTTCCTAATCCCCCATCTTTTGAAGATATTCTGCAGCTGCCTCGCACACGGATACGTTCCTAAAGCATGGAGGACAGCCAAGGTCATCTTCATCCATAAGCCTGGTAAAAATGATTACACCTAGGTGAGAGCGTTCCTCTGAAGACAACTGAAAGGCTAGTGGACAGATACATCAGAGAGGAGGTACTGGAACTGTAACCGCTCAGCGACCTCCGGCACGCGTACCAGAGTGGCAAGGGCACGGAGACTGCCCTCCATCGACTCGTCCATAGGGTTCAGGGGGGGGTTAGACCGGGGCGGTTCCAGGTATATTCATCGACGTAGAAGGAGCATTTGACAATACTTCATTTGATTCCATATGTCAGGCAATAAGGGAAAGGGGCGTGAACCCAACCATAATAAGATGGATTCACGCCATGCTGTCCCAAAGACTAGCTAAAGCAACTAGCAGAAGTAGCTCTAGCGAGGCCGTACCCACGAGGGACTGTCCACAGGGAGGAGTCTTGTCCACTCTGCTAAGGTGCCTCAGGTGGATGGCCTCCTAGTAAAGATAAAAGAATTGGGTTACTACACTCAGGCCTATGCGGACGACATTGTCATCCTGGTCGATGACCAGGGGTGCGGCCTCGTGAGAGGCACTCACAGACCTCATAAAAGAAGTAGATATAACATGGCCGATCTTCCAATGATTACAAAATATCCCCTTTGCCATGGCTGACATGAGACTCCACTTCAAGTTGGTGCCCCTGATTTTTAGTTGTCTGTACCTTTCTAATGAAAGGAATGAAATGAGATAAGAAATGTGTTCACGATTTGACATAAAACAGTGTCAAAACTTGATTGCCTTTCAGAGTTCAGGGCAGGCTTTCCATTTTTCATTGATGTGCGAGTTTATTATTTAGAAGCACTAAACTGCTAGATATTCACAATGTATCGTATTCAGGCTCATACATTGACGAGTAGCAAAAAGCAAAATGGAGATTGAATGATGAATATAAATGAAAATGAATGATGGGCCAAAATTAAAGAGAGTCCAACTCTGATATGGGAGTCTAATGGCGGTGCCCTTTAGGGTTCCATTTTGATCTCTGCATGTGATATCTACTTCTTTTATGAGGTCTGTGGAGGCACTATACAAAGAGCCCTCAACCGGGTGAATGAATGGGGCCGTTTAGTAGGCGGAGCTGGTTCTTTTCACCAGAAAACGCAAACAGGGGACCTCCCTAACGTCCAACTCAATGGGAGGTCCCTCCAATACAGAAGCTCAATCAAGTACCTTGGGGTCATCCTTGATTCCAAGCTGAACTGTAACGAGCACATAGAACACAAAGTTCGGAAAGCCACAGCCGCATTCCGGGCATGCAGAAGGGCATTTGGCAGTACGTGGGTGCTCAGCCCCAATATTATATACTGGATCTACAAGTAAGATTTAAGCAATGGAATTTTTGAAACAACCGGCGTCAATGGGTATGTGTGGGGACTTGGGATCCAACTGGCGGAAGTTTAAGAACAATTTCAGTCTTTACTCAATTGCAACAGGGTGTAAAAAAAAAGCGAAAGAGGTTCAGGCAGCAGTTCTATTACATTGTCTAGGAGAAGAGGCCAATGAAGTTCTGGAGACATTGGATTTGACAGCTAATGACAGAACAGATCCAGATAAGATAATTAAACAATTAGATGTTCATTTTCTACCCAAATCCAATCCTAGTGTGGAAACTCACAAATTCAATTCAAGAAATCAACTTCATGGTGAATTTAATCAAAAAAAAGATTGTGAGTTTGGTACATTCAAAGATAGGCTTATAAAAGATAGAATCGTTAGTGGGATTAGAGATCAGAAAGTGAAGGATCGCTTGCTGCGTGAAACAAATTTGGATTTGACAAAGACTATTGAAATTTGTCGTGTGGCTGAACAGACTGAACAATATATCAAGGTCATGACAGATAAAACAGAAAACCTTGAAGTTAGTGAAATACATGAAAAAAATAGATTCACCAATGTGAATGAAAATAGCATGTATGCTAGAAGACAAAAAGAAAAAAGAAAAGCACAGAAAAATTATGTACCAGGAGAATATCAAAGACAGCTCAATTTGAATAGTTCCGGTCGTGACGATAAACGGGAGCAAGCAACCAGGACAGCGAATGACATATCCAATAAACATAGCAGAACAAGTGATGGAGGATCACATGATTCTTATGAGTCGAACTGTGGCAAATGTGGTTTAAAGCACCGTTATCGTAAATGTCCAGCTTTTGGCAAACAATGTAGGAGATGTTTTAGGTTCAATCACTTTGCTCATTTTTGTAATAATAATTTTTATTCCGGTGTAAATGGTATTACTGAAGATGAACATTATAATTATAATGATTATGTTTTAGGATCAATTGAGATTTTTATGATGGAAAACTCGGAACATGATTGGTATGAAACACTTTATATTCCAGCTAGTGGCAAGTACTTGAAATGTAAGCTAGACACGGGGGCTCATGTTAATGTTATACCAGAAAATATTTGGAGAATTTTGAAAATAGGTTCACTAAAAAAAATTAAACTAAATATTACGAATTATGGAGGTCAGACATTGGATGTTGTTGGTTCCTATAACTTGCGAGTTGTTTCAATGGTAAGAATTATTTTCTTGATTTTATTATTCTGAAGACCAATGGAAATTCACCACCTATTTTGGGAATTCAAAGTCTACAAGAACTAAATCTTATCCGAAGAAATATATTTCAAATCCAAAATAATAATGTATTTACTGATAATCCAGTATTGTTTGAAGGCATTGGTAAAATTTTGAGTAGTCCGGTGAATTTTCAATTAAAACGTGATTACCAACCAAAAGTTGTACCGTGCCGTAGAGTACCATTTCATCTCATGGATAAACTCAAAGCCGAATTAGATAGAATGATATCAGATAATATAATTACAACAGTAAAGAAACCCACTGAATTTGTGAATCCAATAGTAATTGTCAAAAAACCAGATAATAGTATTCGTATTTGTCTGGACCCACAAAATTTAAATGATGCATTGTTAAGAGAACATTATGAAATTCCAACTTTTGATGAAATCACACGAGAGATGTGTGGTGCAAAAGTTTTTTCAACCCTTGATGCCAACAAAGGGTTTTGGCAAATTGTGTTAACAGAGAAAGCTTCTGAGCTAACAACATTTGCAACACCTTTCGGTAGGTTCATGTTTTTACGTTTGCCATATGGTGTATGTAATGCTCCGGAAATTTTTCACAGAACATTCACAGAAATTTTTGGAGGCATCAAGGGAGTTAAAGTATATATTGACGATATTATAATTTTCGCAAAAACCTTGAAGGAACATGATGAGATTCTGGAAAAAGTTTTTTTTAAAGCAATGAAAATGGGTGTCAAATTTAATAAAAATAAATGTAGGTTCAGAGTGAACGAAGTCAAAGAACACTAAAGAGTTGAGCAGGTTTTTAGGAATGGTTACATATGTTGCCAAGTTTATCCCAAATTTGTCCAAACTCACATCAAACTTGAGGGTATTGTTAAAAAAAGATGTTGTATGGGAGTGGAATGACATTAAAAAAAAAAAATTTTGAGAATTTGAAAAACCTATTGATGACAAGACCTATTCTACAATATTATGATGAAAATAAACCGATCGTTCTGTCAGTTGACAGTTCAAAAGATGGGCTAGGGGCAGTAATACTCCAAAGTGGAATGCCTGTTGCATATGCTTCAAAAAGTTTGACAGATACACAGCAAAACTATGCACAGATTGAAAAGGAAATGTTGGGAATTGTTTTTGGATGTCAAAGATTTCACCAATTTCTTTATGGTAAGTCGTTTTTAGTGGAAACAGATCACAAACCACTCGAAGCTATATTTCAAAAACCACTGAATAAATGTCCTATGCGTTTACAAAGACTCAGAATTACTCTACAAAATTATGATTTGAAAGTTAGATATAAACCTGGTGCATTATTGTATTTTGCAGATACTTTGTCGCGTGCTTATTATGATGACAAAAATTTTGATATCATTGAAAATGATTTAGAAGCTCAGGTTGGTATTATTGAATTCAATAGTGTTAGTCCTCAAAAATTTGATGTATTGAAAATAGAAACTCAAAGAGACATTGAACTAATAGAAGTTATAAATTATATAAAAAATGCGTGGCCTCACGATAAAAATCAGGTGACTCAATTGGCAATGCCTTTTTGGAGTGTGAGGGATGAACTAGTTGAACAAAAAGGGGTAATTTTCAAGGGTAATCAGATGGTTATTCCGAAAACTATGAGGGAAGATATCAAAGCTAGGTTACATTACAATCATATGGGCACTGAGAAAACGTTATTACGAGCTCGCGATATGGTTTATTGGCCATTTATGCATAAAGAAATATCTGACACAGTAGGAAATTGTTCTTCTTGTCAGAGATTCCAAAATAGCAATCAGAGAGAACCTTTGTTAAGTAGAGATATTCCCACCCGTCCGTGGCATACTGTGGCTGCTGATTTTTTTTATCTCGATGGAAAACAATTTTTATTATTGGTAGATACTTACTCGAAATTCCCAGAAATTAAATGTTTAGATAATGATACAAACAGTAAAAGAGTAATTGATGCCTTGAAATCTATTTTTGCCATTCATGGTAAACCAGATATTTTTTATAGTGATAATGCTCCTCAATTTGCAAATTCTGATTTTAGCAGTTTCTTAAAGAGTGGGAAGTTGTTCATAAAACTAATTCGCCTACATATTCGCAATCAAATGGTTTTATTGAGAGACATGTACAAACTATAAAGAAAATGTTTAAGAAAGCTTTATTCGACGGTAAAGATTTACATTTAACACTTCTAGAATACAGAAATACACCAATCAGTCGTGATACTCCATCTCCGGCACAACTTTTATTTGGTCGCACTCTCAAGGGTCATGTGCCTGTTAGAGAAAATGTTTTGAAACCAAGGAATTATAGAAATATAAATAAAATTTTTGTGAACAATAAATATAGACAAAAATCATATTATGATAGAAATGTAAGAAGCTTACCTGATTTAAAAACTGGAGACCATATAATGGTTCAATTTGGTAGAGTTTGGGAACCAGCAACAGTTATAAGAGTTGATCGAAATAGGCCTCGATCGTTCGTTGTTAAATTGAATAAAAATGGTAGAATTTACTTAAGAAATAGGAGATTTTTGAAGAAAATTTCCTCGAATTTTTCCATTCACATCTGATATAATTGATTGGTCATTGAATTGTAATGATAATGGAAATCAAAATAATGAGAATGAAGAAATGACTGTAAATGTGAATAATGATATTTCAGAAAATGAAATAGGTGAGACACCAAATGCTGAAGAGGGAGACAGTATATATAAAACTAATTTTGGTCGTACTATAAGAAAACCTTGCTACCTTCGGGATTATATATAGTTTCAGTTCCCTTGCCACCTTCTGGATTATATATTATAGTTTCAGTTCCGATGTTTTATATACTTAAACTTATTTCAATCTTTTATTTTGTTCATTTGAAAAGGGAAAGATGTAGTGATATCATTCTGTATATGAGTTACCTGGGAGAAGGGGTTATTGGAGAAAAGTCAGATTTGACATCATTATTATTGTACTGATTGAGAATTAGATATTTGTGTTACGAGTATATATTTTATTGAATTCAACTCACAACAGTATGGTGGCAAGGTACAGCATCCCGCAAATCAATAACCCAATTAGATAAGGTACAAAGACTTGCCTGTCTTGCGACAACAAGTGCAATGAGGACGGCACCCACTAGGGCGCTGGAGACCAGGGCTCCCGCTACCATATGTGCAAAGCGTGCAATGCACACGGGCGCCATCCTTTAGGGGCGCCAAAACCCAGGGTCAAAAATTGCAAAAAAATTTGCAAAATAAAACAAACAAAAATTAATTTAAAAATGAAAGTTGAGAAATTAAATAGGATTAGGTATAAATACACACGAAATTTTATAAGTATATCATCCAGTTATTGCCGATTCCTATGTTGCGAGAACATGTCAGGCGGTAGTTTCTTGATTTTTTCTGTTATGAGAAAAAATGTCCCCGGGTTGAGTTTAAAGCCTCTAAGTGAGACAAGATGGTCCAGCAGAATTGATTCAATAAAGCCCCTTAAACTTTATTTAATCAAGGTTTGCGAAAGTCTTCTAGAAGTAGCTGAAGATAATTCCTTTCACATTGATGCAAGACATAAAGCGAGTTCCCTCTTAACGTCTGTACAAAAATTTCAATTTATTTGTGGAATTATTATTTGGCATGACGTTTTATTTCATATAAATATTGTCAGCTAACAAATGCAAAGTGCTACAATTAATATTAAAGTATGCCAAACCTACCTAAAAAATTTAGTTGATCACTTCCAGCAATATAGATTTGACCAATCATTTCAAGAAATTCTTGTACAAGCGAAAGGAGTAGCACTCTCTCTCGAAATTGAAGAAGACTTTCCACCGTTACCAACGGTCAGGAGGAAATTTAAACCAAAACTGTTTGACTATGAACACCGAGATAAGACCCCTCATGATCCAAAAACCGCCTTTGAAATTAGTTTTTTCTTAAAAATTATAGATCAAACTTTAAGCTCTCTAAAAAACCGATTTGACTTATTAAATGAGTATGATAATATTTTCGGATTTTTTAGCGACATATTCAAATTAAGTGACAGCGATCTTTTAAAACGTTGTTCTGTTCTTGAAGAACGACTGACAGATCAGGATAATAAGGATATAGACTCCAATGATTTGTTTAATGAAATTAAAGCGTTAAAGTTGTTTTCATTACCTGATGATACTGACCCCTTAAGTATTTTACAATATATATTTGAAAACAATTTAATCTCCACCCTTCCAAACGTAAGCATTTTGCCAAGAATTCTTCTGACATTGCCTGTATCTGTAGCTTCTGGCGAGCGATCTTTTTCAAAGTTAAAAATCATTAACAATTATTTAAGATCGACAATGTTTCAAGAAAGATTGTCTGGGCTAGCAATATTAGCAATTGAACAATAAATTTTTGATGGTATACATTTTAGCGATGTAATTAATGAATTTGCAACAGCAAAGTCTCGGAAAATATCGCTACTACAATAGCTATTTTTTATATTTATATTGTACCTAGCTATCATTTTTTATTTTATAACGAAGTTACCTAGATATTTTTTATCAGAAGTATCTGCATATTTTTTAAAATATCTAAGTATAAGTAGAAAGTAGTACTTATATATATGTAGACATTAGGCAATATTTCTGTTATTTGTTCCTAAAAAAGATGTGATTTTTAGTTTTGGGTTCTTTTCTAGTATTTATAAACAACGTGTCTGTAACCCATTAGCTAAGTAAATGCTTTAAAATGGGTGTGAACAAGAATTTATTTTAATTTATTTTGTTATGATTTTATTCTGTTTGTTTCATTTTGATATTTTAGTCTACAAATAAATATGACTTCTAAAGTTCAGTTTTTTGCTTTATTTCAAGCACCTACCTACCTACCTACCTTCAAAAAAATAAATCAAAAAACATGATCCAAAATGCTTTAAGGGGCGCCAAAATCCTTTTTTGCACACAGGCGCCAGTAGCCCTTACGGGGGCCCTGCTGGAGACACTCATAGGACTGCTTCCATTGCACCTCTTCATTGAACACGAGGCACGCAAAGCCATCGCTAGCTTGAAAAGCTCCAATCAATGGCGGAGCGAAGGAATGTATGGACATTCTCGATTATGGAATCAAACAGTGAAGGATTGTCCTCCTGAGGTGTGTTCGATTATTAACTCCACCGAGTATAATTTACTAAATAGCCTTCGAAAATCGTTAAGTTTTGTATATTTTACTATAAGACTGTCGTTCGAAAATACCCAAGTATTCGCTACCGAGTTAACTCTCGTAACTCTACAAAATACCTGGGTTTATTTAACTCCACAAAATTGACACAACTCTGGGGGACGGAAAATCTGTTTATGCTATATCTCACACTCTCACAGCCAACCCAAGATTGAGATTATTTATGTGTATGTGTTTAATACTGTTCACTGATAATAGTTGTAATCTTGGAGAAACATATGGTCTACAAAGTACATACTGTCCCACACGAATTCTTAACCTAGGACCTATTTTTAATAAAGCTGCTTCGAAACCATCACATGAGATTCGAATCTACCATTTCATTCCCTACTATAAATACTAACATTTGATTTACAATTGGCGAACAAGATTCTAGAAAAGTTATCTCTATTGCCAACAATATTTTTCTCCGGTTTTCATCAACTTTCATTGTTCTTGCCATTTTTCGTTTTTTACAATAATATAACCTATATTTCCGATGTCAGAACTTTCTGCCACTCGGAACAACTCCAAATAAATTCCGCACCGTTCGAATATTACATGAATAGTACTCAACTCCAGAGTAAATTTAAGAAACCTTCAAATACTTTCCTCTACTCTAGGAGTCCATAATCGAACGCACCTCTGGAGATGCCAGGGGATAATTATTCACCTGTCATACGATTCACCAAAAGGCCGCTGTTAGTTATTCCCAAAAGGGAGGACTGGGAGCAGATAGCGCACCACCTGATCCCCGCCAATGGGATCATTTGGTACACAGAT
This sequence comes from Gonioctena quinquepunctata, assembly GCA_018342105.1. Taxonomy (NCBI): domain Eukaryota; kingdom Metazoa; phylum Arthropoda; class Insecta; order Coleoptera; family Chrysomelidae; genus Gonioctena; species Gonioctena quinquepunctata. Next base: position 373,226 of record JAFIRS010000288.1, read on the forward strand.
GGCTCCAAGATGGGTGTATCAGCCGGCGCCGGTATACGGGCAATCTCCAAAAGCTGAACTCTACTATGCCCTGGGAAATTTTGTTTCAGTATTTCAGGCAGAAGTTTTTGTGTAAGAGAAAATATCAACAGAGGCTACCACGGCCAGCAAATCACGATATGCACGGACAGCCAAGCGGCGATCAAGGCTCTCACGTCGTACAGTCAGTTCGCTGCTGGCGTCGGAATGTATTGACGATCTACAAAGGCTATCCATCGCCAATAAGGTAAATCTACGTGGGTCCCCTGTCATACCGGTGTGCCCGGAAATGAACGGGCCGACCATTTGGTCAGACAAGGTGCAAAAAGCTCAATGATTGGACCAGAACCAATACTAGGAGTTTATAGATCATGAAGCGTCCCAACCATGAAGGAAATCCTGGGAGTAAAATTCCAGGAGGCATGAAAATAGGCCCCTGGTACAAGACAATCGAAGGCCCCTCTACTAGGAGGGCCAAGACTCTGCTCACACTGAGCAGAAAGAAAATCAGAATAGTGGTAGGGCTCCTCACGGGGCAATGCCATCTAAACAAGAAACTCAAAATTATAGGTATCACAGATGATACAGGTGGTGCTTGGAGGATGTCGGAATGTCCAGCAGTGGCGGCAGTACGGGAAGCGCACCTTATCGGATAGAAGGCTGACCTCTTTCGCCCGCGAAATAGGATACCTTCAAAGCTGAGCCGATTCCCAGCAGTGGTGGGTGCATAACGGGCCCGATAGAGAGGCCTACATGCTAATGGTTCTGTCCGACCACATACTCTGATTCTATTCATTCTAGTATTTACACAAGTCAATACGTACATACTTATTAATAAATTAACATAGGTCAAGTTTATATCTTCTCAAAAACAAAAACAAGTGATACATGATACGTGTCTACGGTTAACACTTCTCTTTGAGGGCTATGTCCATTAAATTCCTTCCATTTTGTTAAACAGTTCCCTCGATATTCCTCTCTTTCATATATATACTGATTTTGAGTTTATATATTTTTCTTTATTTTAGATTTGTTTCAAAATTTTTATGAATGAATCCCTATCATAACAAAATGAAAACTCCGGCTATGTTGTCTTACCCTTTCTCAAACCTCTTTTTTACCTTATCCAACCTCTCATTTGACTAGCAGGTTCAGTAATGCCAACTTATTGAACGGCTTGATATCAAATATGCTGTTTAGTGGGGAAAAGTGTGGTTAGATGTTCAAAGATAAAACACATATTGCTGAAAATAATCAAATGGTTGTTTTATTGAGATAAAACCTTAAAAACTGTCCTACTCTGCGAAAATTACCTTATGATAAAGAAAAACAATAATGTGATATAGTGAAATTTGTTATGAGCGATTAATATTAGTTGAAAGACAATTTGAAAGTTATAATCAGTCCTTTAGCATCGAAAATTGTTGAATTGTTCAATCAAATGGAACACAGTGAATCAGATACTTAGTGTTAGTTAATAAAACTGAAGCGTTGCACTTTAGAGAGCTCTGCCAATGGAATATCTGTTACTCTTCTTTTGTGATGTTTCCCAGCCTCATGGAAATACTTGTGTCATTGGAACTTACAGCTTCTTCGCATCCAAAACAAATTTTTGTTCCTGTTTTTTGCAGGATTTCTCGTTCTGTCGTTTTTGCAGGATTTCTCGTTCTGTCAATAGGTGAGTGGAATTTTATATTATAGTACTTCTCCCAGTTGTGTCTTGATTAAATTGATCTTGTTCTGGAATGGTTTTGGTAATTTTTTCTTGAAATTCACTATTATTTCTCTTCCAAAAATTTGTACGTGATTGCTTTCTCTTTCAATTTTTTGATCTTCTCCAAAACTTGTTATTTCTTTCCATGGCAACACACACATTTTATGTTTTTCACAGATTTTAAATTTCTTGCTACTTTCTACATCATTATTTGTCATTCTAATCAATTTTAATGATTTTTTTGATGAAATCTAATCCTGAACCTTATATACTATGTACAAATTCGTATAAAATTTATTTTTGACAATCTTCTGCTTTCATATTTTTTTCCCACACAATTCTCTCGACATCTCATTAGTGGGTTACTTGTTGATAAGATTTATCATACAGGATGTTCCAAATTTATATATCAATTGATCTACTTGTAATACAATGTAATATTAACTTTTCAAATAATTTAATTGTGCATTTTCCTTGTATGTATTGTTGGCCACACACTTTTGATAACAGTATAAGATTCTAGAATAGTAAAAAGTGAAGAGAAATTGCAAAACAAACATAGCATTAATCACGCTAACTGAAATGCCTAGTAATGATAATAATAATTATAAGTTTAATTGTTTTATAATATTTCCTAACGTAACAATATATACCTATATACATATCTACATAAGCAAAAGGGTTTAAAAATTCAAAATTTCAAAACTGGGTTTTATATATAAAAAAATACTTATACTTTATTCAAGACATATATACATACATATACATTTACAAAAAAGGCAGTGAAATTTGTAATTGGAAATTATAAATCAACAAAAGCCTATATGGTTAGAGAACTTATATCACAGTGTAAGAATTCTTCGGTGCTATAGAAGGCATTATCAAAAAAATGTATTCTTGTCTTAAATCTTAGATCCCAGATCTTTAGCTGATAATATAGCTAAAGATCTTATTTCTTGTCCATTTTGACATCTTTTTAAGCGGCAGTACTCAGATCATTTTTATGTTTAGTGTTATGATTGTGCACATTTTCAAGACTTTCATATCTGGACAGGTTATTTTTTATGTACATGAGATTTTCCATGATATACAGAGAAGGAAACGTTAGTACTTTTAATGTCACAAACGAGTTTCTTTTAAAACTTCTTCTGGAGAGGTTTCTTAGTAAAAATAGATTTCTCATGAGTTTTTTTTGATATTTCATTTATATTCTGATCCCATTTTAACTTATTGTCAATATGAATACCCAGAAATTTCACACTATTTTGATGGTTTGGATAACTTTCCATATTTCTTAGGGTGAATAGCAAGTTTTGAGTTTTGTTTCTATTGAGATATAGTTTATTGGCATTGAACCACCTTTCAGTTTTTGACTGTGCTTCAGAATATAATGCAAGTACCTCATCTAGAGTTTTAGCGTTTGTTTGAATTGTGGTATCGTCTTCATATAATAATATATATATATATATATATATATATATGATATCACTTTTTCCTTATGCGATAGATCACTTACGAAAATTAGAAATAAGAGAGGTCCCAAAATAGATCCTTGGGGCAAGCCAACTGTGATTTTTTCTTTGTTGATAAAGTATTTTACCCACTCTTACAGTCTGAAATCTATTTTCCAAGTAAGTTTATCAGCTTTATACTGTTGTTAGAGAAATTATATTTTTTCGGTTTGTTCAAGAGAATTTCATGTGATACACAATCAAATGCTTTATTTACTTAGATCACAGAAAGTTATTTCCGCATACCTATCCTGGTTTTTCAAATGTTTCTGTTATTTTGTTACTTAGGTACAATATTGCCATTTCAGTGTTTCTACCTTTTCGAAATCCATACTGGCAGTCTTTAAAAATGTTATTAATCTCAAAATTATGTACGATTTTTAGAGCTATACATTTTTCAAATATTTTATATGAGAGGGATTAGGATTATGTTTGATATGCATTTGATAACACCAACATTTATATATATATATATATATATATATATATATATATATATATAAAAACGGAACAAATTTAATGGACATAGCCCTCAAAAAGAAGTGTTAACCGTAGACACGTGTTTCGGGCTCTCGGCCCTCATCAGTACGGTGAAGAAGTGCAAGGATGAACAACACTTGGTAGAAAACAACAAATCAACGGAGTCAACAACAGAAGCCAGCCGCACATTTGTGGTTTCGGTTAGCAGACCCTGCATTCCAGGGCAACAACCAACGTCACCACGGAGGCAGCTATAGCTACCTGCGTGACATCCGAGTCCAGGATTATAGATATGAATGGAAGATAAAAACGGAAGAAATTTAATGGACATAGCCCTCAAAGAGAAGTGTTAACCGTAGACACGTGTTTCGGGCTCTCGGCCCTCATCAGTCTGCTAACCGAAACCACAAATGTACGGCTGGCTTCTGTTGTTGACTCCGTTGATTTGTTGTTTTCTACCAAGTGTTGTTCATCCTTGCACTTCTTCACCGTACTGATGAGGGCCGAGAGCCCGAAACACGTGTCTACGGTTAACACTTCTCTTTGAGGGCTATGTCCATTAAATTTCTTCCGTTTTGTTTACCAGTCCCCTCGATATTCTTTCCATTCATATCTATATATATATATATATATATATAGGTTTGTTTTTTATTGAATTTATTAGCTCTCTTACGTCATTGTAGGTAAATTTGGTCAGCGTAAAATTTTCAAGACTCAGATTGTCCAGTTTTTTTAGAGAGTCCAAGTTTGAACTGTCTATTTCTTGGATTAGGTTTTTTGTATTGTTTATAAAGTAGTCACTGAAGGTGTTAGGTGAGACTTCTGGGTCCTTAATTCTCTTTTCTTTTTATTTATGATATTCCACATATGCATTTATTTCTATTTTTGGATTTTTTTATACGATTTTCATTACATTCTCTTTTAGCACTTGAAATTGTTTTTTTGTATATACTCTTCAGGCTTTCCAGTTATTCTTTGAGGTTGTCAGAAGGATGCTCTGTATATAGTTCATTCAATAGGTGTGGCTGTTCTCGCATGTTCCTTATTTTATCAATAAACCAGGTATTATTTGGTTTTTTATTTCTTGTATCATACATTTTTTCGAGGAATGAGTCTTTCCAATATATCGATGAGTATTTCCATTTTATCGTTAGTATTTATGTTGTCCTCAATAAAGGACAAATCTGTGTTTTGAATGGTAGGTATTAAGAAAATAAATTCACCTGCATTTGTTATGGGTCGGCATATACATTTTTTTATTTTCAATTAGTCCTGGTATTTTTTCAAATTCTTGTACGTTATGATCAGATAAGTCTGATTTTATTGTTGTATTGTTGTATTATCAATACAATTATTTACCCCCCTAGTAGGGTCGGTAATCATTTTCTGAAAACCGAAAGATTCAAGCAGGTCATATAAGACTAGATTTTCTGTTTTGTCCCAAAGAGTAGATTGGAATCTCCAGCCAGGATAATATTTTTTGTGCAACCTAATTTTTCTAAAATTATTTCTAGTGATTTAAAAAAAAGACGTAAAAGTCCCCATTTGGGGATCTCTATATGGAAAGAACAAATATATTATAGTTTCCTATGAGGGCACTGCAGATTTCGAGAATTTTTTCAGTCAAAAAGTCTCCAAATAATCAAGAGGTATCCTTCAAGTTTGGGTAACAGAGAATAGCTGTTCCTCCGTGTATAATTTTTTTCTGCAGAAAGATGACGCAACCAAATAATTCTTGATATGTAGAAATTCCATCTCTCCATCCTTTAGAAAATGTTCCGAAAAGCAGCAAATGTCAAAATTTTTGTCAATTAAGATAGCTTCAAGAAACGGATATCATCAAGAATTATATGGTAATGATTTTGCAAACAGAGTTTCGTTTTGTATTCAAATGAATGACATTATTGACGAGAATAATAATACTTTATACAAAAATCTGTTTTCTGATGAAGCAACGTTTAATAACAACGGGTGCCAGTCAACAGACATAATATGCATTATTATGCAATGGGGGTACGTGAAGGAAAAGGCAGCTTGTGGGTGTGGAACATAGTGGTGACCTATTTGAGCATTTCCTCTTTCCTCAAAATATTTACGTTGTTTCCTGTTAATCATCCTTTTCTGTTCTTGTAAAGATCACTAGAATTGTTTCCTTTGTGATGTACTCCTGTTTCTATTACAATTTCATTTTGTAGAAAAATATTAGTTTCAGTATTGTGTCAAATTCTATGACAGCGGCCTACTCGATTCCTTTTTTTTTTCGAAAAAATCAACATTTCTTATTTTGCAACAAATCTCGCAAATTTTACAAAGTAGACCCCACTAATGCTATATCGACAGTAAGCTCTTTTAAAATGCCATGCAATGATGCAATAAAATATATGGTGTATTTGAAAAAGTCGAGTTATTGCCATTTGTAATTTTCAAAAAATCATACTTGGCATAAGAACATCGACTCGAGGGTAGGAGGGAAATAAAATACCCACCGTCGACCAAATAGCAGGAAGAGAAGTAAACCTCTTTTTAAAAAATCAGCAATCTTTCAGTTTTGACTATGCTCATATAAGACGAATGGCACTGCGTGAAAATGTCATGAATAGTCTACTCCGGATATCTGGTGCCCTCCGGAATCTATTAACCTTATCGTGGCAAGGGTGCACTACCACGATCTACAATCACTACAGCCCTACTCGTGGGATAGTATATGTCTTCTAAATATAAACTATCGGAGAAGTTCACCTCCTCAAAAAAGGTCAATGGTGATGTCTCACCTACAATTTCCATCACAAACATTGAGACGACGGCTCCCATACTTCGGTTCCTGCTTGTGAAACATACGAATCCTTTTATAATATCGAAACCACTATACGGTTTAATTGGAGAAGCAAAATCCATAAAGAAAACTAACGAAGGCATATTAGTATAAACTGCTCTACCGCACAATCTAAACGCTTATCACAAGTGAAAAGATTTGCAGACTTGGATGTGCTAGTCTCAATCAAAGCAAAGGAGTGGTGACCTGTATGAATCTTCTGAACTGCACAGTAGAAGAAATATTAGATGAACTCAAACCCCAAGGCATTAACGTATTCAAAGTCAAAACTAAGTATCAGGGTGAAATACTTATTTACTTATTTGGATTTACTTATTCTACATGTTTTTAATTAATATATTTGTATATTTTATACTCACTTCATTCATTCAGCATGTATTCATTTATTTGCTTCGATTTATTGGCAAGATATTAATATATAGGTTAGGAATGCCCACAACAAGTTTTCTTCGTGGGATATCTCCGATTTATTTTCATTTTTTTTTCATCATTCACGTCCATGCCTGTGACTTTAATGAAAATAAATAATATTATTATATTATTATTAATCAAAGGAACAGGAACCCACATCCTTACCTTCAATACACCCCATCTTCCATCTAATATCAAACTGGCGTTCTATAACCTGGAAATTAGAACTTACATAGCCTCCCCAATGAGATGTTCCAAATGTCAACTCTTCGGTCGCACATCCACTAGATACCAGAACCAGAACAGGTATGCGTCTGTGGTAAACCACCACATTTAGGAATACCATGCAACTGCAAAGGATCACAGATTGTCCAAATATAAATACAAATATGCAATACAGAAAATAAAAACAGAAGAAAAAATATCCTATTATGATGCAAACAAAAGTTACAATTCGAACACCCCCTCCAACACAACCTATGCGCAAATAACACAAACACATATTGCTAATGTACAACAAATTATCTCTCAATCGGGCCCAATGAATACAGACATAATAAAGAAAGTACTGAATGACAACTCCTGTACCCAAAACTTCCCAATCGACTCTGAACAATGAAAAGAATATCAACTTACCCGAGAACCCCCTCGAACATACTCAAAACGATGAAAGCTCACCATCCCATCATCGTCCTCCAGGACATTTCGATCAGAATTCCTCTCACCGACGCCCTCGGAAAAGAGGAAAAGAAATAGACAAATCCCAATCGACAGATAATGAAAATAACTCCACAGACGATTCAGAATCCAAAACATCAAAAAACGAACAGGAGCTGGAATCAAAACAAGGAAATAACCCTTGCCCCAATCTCAACCTAACCGTGATAACCACAAACAAATGTTACTACGTTTATAAAATATACTTGCGTATACCTTTTTGTAAATATCAATTTTTCTTTTTCTTAATATTTTACCTATTTGTTCATATGTCCACAACGTATCAAAGACTGATCATCAAATATATCCAAAAAAACAAAATATGCCAAACACTCGAACTAAAAATAATTTGAACCTAATTCACTGGAATTGTAATGGCAGCACTAACCATTTCTGCGAACAGAAGATGATCATATCAGAACGTCAACATTTCTGTATATGCTTACAAGAAACCCATCTGAAACCAAACCAAAAATTTAACCTCCGTGGCTATAAAAATGTACGGAAAGATATGATACCTAATAACAGATCAGGAGGCGATGTGACAATCCTCCTGGAAGACATTCCATTTACAGATATTCTGTTGAATACTAACATTCAAGCAGTCGCCCTAGGAATAACATATCCACTGGAAATGACAATTTGTAATATATATTTACCTGAATTCGACTGGAATCTACAAGACCCGAAGGACCTTACTGCACAACTACCCTCGACATTCCTTATCCTTGGAGACTTCAATGCACATAACCAGATCTGGGGATCACGAACCACTGATGCACGTGGACGAATAGTTGAACAACTGATTGAAGAAGAAACACTGGAAAAGGGACATACTTCAACTCCAGATCTAATACCTCCTCTTCCCTCGACCTCACCTTATGTTCCCCTCAACTAGCGATATACTCAGCCTGGAACGTGATTGAGGACTTTCTATATTCTGACCACCTACCATGTGTAATAAAATGCCCAACTGAAAACCAACCACATTCTTTCGAACCCAAATGGATCCTCAACCGCATGCCAACTGGACAAAATTTGAAGATATACTCAATCTCCCAAACCCTCATGAAATGGAAGATATCAACAACATGGTCGAGGCTTTCACAACCAAAATCATAGAAGCAGCTCATGCTTCAATACCCAAATATTGAAGACCAAAATCCCGGACCCTTGTCCCCTGGTGGACTACTGAAAAAAAAACCAACAGGCGGAAAAAAAAAAAAAACCCCCCCAAAATTAAAAACTGAGAGCAAAAGCAAGAAAAATCGTAAGAACCAATCAAAAGACATCCTGGGCAAATTATGTTGCTTTAATTACACCACAAACCCCAAACACGGAGGTGTGACAAAAAATAAAAAGAATATCCGGCAAAAACTACCCTCGAACCTACCCTGTACTGAAGTTTGACAACCAAACACTGACAAATGATTCTGATATTGCAAACGCCCTTGCGAGTCAATTCCAAAACAACAGCAGCTCTGATAACTATAAACCATCCTTCCAACGAATAAAACAAGCTACCGAAAGACACATAGATTTCAAACCCAGCGGGGACACAATACAGAGCTACAATGACCCCTTCTCCATAGAGGAACTACATAGAGCATTGCAAGAAACATAATCCTCTGCACCAGGCCTAGATGATATCGTCTATGATATGATACAGAAGATGCCATCATTAGAGACGGGAAAACTCCTCCAATTATTTAATAGAATATGGCAAAAGGCGAGAAACACTTGTGATCCCCATCCACAACATGGAAAAGACCCAACTAACCCAGTGAATTGCCGACCCATATCACTAACAAGCTTCCTCGGCAAAATCCTGGTGAAAATGGTTATTAGCCTTCGACGTATGTGGTACTTTGAAAATAAATAGCTTTTGTCCGAATTCCAAACGGGATTCCGTAAAAATCGATCCACATATGTGATCACCTGATAAGCCTAGAGAACTCAATACAAAACAGTTTTCTCTCCAGGAAATATCTGCTGGCAATTTTTTCTGATTTAGAGAAAGCCTACTAAATTAAAGCATGGGGATTTACCTACCTCGTTTGATCCAAAGCTGTCTCTAAAACAGAAACTCCAGAGTGAAAGTAAATAACTTCACATCGAACTCATACGGAATGCAGAACGGCATACCACAAGGCTCTACCCTCAGTGTAATAATATTCGCGATAGCAGTAGATGACCTCCTATCAAAACTGAATATAGCTGTCTGTAAAGGATTGTATCTCAGTTTGGTATTTGTTGCAATTCAACACATGCACGTGATATTTTTATAATTCAGAAACGAATTTTGAGGTGTATTTTCGGAATTCCGCGGATGGGTTCATGCAAAAATATTTTTAAATCTTTCAACATACTGACAGTACCTAGTCTCTATATATTTGAAATATGTTTATACGTTTTCCAGAACAAACATGCATTTCTCCTCAATATGGATATTCACATAATACGCGACATAAAAGTGACATTCGAATACAAAAGACGAAGCTGAATATTTCTTCATACGCTCCTAATATATTTGGCCCAAAAATATTCAACAATCTTCCAAAGGAAATAAAGTCTTTTGGCTCCCTATTACTTTTTAAAAGGAAACTCAAATTGTTTTTAGCCGAAGAATCTTTTTATGATATACGTGATTCTATTATTTCGATAATGTGAGATAGCACAGATACTTGTACTGTATTTTTAACTTCTGAGAACATTTTATTGTACGATTTTTTATTTTTATCTTATGTACGTTTTTATTTTTATCTTAGGTTCAATTATCTCGTTGAACCCTATTGTATTTTAACAAATGTCTGACTATTCCTATACATGTAAATGTCACAAGGAAAATAAACTGATTGATTGATTCAACAACTGTCTATTAAATGCAAAAAATCCTCCAAAATCATCTGATGCTTATCCAACTACAAATTGAGGGCCGATAGAGAAACCTTAATTGGTATAACGCCCTTATACTTTCTAAAATGGACTGCGGTTATATGATCTATTTATCGGCAGGCAACTACCAACTTCATTCTCTTGAGTCGATACAATGTGTTGGACTAAGACTAGCTACTGGTGCATTCAGGACTACTCCGTTAAAATCACTTAACTGCGAGACTGAAACACCACCACTCAAATATAGAAGAGACAGGCTACTACTAAACTATACCACCGGAATGCTTGCCCAACCAAATCACCCAAATAAGTCAATTTTCCAAGACACTGAACAATTCCAACGCTATCAGTCACGACAATCATCCACGACCTGTTCAGCCCCAATCAGAGCACTGAAACTGATGGAAATATTGAATGGAAAATTCCCAAATTTTTATCCCAAACACACTAAGGAATAAGTACTATAGAAAATATTAATTCGAAAACCAGATTTGACTGCACAAAATTCAAAAAAGGCGAAAGTAGCGATAAAACCTTCCGTGCAATATTCTATGGGACGGGGTAGAACTGAAAGAAAGTGATTTCAGCGACGCCAGGCAAGAGGGAGCATATAGGGAGTGCTTCATTAGGGGAAATAAACTCCTTGTGGACGGAGTATCCTACGGAATAGAAGACTTGAAAAAAACTGATTACCTAGAAAAGAAACCAAATAGTGCACCTCCTACGCCTAAAACTATGGAGTCCATCATGAGAATTCCTCCGGAACCGCAAGCGTACCCCAGTACTCCAAAGATACCTGCTACGAAGAAACCAGTGCACCCAACTCAACCCCACAAAATAGCAGAGAAACCAAGAACACGCTCGGTCAATAAAAATTAGTCCTGCAGACAATAACCAACATAGCTATGTAAGATTTTTTTTTATTCTCTTGTAATATGTCACGTATTCGTTCTAGATTATTTATATCGATAACTTATTTTAAATCTACTTCAATTTTAGTCTTTAAGCTCAACTCAATTTTAAATCAACTTTAAATTCTAAACTAACCAATTTTAACTCTCACTTACTTTTATATAACCACCCAAAAATAGCACATAATTATGGATGAACTTATGAGGCATTGTAATTACAAACCGATAAACACCCTTGAATTTCACAATCTGATGGACCTAAACAACACCATGGTTGATAAAGAGGTTAACAGACACCTTATAAAATGTTTTCATCAAAACATTAGAAGTATAAGAAAAAATCTTGATGAACTCAAGATAACTCTGAGTCAAATAACAGTAGACTTTGATCTGATTATTCTAACAGAAACATTCGATATTTCTGATTGTAAGGACATTTTCAGTATTGATGGTTATCAAGTGTTATATAGCGAAGGAAAATACAATAAAAACGATGGCGTTGTTGTTTTTATCAAAAAAATATATATATATATATATATATATATATATATATAGATGAATGCAAAGCAATACAGATTGGGAAAAAAACATCCCTGATAACCACATTATACAGGTCTCCGTCTACAAAAGCAGAAGAATTTGTCATACATCTTGAGAATTACCTAGAACAGACAAAAAAACTCAATTCAGATCATCATGTTATCATAGGTGATATAAATTTAGATATACAAAATGAAACAGAAGTAGTGTCAAATTATCTTAATAATATGAGTGAGCATAATTTCATATCAATGATCAAAAAACATGCGCGGATACAAGGCGAATCAAGAACATCCATTGATCATATATTCCTAAAAGCTCGGAAATATATACATGATACATGCATTTCTGCAGTTTATGAAACAGGTATAACAGATCACAAATGAACCATACTAGGAATCCCGTCTGAACAAGAAATACGATCAAATGAAAATAGTAAAACAAAAAGTTATGTAAGTTACGAATTCCTCAGACGAAGCATCAAAGAATATAACTGGTCATTATACTATAGCCTACAGAATACCGATGAACAGGCGAAATACTTGACCGAAACAATCAGTAGATTGATAAAACATAATACAAAGACGGTGAAATTACGAAAAAATGACCACAAAAGGAAGACATGGATCACGAAAGGACTTGTTATATCCATAAACCATAAAAATTCATTATATCACGAATACAAAGAAGATTCTCAAAATATGATGACAAAGAAAAACTATCTCGATTACAGACCATATACAAATATACTGACAAAAATTGCTAAACAGAAATATTACCAAAATGAAATAAACAATAGTAAAAATAGCTCGAAACAATTATGGAAAATCCTGAACGAAATTAATGCTCCTGATAAAGATATCTCAATGAAAGAAATAATATGCGAGGACGGAACAAAAACAAACGATGATGAAATGAAGGCAAATCTATTCAATAGATTCTTTGCGAATATAGGGAAAAATTATGCCAAGAAAATAATCAAACCTCCTACGGAAGTTCCCAAGCAAACCACCAACATGACTACATTTTTTCTCAGCCCAGCAAATGAAAAAGAAATTTTCGAAATAATTCATTCTTTTAAACATGGAAAATCCCCTGGATTTTCAGAGCATCAGAGCTGAACATCTCAAGGAAATATCGGAAGAAATAACACCCCTACTAACATTTCTGATAAATAACATATTTCAAGCATGCCAATGTCCGAACGCGTTTAAGAAATCCATAGTCACGCCTATTCTGAAGAAAGGAGATCCTGGAATGGTTAATAATTTCAGACCGATCTCGCTGCTAACAAGCTTCAATAAAATATTCGAGAAAATACTCAAATCTAGACTGATGAAATTTATTGACAAGTACAACTTGATATCTACCAAGCAATATGGATTCAGACAAGGTTTATCAACAAACGATGCAATAGCTGCTCTCACAAGCGATATATACACTGTGTCCGTAAAGTATGGAACAAATTCATTTTTAGCTAAACAGGTCATTTTAAGAAATAATCCTGAAACACGTCGATTTTTGATGTTAATTTACCGTATTTTAAAATAATAATCTAATATACAGGGTGAATTACGTTCGAGTAATGACGTCACCGTCATTTTTTTTAAATGGAACACCCCCATTTTGTCTCAATTTTCGGATTACTCTAGCTGAGCTGATTCCAAAAATGTATCACATGTTGATTCCAATTGGTACAGGGTGGACAAAAATACAATAGTTTTGTGTGTGCTCATAAAGTAAAGCGTAACATTCTTTATTAGGTAAATTAACATTATTATCAAAAATACTTATTGTCTAGCGGACAGAATATGCTGGAATACATAACTTTATAAATGTTCGAACTGCAGCCCTTGCTGTATTTGACAGTAACCCAAACGGTGTACAAATTCTTGTTGAACCTTGTGTATGGTTTCTTGCGTAATATTGTTAATTTCTGTTCGAATTTTCTCTTGTACATCTGCAATATTTGCTGGTTTCGTTTTATAAATATCATTCTTCAGATGGCCCCACAGAAAATAATCCAAAGGATTTAAATCTGGTGACCTCGCTGGCCATTCAGTGGGTCCACGTCTACCAATCCACCTGTTCGGAAAAATTTCATCTAGGTACCTTCTAACATCTACAGCATAATGTGGAGGTGCACCATCCTGTTGAAACCATAAACTTTCATCAAAACCTCCAGGATTACGTCTGCTGGGAAACAAATTACGTTAAGTAGGTACGAGATACCCCCTTAAAAACTCAAGGTACGTTGCCCCGTTTAAATTACCTTCGAAAAAGTAGGGTCCGATGATTCGATTTCGTACAATTCCAGCCCATACTTTTACCTTTTGAGGGTATTGTGTATGATGCTCACGCATCCAGTGGGGGTTTTCTTTTGCCCAGTATCTACAATTCTGACGGTTAACCTCACCATTTAACATGAAAGTGGACTCATCAGAAAAAATAATGTTTTGTATCAAGAGAGGGTCTCGATGACATTTATCCATCATTTCTTCGCAAAATTGGAGTCTTCTATCGGGATCATCTTCGTTTAATTCTTGCACAAGTATGATTTTATAAGGATGCCATTTTTCAAGCTTCAATAGTTTGTGTACCGTTGTTTTGCTAACACCGATATAGCGACTAACTTTACGAACAGAAGTGTGCGCATCTTCTTCAAAACTCAGTAAAACATCTAATGCTGTATCAGCATTTGCAGGGGGGCGACCTGATTTGCGTACATTTTCAACATTACCAATTTCTCGAAATTTCGTTCCAATCTTACTGACTGTTGAACGCGTTATAGGTCTTTCTGGATATTTATCATTAAACAAATTGCACATTTCCATCTGAGTTCGCGATCTGTCTCCATACCCAATCATCATAAGTATTTCAATTCTTTGTTTTACACTTAACTCCATTCCAATTAAATCTAAGCAATCATTCGAATATTCACGAATACCAAAAATATTGTAGTACTAAACTGTCACTGAACATCAATAAATTACTAAACAAATAATGACATTTCCCAAAAAAGTAGACGACTATGTTTTTTATAAATAGATAAGAAATATTTTTTGTCATATTCTGTCTGCTAGACCACAAGTACCAAACATGTTTGGAAACAGCTCATTTTTATTACTCTAAACATGTAGCAATCTACGGGGTGTTACATTCAAACCAATTGCCGCTAGACAATAAGTATTTTTGATAATATTGTTAATTTACCTAATAAAGAATGTTACGCGTTACTTTATGAGCACACACAAAACTATTGTATTTGTGTCCACCCTGTACCAATTGGAATCAACATGTGATACATTTTTGGAATCAGCTCAGCTAGAGTAATCCGAAAATTGAGACAAAATGGGGGTGTTCCATTTAAAAAAAATGACGGTGACGTCATTACTCGAACGTAATTCACCCTGTATATTAGATTATTATTTTAAAATACGGTAAATTAACATAAAAAATCGATGTGTTTAAGGATTATTTCT
The DNA here is from genome assembly GCA_018342105.1 of Gonioctena quinquepunctata. Lineage (NCBI taxonomy): Eukaryota > Metazoa > Arthropoda > Insecta > Coleoptera > Chrysomelidae > Gonioctena > Gonioctena quinquepunctata. The sequence goes on from JAFIRS010000288.1 coordinate 388,738, forward strand.
TAAAATGACCTGTTTAGCTAAGAATGAATTTGTTCCATACTTTACGGACACAGTGTATATAAACATATAGATAATAGACGGCCAGCAATATGTGTATTCCTAGACCTAGCCAAGGCATTTGATACTGTAGACCATATCCAAGTATTAGATGCCCTAAGTTGCTCAGGTATACGAGGTAATTCCCAAAAACTATTAAAAAGCTACTTGAATGGCAGAAAGCAGGCTGTAAAAATCAATAATGTTCTTAGCTCAGAAACAGAAATCAGTTATGGTATACCACAAGGCACAGTTATTGGCCCTCTATTATTTTCCATATATATAAACAGTCTACTCACCCTGACCTGCGATGGTTCCATCATTAGCTTCGCTGATGACACGGCCATACTCTTCACAGCCGAAGACTGGGAAAGCCTAAAAACAAAAGTGGAGGATCAAATTAACATCCTTAAAGACTGGTTTGATCACAAATCGCTAACAATCAACTTCGAGAAAACGCACTTCTTGCCATTCGCAAGCTATGAAAACCGGTTGCCAAATTTTGATGAATTGCTAATTAACAATCACGGAAACATTTTGAAAATACTATTAGCAAGCCATATCAAGTATCTAGGTGTCACTATAGATACCCATCTTAGATGGGATATATATGTTAGCCATGTTTCGAAAACACTCAGATATATGTTTGAAGGTTGTAGACGATGTGGTAACTTGATTACTATCGTTTCGGACGTCCATAGTCTTAATGTATTTAAAAGGTTTTCACGACGTTTCGAATGCTTGTATCTGCAATCGTCTTCAGGTGAATACTGAAGACGATTGCAGACACAACAAATTGTTAGTGACTTAGGTGAACTATCCATGCTTCAATTATTAATTGCATGCGCCCCATGTTTTTAATTTTAAATCTCAACTATTTACATAGCGATTAAAAATGCACAATCACCAATTTTCAGGACAATATCTATGGGGTTAGGAATCTGCTTTGGGCTAGGAGAAATTATTTTACCTATACCTTTTAGTCCGTTTCAGAAACGTGGTATATTAATTTTGTTTATTTAAATAATTATTTTATACTTTTTAGTCCGTTTTATAAACGTGGTATAGTAAAAAATACATAATTACCTATATCATACTTTTTAGTCCGTTTTATAAACGTGGCATATCGAAAAAAAAAAACTAATAATTATTTTATACTTTTAGTCCGTTTTATAAACGTGGTATATTAAAAAAAATATGTGAATAATTATTCATTTCATTCAACTTTGTGTCGCTCATTGTCCCTATAGATATTAATGAGGTTAAAATCACTCTCTTGGCGGGAGATCCATATTTTTTTTTTTTTCACTTGGGAGTCTTATGGAGATACATCAAATATTGGGTTCCTTTACCATAGGTGCCTGTTTTCATGTCCATTCCACATTGAAATCTATTTTTATATATCCATAAATTAAAATTGAAAGCAGTGTTTTTCGAAAGATTTTAGTATGTCGTAGATGATTTCTGCTGTGCGTCAATCATTAATCATTACATGTCCGATTAAGGTTATATGTAATATTATTTGTGACTATGATCTGTTGAGTTGAGAGCAATAAATAATGGCTTCGAGAATTATCAAGCTATCTGTTATAAATGAATACTTTCATGATGATATGAAATGCATCCAACGATGTGAAAACAGTCTTTCATCTGGACATTTATAAATGTGTACTTTGGATCCTGGATTACGAATAATAGGTACATTTTCTTTCAAACCATCTTTGAAGTGACAACTACACACCCGACTATTTTTATTGTTTTTTTTGCCGCATCCTGAATGTATTTGTTAGGTACATACTAATCATACCATGCCAAGTATTTTATCCACATTTTTAAATATTTTTCTCTTGTTGGCATTAAATATAAATTACAATCACTTGAGTGACTGTGATTGCAGCCAGGCGCAAAACAATGCAGAATTTCAAGTTTTTTTTCTCCACCAACAGAGCACACTGCATCATTATGTATGCTGAGACCTGAGATCTCATGTATGTTCATAAAATTGAATTTCCCGCCAAACTTTGCCTCCTCCAATCAATAACGAAATGAAGCTAAGACAAACTTCGATCGATTTTACCCACCAATTTTATATTCATCAATTATTTTGAAAATTTGCGATTTTATTGTGAAATTGTGATTATAGTTTGTTGAGAAAGGTTCATTGGATCTAATAAATCTTAAGAAATTTGCCAAAGCTTCTTAAAACTGGTGAGAGATTCGCTCAATTTTCAGACTCATAAGAAATGCATCGGGAATTCAGTGGTAGGATCCACGGATGGATCATAATTCAAAATTCCCGCCTAACCTCACTAATGTTATCTATTGAATTTTCCCTTCTGGATGTCCGGCATTTTTGGTAGTGTTCTTCCATTCTATGTTCGGGTTTTTTATATGCTCGTTCCTCTCTCCTATTTTCTGGAGCTTTAACCTCACTTTCTCCCTTGCGCGATGCCTGTAAGGTCGAGAATCGCACTAGGTCTCACTATCGCGGAGCATACTCTAGATCGCAAAACAACGTCCGCTAATCATCGGCATGGAGAGATTTTGTGATCCTAACCTCACTTTTTGTGGTCCGTAAAAAAAACAATGTCCAGTTCTGAGCCATTTCCGAAGTTTCAAGTCTCTTGCTCATCGGGAAGTAAGCTTAATATCGATTGCAAGATTCATACCACACAGACACATAAGCGAGCTAATAAAAACCTGGTGAAAAGTTGAGTTATTGTAATTTGTCATTTAAAAAAAATCGTAGTAGGCGACTCCCCAGTTCGCCTGAATGCTGCATCTCAAAAGATGAGCTGTAGTCTAAGGAATCGATTGGAAAAAAGTTGGTTGAGTTATCTTGACTGGTTCTGAAGTTATGAATTTTTCTGTGGGTCTATGCATGACGCAAAAACTATTGCAGATAAGTCTAAGAAACCCGGGTGCGTTATATCGACAATTTAGTGGCGATGGCGAATCCAAAGAAGTAACAAAAATGGGGGTTGCCATTCAAAAAACAGAACTCAGTTGTGTATCTTATTTTGGGACATTCTGCAATTAAATAAAAATATTTTTGCCTCATTGTTTAAAAAAAAATCATGTTAGAAGGTCACTCTGAAAGCACTTCAATTTCACTGAAGAATGAAAACAATCATGTGGAAGAGCGGATTTTCAGTTGAAATAAGGCTCCAGTGTCTTTGAATTTTTTTAATAACAATTCAAGGAAATATGTTGGCAGTGGATTTTGTATAATTTTATACACATATCAAACTGTCTTGCCTATTCGCTTGCAGAACCAGATCTGATTTATTTAATTTTTTGATGTTGCAGAACTAGATCTGATTTATTTCTTTTTTTTTAATGCTTTATTTAACGGCGGCCTATTTCTGCGACCAGGGCTAAACACCGACGCCGGTGAGCACACTCCCCCCAACCGGAAATTTTGCCGAATCCTCTGTTGTTTGTTTCGGAGGTAGGGTTCTTTAACGAGCTCAACATCTATGAACTCGGGACCGCCATCTTAACGTCCCCTCCGAAGGACGGCATATCTATCGTCTTATCTCGTGCTCATTGAAAAGACGCCTGCAGCTGTGAATATTCTACTACCACAGTTTATAGCTGAAGAAGCAGTTAGCTCACTTGGCCCAAATGCATGTTCCAAGGTAACATCCACTCCAGGGAAAGAATTCAGGATGCGCAGAAGACTGTACGCAATAATCGCTCTTCGAAGTATACGAAAAATGTCAGTATTAGTAACACAGGAATGCGCGAGGGATAAAAATCAGAGTTGCGCAGTGTACAAACGGGAACATAAAGATCAAAGTGCCGACGCCAAGTGAGCGAACTGATTCTTTAGCTATAAACTGTGCTACTACGCTACAGTTGTTAGGGCATTTTACGCGCATCTTCCTTGTCTGGTGGTCACCCATTCAAGTACTAGACGCGCCCGACGTTGCTTGGCTCAGATATCGATAAGACTCTCGTCAACCTGACCTGTCACCGGTGCCCATGATTTATTTCTTGTTTTGATGCATGTTCGTTTGAGATGATTATTGTGTATGGCACTCTTTATTCAACACAATTTACAATAACATTAAAATTTCATATTTACAATACATAAAAAAGGTATAACAGTTAAAAAACGGAATAAAATAAAAGTAAATGGGGAAAGCACTTAGGTTTACTACAAGGACAGGAACATGGCAGGAAAACATTCTGAAGGACGTAGTCAATGCTGTTCTTTTTAAAAATTGTCAAATCGTCACATTCCTTGAGGTGGTATGGCAAATTATTAAATAATATCAAACCTGTATTGAATATAGAATTTAATGAACTATTTCTTGTAATATCAATAGATTTTTTTTCTCTCAGATGCGGAAGGTTAATATGTCCAGCAAAATATGTTAAGAATCGAATAGAACGAACGTTCTGTGAATCTCAACACAAGTCACTCCACTAACATTATTCTGCATCGATAAGGGAAAAGGACTTATCCAATATTGATGACTGCAGTTTTTAATTCCCCATCAACGATATCAGAAAAAAAACTCATTATTTTTATTTCTCTAATGTCGTTAATAGTTCATTGTCGAAAACAATGTAAATTCCTTTTTTATGCGATAATGGAAATGATTAATTAAAACCTTAATTCGTTTTGCATTACCTTTAATACTACATCGCAAGATTTATTGGAAATTGCACCTTCGCAATAAAATCGGTATAATTTTTTTTATAAACATTCAAGATACTTGAGTATAATGAAAATGTGGGTAACACCTAAGTAATGTCATAAATGAAATAAATGGGTTATTTATGGACCCCGAAAGGTTGAATTAGGTTGATAAAAACCGCGTGCAACTCAGTACAGTGACAGAAATAAAACTTCTGTGGCGATCTAAACCTCAATTTGTAACATCATAAGGGCTAAAACGACAGAGAGAGAGAGAAAAAAAAAAGGAAAATATTTTGAAAGACATAGTATTTATATGATTTAAGGATAGTATTTAGAGCATCAAAATAAGAACAATATAGACAAAATATCAATTAGTTTTTTAATTTATCCCCTCGATATTTACAGTATTATCTGGTGATGTTTGTTCTGGTAATGTTGACACAATATGGTGACTGTAATAAAAAACGTACGTTCTTGACTTTATACTTTCCGGATATCGTGTAAACACTACAACTATTGTAGTTCCAGTTTCGTTGTTGCCATCTTTAATTAGGATCATTATTCATATTTAGATTAAATTTTCCACGCAGAAAGTTAATTGATGGTATCGAATCATCAGATGCGAAATTCACATTAAAACTACCACCCAAAATAAGTGATATTTTTGCCAAGAAGAGCAGCACCTGCGTGACTGCATGCAGTAACTGCTATGTAAAAAAAAGAAACATGTCGTCGAGCATTCTATTAACAGATATATAAACAGCTACGAAAATAAACATTTTTCCATGTAGGATGTATTTTCTCCATTGGGATATTTGACGTGACAATATTTACCGTATAATTTTGATTATGGTGAATTCCCACTCCCCTGCTCGAACGTTCGGCCGTTCATATTTAACTATAAAGTTGAAATTAGGTATATTAATATCCTCGGTATCATTAAACCAAGTGTTAGATAGAATCACGATCTCTGACATTCGTATGACAGCATTTGTCAGATCCTGGGAATGACTTCGAAGACTTTGCCAATCAAGAGTGTATATAGTATATCCATTCTCAGTTGAATAAAGTCATCTTCGACTCAAAATATAGGGTTCGTTCAAAATCGTGCATATTATAATGTTGAATTATGGAGAATCTGGAAAGAGAAATAAATATGATCCCCGTATAAAGTATACAGTAGACCAAATTGAGTGAAAACTATTCCCGCGTAAAAACCAATCGATAACTTCGCTGACCGCTTATAGCATAAATTACCGTAAACCACTATATATTATACTTTATCGGGTTTAGGGTATAGATAATAGAATCTATTAGTAGACCAGTGGTGGGGTGTGTGTCTGGGCAGAGTCAGCCATGTATGGTGAACAACTGCAAGAAAAACTTTGTGCAGTAGTCGAAAGTACCATCCACATAAAATTTCTGGCTCAAGCAAATCTTCTTTAAATTTGTACAACCAATGAAAGTGTAATACTAATCACATATTATTTAATGGGTCACATAGTTTAAAATATTATATATAAAAAAGAAAGCTTGTAAACTCGACCTTCTAGAAAGTTTGCGGATCAATATTAAACAAAAAGTCGGAAGACTTGCCTAGATTAATTTAAATGATTATTATTTGGTGAATTTGTTTCACCGAAGGTTAAACAGCAGACGTGAATGTCTTTTGCTTGCTATTTTGACGTGATTTTGGAATGATATCTCGTACATTTTCAAAGTTTAACAAAAGTTCGGAAAACTCTTTTTTAATGTTTAAAAATGACAATTGCGACGAAGAAGAAAAAATGGTACATTGACGAAGTGGAAAACCCCAGTTTTCTTTACGCAAAAAAGTGACTGTAGAGTGTTTAACGAAGCCATTTTTTGATATACCGAACGTATTCCAAATCGTGATTCACATGAACATGAGTAACAATTAGTGCAAAAAAAATAAAATAATATTCTTATATTTGAAACTAAGAAAAAGTTGATTTGATTTGAGAAAAATCTTTCTATAATTCGATTTGGTGTGGCAAATGAAATTTGAATTCAGAAAAAGGATTCTCAGATGTGGAAATCACAAATGCGTTGGGTTGCAAAAGGATCACATTTTGTTTTTCAACTCAAATGTTTCAGTTACCTTGGGAAGTTTACACAATTCATAGAAAAGGGGGTTCCACTCAACAGAAAGATCTTCTAAATATGAAGCCATACCTCGGTTTCACGGCTAAGAAACCATTTCAGCGGACTTCAGTAGCAATCAGCAACTGTTTCATGACTCATTCGTGAATGTGAAACTGCGGTATGGCTTTGGTTTTGAAAAAAATTTACGTTGGAATTGTGGAAAATTCCCATTGTAAGATATTTACTTCGGTAGGAAACTTCAATAAGAAACAAAAAAAATTAATTCCACATCTGGAACAGTTTCCTTGAATTCCTAATTTGATTTTTCATACAAAATGGAGAAGCGGATGAAATCCTAAATTTTCTTTCAAATCCAACACAGTCTCCATAAAAAACAATCATACAAATGTTCGAACAGATTTAGAAAAGAACGAAAATTTAAAAAAGTTAATGAGGCCAATAGAGTATTGCCCACCTTGGACTCAATTGCCAAGAAATTATCCGACTATCCTGAATATACCTTCCAAGCCCAGGGTGATATAAGACAATGGTTAGAATATTTTGGCTTAGATACAAAAAATATAATTATTATTATCTTTCGGACCGTTTCTTATTATCACCCAATAGATCTACCAAAAAATGTTTTAGTGAAAATAGGCAAAGTTACATTTAAAGTAAAAGAATAAATCTCCGCCTATGGTTGGCATTTTCGATCAAAGCGCAAATCCTATTATGTTTTATCAGGGGTGGATGATAAACCCCATCCTCATCCAACAAAGAATGGATATACTATAAGACATTTGCTTCGGTAGAAAACTTCAATAAGAAACAAACTAAATCAATTCCACATCTGGAAGAGTTTCCTCGAATTCCAAATTTTATTTTTCATACAAAATGAAGAAGCGGAAATCCTAAATTTTCTTTCAAATCCAATCCATAAAAAGACAATTATACAAATGTTCGAACAGATTTAGGCAGGCGAAATCTAATTGCTCATCAACTCAAAAGGAATCTTGAGGAAACAAGGATCATTATTCTCTGGGAAGAAAACGAAAAGATCGAACATTTAAAAAAGTTGATGAGGCCAGTAGAGTAGTGCCCATCTTGGACTCAATTAGCAAGAAACTATCCTATCCTGAATATACCTTTCAAGCGCAGGGTGATAACAAAAAACGGTTACAATATTTCTGCTTGGATACAAAAAACGTTGCACAGAAACGTTCCGTTTGGAACTTAACATGAAAACATTGCACAGAAGCATTTCGTTTGAAACGTTGCACAGAAGCATTTCGTTTGACACGTTACATGAAAACGTTGCTCAGAAACATTTCGTTCGAAACGTTGCGTGAAAATGTTGCAATCAAATTTGATCTTGAAATATTACTTCCATTGCGACCAAAGAAGTTCTCCTATTTTCCGTCCTTTTTGCATCAGAAGCGATTTGTTTGAAACGTTACATGAAAACATCACACTCAAATTCGACCTTGAAATTCTACTTTTATCGTGCCCAAAGAAGTTTAAATACTCCTATTTTCCGTGATTTGGCGTCAGAAGCGAAACTTTTTTTTATGAATTAATTATTATGTTTCTGAGCTAATCACATAGCAGAAACGGCGGTTCCTACATTAAAGAGAGTTTATGAAAAACTCATAGAAGATATGCTATCAAGGTTGTATTGGCTGTCAAGGTTGTAAAGAAATCCACAAAATTCGTTCGATAGTGAGCATTTAAGGATAATCGACGAATACTAATGGAACGTCAGCCCATTAGATTGCTTAGAATTGAATTTCTCAGGAGGATGCGTCAGTATATACGGAGAAGAAGATCGCCCTAAAATATACACGGGCGATATGTACATTAACTATCTATCATACCCTCACGGAAAAAGGATGAAACTTTAGAAGGCTTAGTAATAGGCAAGGGACCGAATTGACATGAATTTCGAGAGCTACAAAGAGTGGGTTTCGGAATTACAACCAAAAAGTGTTGTGGTAATTGACAACGCCCCATACTATAACAAACAACTGAAAACATCGCCAACATCATTGTCAAGGAAAGCGGAAATGCAAGAATAGTTACGGGTCAGTGGTATACTTTTTGATGATATGTAGAAACCACAACTGTACAGCCTAATACAAATCAATAAACCAAGGCCCAAAAGATATGAAAAAGATGAACTTTTTAATGCAAAAGTTCACGACGTATTGCGACTGCCTCCATATCAACCGGATCTGAATGCCATTGAGTTTGGGCTGGAATGAAAGAAAACGGTGCCAGAAAAAACGGTAATTTTAACAATGTCATTGAATATTGTGATGACCTGTTTAAAGAATTCCCAGCCGATAAATGGAAATATTGGTGTGAGCGAGCTGAACGGTTTGAGAAAGAATATAATTCAAAGGAACCAACAATAGATGTAGCTGTGGAACAGATTATTATTAACTTGGGCGAAAACGATAGTGATACAGAAAGTGATGAAACTGATGGGTCAGACGTACGAGAGAGCGATTTGTCTGGAATAGAGGAATTAAATGGCTCAACTTAACTGTTGAAAATAAAAAACGTTAATTTGTAAATTAAATGTGTTTTCTAAATATTATTTCAAAATATATTTTTATTTAGGTTAGTTATTGGGTATATTGTTGATTCATTATTATTCATTTGTTTTATGCATCAATATGCATATGTTACTTCAATATATGCTTTTTAGATGCAAACTTTTGCCTGTTTTGGCAATTATACAGTTGATTTAATAATCATTCACATGGAAAACAAAGGTAATTACTTCAAAGTGGTGGTTTAAACCACACGTTTACTACAAATTCGCAGGCTATAATTGTATACGGAATGATAGAGATGATGGTAAAGGCGGTGTTGCCATATTGATCAAAACACAAATGAAATACAAAGAAATAAATTTTAGAAATTCAGAGAATATTGCAGCCGTCGGTATATCAGCAGAAATCCTTCCAAACAAAAAAACTATTTATCTAGTATCATTATATGTAAAACCCCAGACCCGTATAAATCCCCGTGAATGGAGTGAATTTTTTGACGATATTCCTAAACCATGTCTTATAGCAGGGGATTTCAATGCTCATCATGTTGCCTGGGGTAACGAATTTGACGACACATATGGAAAACATCTTCTTGAAGCAATTGAAAAATGTAACTTGGTATTTATCAATAACGGATCTAGAACTCTCGCCACAAGTCAAAGGCACATTGCGATTGATATCACTTTATGCTCATCTGATATAAGTCATTCATTTTCCTGGTCAACACTTGATGACCCCCATGGGTCCGATCATCTCCCTATCATTATAGAAACCAATTGTATGTACCCGACAGGTGAAACAAAAACTCATAAGATATGGAATTTAAAAAGCCAACTGGTCACAATACCAAACGACTCTCGAAACCAAGGACCCACCGGTGTATTATCATCAACTAATAGATGCTATCAATGAAGCTGCGACGATCTCAATCCCGAAGAATTCAACAGTAAGACATTCTCAACACATTCCTAAACCATGGTGGAACTCAGAATGCGACTCAGCAGTAAATAATAGAAAAGAGGCATATATCAGATTCAAACTTAATCCAAATCAAGAGAATCTTCTAGAATATAAAAACAAGATGCAACTGCAAAAAACCTTCAAACAATCCAGAGGCAGAGTTGGCGAATGTACTGTGAAAGTCTTAACAGAACAACACCAATGAAAGACGTTTGGCAGAAAGTTAATAGATTTAAGAATAGACGAATGGGCAATACAACACGGATGGATCCAGAGGCAGAATGGGTAGAAAAATTCCATCTAAAATTGCACCAAATACGGCAAACCCTTTCAAGTAACGGAAACTGCCATGGGAAATCATAGTCTATCAAAGAACTTTGAAATGTGGGAACTCAACAGGGCCCTCAAACAGACAAGTAATACTGCCCCAGGCAAGGATAACATTACATATTCCATGTTATATCACCTACCAGAAGGCCTCAAAAAAAGTTTGCTCAACATATTCAATAGAATATGGAATAATGAAATAGCAATTCCAACAGAGTGGAAAGATTACCTAGTGATACCCATTCTCAAACATGGAAAACCGAAAGAAGAAGAGAACTCATACCGTCCGATCTCGCTTGCATCTTGTATCCTGAAAACTTTCGAGAGAATGCTGAAAAATAGACTGGAACATTGGTTAGAACATCACACAAAGCTCCCCGCTTCACAATATGGGTTCAGAAGGAGTAGGTCTACACAGGATGCAGTGGCGCAAATAGTTACTGACGTACAGCTGGGCTTCACTAGAAATGAAACTACCACGGCAGTTTTCTTAGATATACAAGCAGCCTATGATAATATTAAATTGGACATTCTGTTCGATAAAATAATAAAACTGGGAATTCCTTCAAGGATATGTACTGCGATAATCTCACTATATTCAGAAAGAAGAATATATTTGAAAATAAATGAGTCCATAAGCGATCCACGCGAGACATCTCCAGGTTTACCACAGGGGAGTATTCTGAGCCCCCTTCTCTTCATTGTATATACCTCAGAGTTAGAAACATGTCTGGAAATAAATTCACATATTATACAGTATGCAGATGACATTTGTATATACGCCCAAAACTCCTCCTTCGAAAACACGCTCGAAAACCTAAATACTCAGATGGAAAACACCAAACAATGGTTGGTTAGAAACGGACTGACAATTTCGGAAAACAAATCAGAAATATGCGTATTCACCAGGAAGAGGACGGTATATCCAGAACATGTACAAATCGGACCCTGGGATCTTTCAATACAACATTCAGTCAGGTACCTAGGTATCATTCTTGATAGAAAACTATCATGGAAGGAACATGTAAATCAAATCCGACGAAAATGCGAAAATGCCCTGAATATTCTCAGAACCTTCTGTAGAACTAAGTGGGGAGCAGACCCAAATATCGCCCTTATATTTTTCAAATCATTTGTGAGATCAATCATAGATTATGGAAGTACTCTATATGGAAACGCTTCAGAAGCTCTACTGGAAAAAGTGGAAGTCATTAAAAACAAATGCATAAGAATATGTTTGGGCTATCTTACATCTACACCCATCACAATATTAGAAGCTGAAGCCAGAGAACCTCCATTGGGCTTGAGAAGACAACTTCTGAGTGACAAATTTGTCACAAAAAATCTGGCAAAAAACTCCAACTTATTGAGCAAACTCCATGAACTTACCGTTCTCACACTCACTCATCGATATTGGCACCAGAAAAAGATGTCTCTATTAGTAGAAAGTTTCACCAGATCATCGAAGTACGAAGAAATAATCCACAGGACAAATTACCTACCATACTTCAATGAACAGTACGGATTAATATCCTATGAAATGAGTGTTCACTACATAGACGAAAGTATAACACATTTCAATGAAGAGTTTGTTGAACATATCAATGAAAGATGGCCTAACGCAGATTTTATATATACAGATGGATCAAAACATCCGAAAATACAGGTTTTGCATTCTACCACTCTAACAGCACCTATTTCCATACCTACAAATTACCGAAGGAGGCATCAATTTATACTGCAGAAATGACAGCTATATTAATAGCTATGCAATATATAATCACACAACATACCCACCAGTCTATTATTTTCACAGACAGTAAGAGCTCGGTAGACAATCTTCGTAACATCCAAAACCACAAGCAGTTTTCCGTATTGGAAATTGAGATTGCCAAAATTCATAAAGAAATAGTTTCACAAAATAGAAAAGTTGATATAGCTTGGGTGAAAGGTCATTCCGGCATTAAAGGAAATGAGATAGTTGATCAATTGGCAAAACAAGCAACGATAACAGGAGAACAATATTCTCAACACACCATACCTTACTCGGACTTGAACAGAGTGTATAGACAAGAATTAGAAAGAACATGACAGAATAAGTTTACCAACTCTGAAACAGGCCAAAACTTCAAGTGTCTGTTTCCCAATATTACTGGAAATACATGGTTCAAACAGGAAAATGATAGGAATTTCATCAATACATTAAATAGGGTACGATCTAACCATGCCCTGTGCCCAGCATACAAATTCAAAATTGGCCTAGCCGAAAACCCAAATTGTAGTTGTGGATGGTATGGTGATCTTAACCATATAATTTTGGAGTGTCCACTCCAGTCTATGAGTATTAATAAACTGTACTCTGAATTAAACTCCCTCAAAATATCCCTTCCAATTAACCTGAATTATTTATTGTCACTCGATAATAGGAAAACATATAAAATTATATATAATCATATAACAAGATGTAAAATGAAACTGTAATCTATAATCTTATGAATACTAACGCAAATATTGTAACCGATAATCGGATGTGGAACACAAATTGTATAAAACATATATATTTATAAATTAAAAAAAAAAAAAAAAAAAAAAAAAAAAAAAAAAACCAAAAAATCTTGATAGAAGAAAAAAAAAAAAAAAAAAAAAAAAAAGAACCAATCACCTGCATAAATAAGCTAATGTCTGAGGCCTATTCGAAATGTAAAAATGTCTGGCTAATTGGTATACTCCAAAGCCAAAATTTATTCACACACACACACACACTTCAAAGTGACAATTGTCAGTTCAAAGTGGCGATTGTTTTTGAAAAATATTTTGTTGTTGGCTCTTCTACGCCTTCGCACAAAGCAGAGTTCGAAGCAATTCAAATTAACGCGTTCTTGAGAAGTGCTTACGACCTCCAAAATGTTACCACCATGCCACTACCAACTATTTTATATTAACGTTCAATTTGTGGTATTTATTGAATTTTCCATAATATACCTATTAAACAGGAAGTTTTATGGATTATGATCGGGAGACTTTTCCAAGACCCATATTTTCTATAATTTCCAATTACTCTGCGATTACTTAACGATATCATTCTGCGTACATTCATTCTCCAAAGTTAATATTTTCATTTGCATTGAATTTAAATTTTTAACTTTTTCAATAGGTACCTCCTTTCCTATTAATATCTCGAAATTATATCATACTGCATGAATTTTATTCATACTGCATGGATTTTATAGTTTCAAGCTAGATATCTCTCCGCTTTTTTTAGTAAAAGGTCGAATAATGAGAAATGACAAAAAAAGTCGTCATCCTACGTGATATACACTACACACCATCAATGATGAAACCACCCATTTTTCCTGAAAATTATATTAGTGGGCAAAATAGGCCCAAAATTTCTTTGGATTGGTGTTCAGGATCCTTGAATTATTACTAATACACCTGTTTCCTGAAAAATCCGAATTTGTCTCAGAAGCACCTTCGTATCTTCTGTAATTCTCGAGGTAGAGTCGTGAAATTCGCTGGATCGATAAATACATTGGAAATATAGTCACTGACCAAGACGGGCCCCTATAAGAGATATTCACGCCGGGTACTATGAAAATGAGATAAATACGGATTTTTCAGGACTGAAAATTTTTGAGGAAACTGGTGTATTAGTAACAACTTGGGAATTCTGAATACGAACCCGAAAGAATTCTGGGCCTATTATGCTCCCTAGACTAATATAATTATCAAGAAAAATCACGTAGGTTGACCCATTTTGTGCAGTGAGTTTATTTAATCCGTGGAATTCATTGACGCTCGAAGTTTATTGCCGCCCCGGAGTTTATTTCCACCGCGGAGTTTATCATCGTTATCGAGACCCGTACAGGGTTTTGTTTAATTAGAAACCCCACAATATAATTCACTTGGTTGAGATGTTGTTACCAAGTGTATGAAGGGCTATACTGGGTGTGAATAATTTATAACTAACTGGCGATTTTTATCGAGCGGCAGATCAATATCTTCCTCCCAATATATAGATATTACAAATTTTTAGAGAGCTGGAATCGTTCAAATTATGTACCTCGCCAATCTAGTTAAGGATACTATGCAAATAATTAAGGCACTTATAAAAAAAACTATATTAATAAAAAAAATTACTTCATTACAACAAATACCCACTGTATGGTATGACATTCTAATCAATTCAAATTAAGTACTTCCATAGTACTAATTACAAATAAGTTATACAACCTGGTTAATAAATGCGTGACAACTGACGGTGAGAATCTAAGAATTTCAAAATGACTTCAAGATAAACATCAAAATTTCCATATAAAATAATCTGTCTAAACCAGTAACAAAATAAATTCAGCTTTTTCCAATCACACTGTATATAATATCAAATAATTTCATTAATTTAACAATCTAAAACAATTGAGAAAACTATGGTGAATGAACAAGTATCATTCCAAATCAATTGTGAGGAAGTTTTACAATTTGTAAAAGTCAAATGCTTTATAAATACTCTGGAAAATTATTATTGGTTGAATGAGCAAGTATCATTCAACGAACTGGATGAATGATTCGTGGAATTTGGTAATTCTTTACACATACTAGATATAAAATCAATTTGATTCGATAATAAAACGGTGAAATATTTCTAGGTATAGATTCGCATTACAAAAATAGATCAAAATCTTGCGGAATATATTCCGCCGTGATTGAAGTCTAGTTTTTATTTATAATACAGATAACTGGAGTAGTTCAAAAGTGAAGGATAATTTAATTTATGTTTTGGAAATCCACCAACGACCATACCCAAATATGCTGTTGAAATTTAAAACACAAACATTTTCACTTTGGGTAGAGATTTCGTAGAAAATCGAAATATGTCATTCAGTTTAATAATAGTTGGAAAATATTCAATATGCCGAAATAATACAAACAACAACAATATAGCTTACCATTTTACCATACCATATATATATATATATATATATATATATATATATATATATATATATATAAACATTTGAATGGATGATATTTTTGGGTTCTAGTGACCATGATTGGTGAATATATAAAAATTTATGGAAGTCTTGTTGGGATGACGGGACCTATAGGTAGTATTTCTATTGAAATCTACCTGAATTGGTTTGAAAAAATTAGAATAACTTTAAGAATTTAACAAATATCGTATTCTTCAACTGAAAAATGATACACCGCTATTCGTCATGAGAATAAAATGCAAAATTAATAAGCATTACTTTTGTTCACAGCACATTGCTCATAAATTGTTTCAGGATATTAAAAAAAAAGTACACCGATACTGATAACAAAATCTAACTTGTCCGCCATCTTGTGTTCCAAAGATGTCATGAATCTGTACTGATTTTTAACTTACAGTTACAGCTTTCCATGCACAAAAAATTATCAAAATACGATTACTGGTTTCGAAAATATAAGCAATTAAAAAATCATGTATTTATTCTCAAAATACGTAGGTTAGTTTTTGCGATTGCTCAGTATGTATATGAAAAGGAATTATATAATGAAAGTAAGGGTAAGACAACACCTATCGAAACCATGGAACAGTTTTTTTCAAAATTTCTATATTAAAGAGAAAACGACTTTTGTCCGCTTTTCGGCCAAACCAGATCACTGTGCGACATTAAGCACTCGCCTCTTTTTGTATCCACATTGCCAAGTCGCAGATCCCCGCAGTACTTAACTCCCTGCAACTTATAAGCAATTGATTCTGGTTCACTGGGCTGTAATGCTAAAGGTAATTTTAATAAAAAGTCACGATTGTAGGAAAAAAGTATCAACTTAGTTTGTTTTCAGTTTCAGATAGCTACAATTATTGGGTTAGCCTGTGCGTGTAGTCGGCATGCAAAAACTAACAAAAATGTCAATTGAACATACAGGGTGATTCAAAAGTACTTTGACAAACTTCAGGAGGTGATTTCTCACAATATTCTAATATGAATTGTCCAAATAAATATATGTCCGGAAACGCTTCGTTTCCAAGATACAGGGTGTTAAAGTTTTATTTTATTTTCGATTTTTTTCAAATAACTTTTGAAATACTGACCTTAATTAAACGAAAATCGATATTGAGAGGTTTTTTGAGGTGTCGAATTCGAACCTGATGTTATTATTGCTCTTACTCGTAGGGGGCGCCTCCTACACGTCTTTCTCTTTTTTGAAGATTCATAACTTTTTTGAGCGTACTTCTAGAACATTTTTCACTGGAAAAATCAATTTTAGCCGATATGCATTTCGTTTATGGCCTTGCGGATGGTAATGCGCGCGAAGCAAGACGTATTTACCAGGAGCGATTTCCCAATCGAGTACTGCCATCAGCATCAACACTTACCAGTCTCCACCGTCGTTTGGCAGAAACGGGTAGCTTTAAGAGGGCAGCTGATATTATTGGTAGACCACGAGCAGTCCGAACCCCAGAATAGGAAGAAGCTGTTTTAAACGCTCTCGAGGAGAATCCAGAAACAAGTACAAGAATAATTGCTGAAGCTCTCAATTCCACTCAGTCTACAGTTTGGAGAATTATCCACGATCAACAATTTTATCCATACCATATTCAAAGGGTACAAGCTCTTTTTCCACGAGTCTTTCCCCAACGCATTACTATGTGTCAGTGGTTTTTGAGAAAATTGGCTGGAAATCCTCAATTTTTTAGATAAGTACTCTTCACGGACGAGGCAAACTTCTCCCGAAATGCTCTCACAAACTTTCATAACAACCATGTTTGGGCTCTGGAAAATCCGCACGCAGATAGTGAAAGACATTATCAGTATCAATTTTCTGTAAATGTATGGGGGGCAATAATTGATAATTACTTGATAGGTCCTTTCTTTCTTCCGTTCCGACTGAATGGCGCAACTTACAAATACTTTTTAGAAAATGAATTGCCGGGACTACTTCAGAATGTACCATTAGAAATTCGTATCCGCATGTGGTTTATGCATGATGGGGCTCCGGCCCATTTTAGCGTTGTAGCCAGGGACTTCCTTAACACTGTCTATCGAAATCGATGGATCGGTAGGGGTGTAGAAGAACCTAACCAGGCGTGGGCACCAAGGTCTCCAGACCTAAACCCGCCAGATTTTTATTTTTGGAGACATTTGAAGTCACTAATTTATAAAACTCCAGTAGCGAACGAGAAAGATCTAAGAAACCGAATAGTGGACGCCTGTGAAACAATAAGAAACACACCAATAATTTTTGAGCGGGTACGAGATTCGATGACTAGAAGACTGAATGCCTGTATCTTCGCTGAAGGTGGACACTTTGAACAATTTATTTGAATACAATTTAGTTTCCTTTATTTTATTTAATTATATATTTTCAAAAGTTCTTGAAATAATATGTTGATATTTCTTGCAAATTTTATTGAAACAAATACAGATTTTGAACCTTTTATACAAAAATAACTATTTTAAACGAGTAAAAATAAATAGAATACAATAGAATACAAAAAACCAAAACTACTTACTTAAACGTCAAATTCATTTCCTAAGCATTCTTGTGAAAAATGCAAAATAATGGTAATAACTTCATCACGCATCGATTATCAAATAATCGACTTGAAATTTCCAAGTCCAAATATCTAGAAAACGGTTGCTCATAGCGTAGATATGTAGTAGATATGATAGAGAAATTGATTTTTTTACTGAAAAATGTGCTAGAAGTACGCTCAAAAAAGTTATGAATCTTCAAAAATGAAAAAGACGTGTGGGTGGCGCCCCCTACGAGTAAGATCAAAAATAACATCAGGTTCGAATTCGACACCTCAAAAAACCTCTCAGTACCAATTTTCGTTCAATTAAGGTCAGTATTTCGAAAGTTATTTGAAATAAATTAAAATAAAAATAAAACTTCAACACCCTGTATCTTGGAAACGAAGGGTTTCCGGACATATATAAAAAACTTTATTCAGAATTAAAAAATACAAAAGCAAAGTTTTAAATATAAAATAATATCAAGATGAAAATCTTGATTGAAGCCCGGGACTCGAAGTGATGGCGCATTTGCTGTTTCAGTTGGAGGAAAACCCGGAAAAACCCACAACACCATCAGAAATCAGATGATCAACTTTCTCATAGAAAAGGACACATATATTAATTTGGACAATTCATATTTGAATATTGTGAGGAATCACCTCCTGAAGTTTGTCAAAGTACTTTTGAATCACCCTGTATAAACGATAAGGAATACATGTTGCTTGTGACAAAATACACATTGAGAGAACATTTGTTGTAATTGAACAAGAAAATTTAGTATTGATAAGCAATAGTTATCTCCACGGCCTCCCCATGCTCCAAATAACAGATTATTTGTAAATTATAAAAAACGAAAATGTTCGATTTTGCTTGTTGGTGTCCACAGTTTTGGAAATCTAGGACTAAGAATTGCAGAATTTCTTGAGCTACCCAATCATAAAAATTACCTTCGTCGAACTAGGGCGACGTTATTTGCTGATAAAGCATGGTGGCTGGAAATCTACCGCTGAAGGGTGTATAAACAAAATTCAAATTGCCAATACCATTGAAAAACTATCCCATGAAAAAAATCAACATGAATGGGATGCCTTACCTTCATGTTCAGACATCAACAACGGGCATTTAAATATACCAAGCTTTTCAAACAAATACCTTTACTATTCAATTGTTCGAATTTCAATATAAATATCAATATCAATATTAACAAGAATTAGAATGTTCCTAATTTTGTTCTACAAATAAATTATTGACTTGTTTTTCCATACGATTGCCGAAAAAATAATGTACGCAACACACCCGGAAACTTCCCGGAGACGTCTGGAATCTTATATACTCGTCCAAAAAACAGTATTTTTCGGATAAATTTCGAAAAATAACTGAAATAAACACTTTTATATAAGCGTATACCGGGTGACATGGCCATGCCTTTATCTCCTTCACTTATCAACCTTTGACTGAAATTTTGTACATAGATTTCTAATTGACCGACATATAAAAACAAAATGGCCGACTTTCGGTTTCCCAGAATAGCCACCAACTTTGATTTTTCAAATAGATCACCCTGTATGTTTGATGTTTTTCAGATTTTACGGCTCAAATAACATACGAAAGTGTTGCCAAATTTTTATTTTAAAATTGAAATAAAAGTATTTCTCAATTTTTTTTTAGCTCAGGAGGCCTTGATCAGATTAAACTCTATACTACTTTACATCAGTAACTCATAGTAATAGTCATTTCATCGATAAGATCAATAACAAATCCTACAGCAGGAATTGAAATTTTCCGAACGCATTTTTAACGAAAAAATAGTTTTTTTCAAATGGTACCTACCGAGGGCCATCTTGCCATTCGATAGATAATTTGATTACCAATTCAACGATATACATTATGTACCACTTTCTTTTTGTTGAAAACTAAAGACGATCAATTATTGAATTTGTACAATATTTTATACATTGCCTACAAATTCCAATGAGTTATCCGTTCAGGTTTGATGAAATGAAAGGTAGCCGTGGAATCATGGAAAACAGTAGGTGATTAATGTCATGTCAAAAGTGAAATACCAATTTTACTTGTCATCTCGTTTCGTTTATATAAATTTAATAATAAATTTATTTCACATGTACAGAAAGATTTACAAAAAACTAGTACTATGTATATGTAGTAAAATAAACCTAGAGAGATCCACTAAAGGCAGAGCCTGTGTGTGGTAATATCTACAGTGGGAAAAATAGTAACATAGTGTAGAATATAATAATATTAAAAAGTTTCATTACAAAAAACATTACAAAAAACATTAAAAGTGTCATTAAAAAAAACATAAAAAGTAGGTATCACAAAAATATATTAAAATAATTAAAATAATCAGCACTAATTAATGAAAGAGAAAAGAAACATTAGGAAGTATCAATTTTTTGAATTTTGGGGAAAGTAACTATAAAAATAAAAGAAGTCATCGATTTCGCCTCAAGCGCTTTGTGAACTATTTCAAAAGCTATTCTAAAAGTTGATGGATTGTCGCTCTTGGTAATGAAAATAAGAAATGTTTAAGCTTATTTTTGAAAATATTTGCACTGGAAATTGTCTGTATTTCTACAGGAAGATGTTGAAACATTTTTGGTCCCAGAAAAGTTTGTAAAATTTTTTTTGAAATGGAAAATAATAATTCTCGAAATGAACAAATCGATATGATATTGATACATGGAGAATGTCAGAAGAACGCTGTCAATGATAGTATGCTATACGGTATTCGTTATCCGTTAAGACGGCACCCAACGAGGACCTATTTCAGGAAACTGGAAATGATGCTAAGGAAAGAACCAGCTGATCAAAACCACATCCACTTCATCGTCAGTGAAGAAGCAGAAACTAATGTTTTAGCATATGTTCATTTTCTCCATCTGCCTCAGTGCGATAATTGGAAATTGAATGTGGGATCAGCAGGGAAAGTGCCAGAAAAGTTTCGAAAAATACAGTTTGCATCAGCATCTATATGAAAATAACCCAGAACGGAGACTAGCTTATTGTAATTGGCTTTTGCGTCATCATGATTTGAATAATGGTTTTGTCTCAAAGATACTGATACAATAGGAATAATACAATGTATTGGGCTCAAGAAAATCCTAGGTTGCTGAGAGAGGTAATTTTCAAGAAAGATTTGGATTCAACGTCTGGGTAGGACTCATAGGGACAAGAATCATTGGACCAATTCTTTTCGACAGGCCTTTGACGGGCCAAATATATCTACGATATTCAAAATAATATCAACGATTTACCTGAGAACATCAGGGAAAATATGTTTCTTCAGCAGGATGGTGCAGGACCATATAATGATAATATTGTCTGGCAATATCTTAGTGATTGATACCTATGGTCAAGATGGATTGGAACAAATGGTCATATGGACAGCCAAGTCGCCCGATTTAACCCCTATTGATTTTTATTTATGGGGTCACATAAAATCCAAAGTATACTCGAGGAGACCAACTTCTTTGGAGGACTTGATTCACTGTTTCAGTCGTTAGATTTATTCAAACAGTTTGATTATATTAAAGTTATCTTTTCTGTAATGGGTTTATGATCATTACATATTGTCGAGTAGATTATTTTTGGTAATTCATTGTTACCATTCTGAAGTAAAGATTGAAAGAATGAATAGATGTCATATTACCTACAATTTTTTTCAGATTGATTTCATTTTGTTAGATGGCACTCTACGTTTTGAACAAAAAGAAAGTGGTACATAATGTATATCGTTGAATTGGTAATTAAATTCTCTATCGAATGGCAAGATGGCCCTCGGTAGGTACCATTTGAAAAAAACGATTTTTTCGTTAAATGCGTTCAGGAAATTTCAATTCCTGCTGTAGGATTTGTTATTGATCTTATCGATGAAATGACTATCACTATGAGTCTAGAGTTTAACCTGATCAAGGCCTCCTGGGCTAAAAAAAAATTGATAATATATTTTTTCAATTGTAAAATAAAAATTTGGCAATACTGGCGTATGTAATTTGAGCCGTAGAATCTGAAAAACATCAAACATACTGGGTGTTCCATTTGAAAAATCGAAGTTGGTTGCTATTCTGGCGAAACCGGAAGTCGGCCATTTTGTTTTCATATGTCTGTCAATCCGAAATTGTGTCTCATATCTATGTACAAAATTTCATTCAAATCGGTTGATAAGTGAAGGAGATTTAGGCATGGTCCTAGTCCCATTGTCACCCGGTATGGCAGGAGATAAAACCAACAAAATTTGCTTAACTAATCAATATTTACATAAGGTCAAAATCAGCGAGACGATCTCCTACTAACCCCTCAGGGAGCGTACAAGGTGTAAGGAGAGAGGTAGGCATCATCTGAACATGGAAACATTATTGAGGTGATGCAAAAACACACTGAACAGACAATAAACTATTATTGTTATAAAGTTATTAGATAACCTCTGATAAAAGTTTATATATCTTGTCTAACACAAAAACAAGGAACAGCATATAATTTGTACAGCTTACGTTTCAAATTATGAATGCAAATGCGATAATAAATGTACACAACATAAAACTTTTTATTTATTCATGTCAGTGTATTTCTACTTTCTTCAATTTTACTCTCATTACCAAATTGTTTATACCGTAATAGTTATTCAAAAATAATAGAAAGTCATGTGAAGTGTTTTCGAAAGCACCCTATATATATATATATATATATATATATATATATATATATATATATATATTGTTATGTTTAGAAGTACGTTAAATGAGAATGAAAAATTGAAAAAAAACCATAAATCAAAAATGTTCGTATTTAGTAATCTATGCTATGTTATTTTACAGTTTTTCTGAAACCTTATATAATATTAATCGATACCTATGTTTGAAATAAACATGTTTTCAACATTACAAGCAATTGGCATCATTGTAAAAATTATAGAAACCAAATTTTACTAAAATATTTTTGAACACAAGCAGTTAACAAAATGTTAAAAGTTCGAACATTCTGTATATTAAATTGGATCTGAACACAATAGCCAATGAGATGCCAGGAAAGATCTTGACGTAAAATTGGGAATTTTGAAAATATGAAAAGCAGAAACGTCAAAAGAATGATTTTTACATGTCTTGTAAATAGTGTGTAAGGTAGTTAAAAATGTTTCGTAAATAAAAACTGTCAAAAAGGTGAAAATAATGAAAAGTGAAACAAAAAGGTGCGTGAAAATCGAAAATTCGAGAAGGAAACAAAGGATGTTGGTATCGAGGGAACAAGCTAAGCGAACAGAAAAAAAATGGAAGAACCAAAGGAAGAAAATTGAAATTTAAAAAAATCAATCAATATGTATCAGAAAGACAGTTATTTGACAAGACAATATGGGAAATACTATAAAGAACAATAGCAGATTCATTGGAGATTTACCAGTACGAGGCGAAGTCATAGTCGACAAAGGGGCTGTAGTTTCCATGACAAGAAGTCACAGGTATTTTGAGACCATATAAAGTTACTGCAGTACAATAATAAAATAAATCTTTTAAAGAACCCTTTTGATATAACTTCATGAATTACTATATTGACCACATAACCTATAAAACTAGGTTAAATTTCTCTCTTAGTATCACATAACTGCACATTTCCTGTGTATATTTGCTATAAAGCACTAATTAGGTTATTTATCGCAGAATAGGTAGTAGTAAGTTTTTCCTGAATAAAGGAAATTATTATTTTGATGAACTTCTGCTTTATTTTCAATGATTGAGCAATAACAGATGCCATGTTCTGAAATTGACTTCAAGAACGACCAGAAGGTTCCACAGTGGAACCGACTTCTGAGATCCCATAGGCGTACCGATTGAGTTAGCTGAGGTGAAGGAAGTAAGGTAAAAGAGTGGATGGAAAGAAAGTAAAATACATACCCGGAGATATTAAATATTTATATGGGTATTCATTTGTCAATATATATTAAATTAAATTCGAAGAGCAACTAGTTTCAAGATTTTGAAAATAGTAAAAAAATTAGTAAGAAACAAAAATATTAGAAAAAACAAAAAAAAATACTTGTTTTTGTTATGATGTCTGATTGTGGAAAATAAATAATGAATATAAAATAAAAACAAAACCGCAATCAACGCATCAAAACAATATATATATATATATATATATATATATATATATATATATATATATATATATATGACTGCACATAGCGCCATTTCTTTGGCCGAGTATGTCCTTTCAATGCTTTCAACCAGGCATTCTAGAGCAAACGCCGGTGACACACACGGCGGATTTATCCGATCGGAAAATTTAACGTCGCCGCGGAAAATTGTCCGACCCGTCGCACAAGGAAGCTGGTTTATGCAGAATATTTTCATCTTTAAATCAAATCACATCAATTTAATTGTGTTATGAACAGAGAACAATGCAATGCGAGTAAAAAATTTGTGCCACTACAGAGTGTGGTCACTGCCAATTCTAGAAGGTAACTCAAAAACGAATATTTTACGATCCCTACCACTTCCTAGTACGTATAGGTATGTGAAAAATATGAATTTACCAAAATAATTTATCTTTGATTACGCACGCTTCATTAGCTTCACCTGTATGTATCTTTGAAATTAATCACCCATCAGACGTCCGATCATTTAAAATTTTGCACGCGTATTAATAACTGATGACAATACGATAATTCGATAAGCTATGACGACCTCTCTCACCAAGATCGCCAGACAAAAAAAGGCCAATTCACAAGATTTGGTGAAATCACTGGTAAAAATGCCTGATTTACATTTCGAAGATTTGATGAATTCACTGGTACGGTCTTAGTATTCTCACTAAAAGTTATGTAAAAAACAATATAGGTTGAAGTACGGAGAGGCTGAAGAGCCATATCGACCCTCCTACAATCTACTTTCAACAAAAGTTAGTAGAAACTTGTCATGTGGATGAATTAAGTTTTCTCCCGTAGTTGGAAAGTTCAAGAACACGCTTTTCTAGCAATATGATCTAAAAAGTTAAACATAAAATTTTAGTTTGAAAAATCTATAAAAATACGCTTTTGTAGCAATAAGAACTGAGAATAAAGTCATTGATAAAAAAATTAACCATAATGTATAGGAAGCGTAGTGCTCTCTAATTAATTTTTCCATAATGACTCTACCTTTACGAATAGCTAGCGATTAGAAGTTTAAGTCAACTGATATCAAGCACCACACGCTTTTTTAACATTAAGTAAATTTTTTGGTCAATGACTTTATTCTTAAAAGCGTGTTTTTCTAAAACTATACTTTTTTTCTAACTGGTCGGAGTCGCTTCGCAATCCAAGGCAAACTTCATGCCAAGGGTTTCGATGCTTAAAAATGTCTAGGGTTTTATCCCATAATGCAGATCTCTCTTATACGAGTAACGAAATGAGACTTTCATCATCTATGTCACTCATGTTAATAATAATAATAGATGTCTTTATTACCAATTAATAAAGGATATGATTACATTTTATTTATATAGTTAGGGCGAGATTCAGTTTGTATGTAATAATAAATATAGTACAATATGAAATATATATTAGCATTTAAGATACATCTGCTCTTCCATCTAACCCCAAAAAGAAGTCGAAGACAGCAAATAGAATAATAAATAAATAAATTAAATTAATAGAGAAAGAATATTAGTATAGCGACTAATTAGCCATTAATTAATTAGCCAAGGGAATATATTTTAATCCGACAAACTTAATTATTGCTGAGAAAAATAATGGTCAAATAGGACTCGTTTGAGTTTATGTAGTGATGAGTAACTGAAATCGAGAGATAAGTTATTGATATGGTTAACAATGCAATAAGAAAACGATCGTTTGAAAAACTCAGTATGGTGGCGAGGTATAGTAAGAGTATTTCTGTGTCTTAAATTTAGAAAATGTACATCAATTCTGTATTTTATTTTGTGAAACAGATAAGGTGGAAAGTTTTCCTTCAGTAGCTTAATATAAAACATGGTAGAATGCAATTCTCGACGATTTTTCATGTGTAGCCATTTAGTAATTTTGAGAGTGTGACTGATATGCTCAAATTTGCGAATACCAAAAATAAGTCTTAGGCATGAATTTTGCAATTTTTGTATTCTATTTATATCAAATGAATTTGAACAAGAATTATATAAAATGTCACAGAAATTTAGTTTAGATAATACTAATGAATCGCATAGTAGGATTTTAACCGATATATCCAACACGTGGCGAGATTGAAATATGAGTTTTAGTGCTACATAAGCTTTTGATAAACAGGTACTAATATGGTGCGAAAATCTTAAGTTTACATCAAACCACACTCCTAAGTTTTTAACTTTTTCGCTAAATTGTATTCTTGTTTGAACACCTGCGAATCAGTTTTGTTACCAAAAATAATTGCATTAGTCTTAGATGCATTTAGTTGTAAACAATGATCAATTGACAATGTATAAAGATTATGTAAGTCATCATTAATAGCAGTTACCGCTTGATTCGCTTCATCCAAGGAAAAAGACATGTATAACTGAGTATCGTCAGCGTAGTGATGTTGTGAACATGAAAAGAAAATATCTGGAAAATTAGATGTATAAATAGAGAAGAGTACAGGGCCCAATATTGATCCTTGGGTCAAACCGGTGCTCACAGATAAAAAACTTGATACACTTCCTTGATTTTTTACAGCTTGACTTCTCTTAGATAGATACGATTTAAATAAATCTACAGCTTTAACATCCAGACCACTATATGCTTAGAACGAAAAGAGTAAATTATGATTAAGAGTGTCAAATGCTTTCGAGTAGTCAAATAAGAGTAACACAGTTAATTTAGTCCTATCAAGAGCTGCCAAAATCTCATCAGAGATTTTTAATAGTGCTGATGTACAACTGTGATCAGTTTTAAATCCGGACTGTACTGTGGGTATTAAGGAATTTTTTATTAAATGATTCTGCAGTTGAATATTAATAGCTTTTTCCAAAATCTTTGATAAAGTTGGCAAAACACTGATCGGTCGTAATTGTTGTAACAATTGTGGATTATTCACTTTAGGCAAGGGACTAACAAATGATTTTTTCCAATTTTGAGGGAACACAGAATTCAATAAACAATAGTTGATTATATGAGTAATATACGGTAACAGAAATGGTAAGCACAAATTTAAAGTAAGAATATTGATGCCACCTGGTCCAACACCTTTACTTTTAATACCTTTTATTATATTGAGAATATCCATTTCAGATACTGGTTGAAAAGTGAGGGTTGTATGTACCGATTTTTTTGTATTGTGCTCATAGAAATGTTTCGTATCATAGTCAGGAGTTAATTTAGGAACAGCGTTTAAGAAGAATTCATTAATTTCATTCACATTCCACTTATTTAAAAAATCCATATCATCTTTATTAGATCCCACAATGGCCTTAAGACTGGACCACCTCTCTTTATGTGATTGGTTTTTCAGCTTAAATTTGATATATGCTTTTTTTCTTTTTTGATTGTGACATTTACTAAATTACGTAATTGTTTATAAGATTGCCAGTCGTTGTTACTTTTGGTAATCCTGAATTTTTTTAAGGCTCTATCTCTATCAGAAGTTATAGCCTTGATTGCATCAGTTAACCATGGAGCGTATTTTTTTGTAATTCTAAAGCATCTTCTTGTTGCATAATAATATTATCATCAGATATTATTGAGTAATCCAGCAGAGTGGCTGAATGATAGGTAATGCGTGTTGCTTCCTTTATTAATTGTTTCAGCCCTAGGCCCTCGAAAGTATTTGCCACTACTTCACATGAGGCACTATTAATATCAAAAAGGTTAACATTAAAATCACCTAGACAAATAATATAGTCCACTGTTGGTTGAATGGATGATATAAAAGATTCGAAATGTTCGAACAAATAATTGCAATGTCTTCCATGAGGGTTATAAAATACGCCTAAGGCACAGAACTCAGAATTCAAGGAAATCTTCAACCATATCTGTTAATGAAGCTGTTCATGAAGCTGTTGAGGAATATATTGATAAACTGTCAAGAATACAGTTCAAATCACAATGAGCAAATAACTTAAACGGTAGAAAAACCACTGGGTGTGTAAAAGTGCATTTGGCAACGTAGGCCACTAGTTCAATGCGACGGTAAAGCTTCCATCGGCTCCAGTGGCACTCGACGGCTGCACAGCTTCCGTCGACGGCAAATTGACCGATCGTTATATTTTTCGTCTAATGTGTAAACTCTATCTTACTTCAGTGTGCTACTGTTGGAACGGCGGCGACGGTAAATTTGCCGATCGGAAAAATCCACCGTGTGTCACCGGCGTGATTGTCGATTTGCCTGCTTGATAAGCGAACTGTTTTTTGTGAAGCGAGAGCAAAAGATAGTTTCTCGGGTTTCTGTCCGCGTTCTGTTTTCTTGGTCCTGAAAAGGTCCGATTTCAGTGACGGTCGTTCGCAATCGACTAATCACCATTACAAATTGAAGAGCAAAACACGAAAAGATCAGTCGAGTTCGAAACGCGGACACAAACCCGAGAAACTATCCCAACATATATTCGAATTCAGTATGGAAATAGCATCCTGAATTAAGTCACTCAGTATATTGGGAAACATATTTTGATCAAAATGCGTAAATGAAAACCGGTGTGTTTCTTTTCTATGAGAATCTAGTTTTAGTATTTATATAATTTGAATGTTTCAGCATTTACAATAACTAGAGAAACTATTTCCCACGAGTTCAAATATTATAAAAAATACCATTATTAAAATATAACAAAAGTTATCAACATTCCGCTGGTTAGATGTAAGAGCTATGAAACTCATTCCATAATAATAATAACGTGTTCAAGTGCAAGGCGTACATTGAGTGTTTCGAGATATCTGTTGGAACTTTTTTTTCTACCTATAAAATTCTGCTGGTTTTTTTGTGTTGCATTAAATCGTAGTTTTTTTGCCACAGACTTTTTTTTCATTATTATTATTTATATATCACTATGATACTTTCAATAATTTTTTCTTTTCAACAATACGTTTTTTTTTTTTTTTTATGTTCTGGTTCCCACGAAAAGGGATATCCTGTAATGTTCAGAGAACATCGTGGGAACCAAGGGAAAGGAGGTAGGAGTTGGTGTTCTTCTTAAATTTCTGGAGGTTGTATGCCTCGGGGAACACCTCCCTAGGCAATGAGTTCCAAAGCCTCGCTGTTCGTTGGATGAACGAGTCTTTGGAAAGTGATGTTCTGCAGGTCTCCAAAGTGACCACGAAGGGGTGTAATGACTGAACTTGACGGGTTAGTCTCGAAGAGACTGCCAAAGCAGGAACGATTGTTGATATTTCAGAAGAGCATCGCCCATGAAAATATCTATAAAATAGAGACAAATCGCCAACTTTTCTACGGTGTTCCAGACAAGTGAGCGAGTTTGTAAGCGAGGCATCACCGACGAGACGAATTGCCCTTTTTTGGACAGAATCTAATAGCTTCAGGATATGTTTAGGTGCCGCACTCCAAATATGGGAACAGTATTCCAGGACAGGTCGGATCTGTGCCTTATAGATCATAAGCAGCTGACTGGAGGTGAAATAGCTCTTGGCACGAAACAAAAAACCAAGTTTTTGGGATGCACTTTTGGCAATGGACCTCACGTGATTTTCCCAGGAAAGGTTATTGCTGATAGTAATACCAAGCATCGATATGGATGACTTCAGTGGTATGGTTACTCCTGACAAAGTTATGTTAGGCACAGTGAGATCGGCTTTTCCAGAGAAAAGACATGCTTGTGTTTTGTTTGCATTGAATTCTACAAGTTATTAGATCCCCACTCGAGAATTGTTGCTAAGTCCATATTTATATTATTAACATTTCTTCCCCGTTCATTTCTGGTTTCACGGTCTGATATAGGGGCCCTGGAAGAGAAAGCGGTATGGAGGGTACTATCATCGGCAAAGCTGTGTACTGGACATGAAGTTGCTTTCAACAGGTCGTTGATGTGAAGTAGAAATAGTGTTGGTGCGATGGTCAGATGAAACTCCATCGACCACTACATGGAGAGACCTGTTTGAGAGAAAACTAGCAAGCAGAGAACACAGCTGAGGGGGCAAGCCATAAGACGGAAGTTTGGCGAGGAGTCCCTGGTGCCAAACTCGATCGAACGCCTTGGAGATATCTAATGCCACAGCTAAAGTTTCTCCATACTTTTCAATAGATAGCTGACATATATGTGAGACGTAAGCGAGCAGGTCACCAGTTGATCTCTGATGGCGGAAGCCATATTGCCTATCGTTGACAATTCCTGAGTCTTCCAGATATTTCATGAGCTCGATGTTGATGGCTTTTTCCATGACCTTTGAAATAATAGATAGCAGTGCGATAGGTCTGTAGTTGCTAGGTAGGGCCTTTTTGCCTTTTTTAGGGACTGGCTGTACTCTTGCAATTTTCCAATTGGACGGAAATACCCCCAAATTGTAAGAGTGGTTGAACAACTTGCAAAGAACAGGTGTTAGTTCGGGGGCACATTTCTTGAGAACAATCGGCGGGATTCCGTCAGATCCACAGGCTTTGTTGGTGTTGAGACCCAGCAAAATCTTTCTGATAGTACGTTGGCGAAAGGTGATCTCGGGCATGTGACTGTCAATGGGTGTAATGTTCGGGGGTTGTTTTCCCGATGAATCCAGAGTGGAATTTCCAGCAAATAGGTGCGCAAAGATATTGGCTTTTTCCTGGGCAGTCGTTGCTAGTGTTCCATCTTCTTTGGTTAGAGGAGGAAATGAGCTGGAAGTGAAGTTTCTTCCCACAGCTTTGGCGAAAGACCAAAATGAACGGGATCCGTTAGGACATTCAGCAAGTTTTGATCTTATTTTGGCATTGTGGGCATCTTTTGAGCATTCTATTGTCTCTTTGCATATGCCTCTAGCCTCGACATATGCTGCTCTGGTCTCAGGGCCCGGATTTTCCAGCCATCGATGGTATGCTGCCTGTTTGGAAGCCACAGCTCTAGAGCAGTTTCTGTTAAACCAGGTCTTATCGGATGATGTTCTTCTTTCGGTATTCGGTATGTAGGTTTGCATCCCCAACATGATGATTTCAGAAATTGTCTCAGCATATCGTGTTGGATCTACTGTAGAGAAACAAACTCTCTTCCATGGAAACGCTGAGAAAAACATACGAAGACCTTCCCAGTCGGCCGAATTGTAATGCCACATGAGACGGGGTGGTATTGTGCAGCTCGACGGTAAATGGAAAGAGCATGTTGTGGAGATGAGGGTGTGATCAGAGTTTCCAAGTGGGGCACAAACTTCTATTCTATACGGGTCAGGATTGGTGGTGAGGAAAAGATCTAGTGTATTGGCAGACTGGTTGTTGACATCAGGGATGCGGGTTGGTAGCTCGACCAGTTGTTCTAGACCATGAGTGATGGCGAAGGCCTCGGCTTGACGACCCGCATCATCTGTTTTGTTAGAGAATTTGAGCCAGGCAGCGTTATGTACATTAAAAAAACCCAAAGGTTTAGCCATGGGTTCATGTCTTTCACCTTTTCTAGCCAATCTGTTCATGCATAATTTGGAAAAAAATCATATTATCTCCTTGAATAACCCTGATATGTTGATGATTGTCTAGTTTCCATAAAAGGCTCAGAAGAAACTGCTAACCAATTTTTAATAAAATAAACCATTTGCACCCCAACATTGAATTCACCTTCGAAATAGAAAAGAAAAACCAAATCCACTTCTTTGACATGACATTGACTAGAGTTGACAATAAATTAGATTTCAGTGTATACAGAAAACCAACCCAAACTGATCATGTTATTCCATATTTCTCTAACCACCCTCGTCAACCTAATAAATAATAATAATAATAAAACTTGTATTCCTTGAAATGATCATTTAACAATGATATAAAAAACGTCAAGTAAAAGAAAGAAAAAAAACATGTAGATGTACATTATGGAGTAAAAAAACTAACATAAACATTGAACACAGTTATTTCGAAGTATACTCAAAATATTCATTGATAGAGTAAAAACATCCCTCTAAAAGGTACTCTTCAACC
Organism: Gonioctena quinquepunctata; assembly: GCA_018342105.1. Taxonomy (NCBI): domain Eukaryota; kingdom Metazoa; phylum Arthropoda; class Insecta; order Coleoptera; family Chrysomelidae; genus Gonioctena; species Gonioctena quinquepunctata. The sequence continues at coordinate 420,917 of JAFIRS010000288.1, forward strand.
ATCCTTTTGAAAGTAGGTATTGATAAGATGCTTTTTACATTTGAAGGCAGGCAATTGAATATTCTCGAATCTGATAGGTAGGGTGATTTTCGGAACAATCTCGTAATAATAATAAAGAGGCTTGTTTCAACTGTTACATTTCCACTTTCCAAACAAAATTACCAAAAATAACTTAACATAATAAAACAAATAGCTCACAATAATGGATATAAACATACAATGAATGAAGAACTCACCAACAAAATTAAAGTAAAAAAAAATTTAAGAACAAATCTACCCCCATTTCTATTCCTTTTAATAATAACAACATATCAACCAAAATAGCTATGCAAACATTTCCTACAAAAACACTAATTCACTAGGCCAAGTATGTAACTATTGTTGATCCTTTGTTACATGCATTCGTTTATAATAATGTTTTCTTGGTATTTTCTTATCTTTCATGACTTATAATTATTCATTAACTACTGCAGATACACTGATAGACCTCCAAGACGATTTTAAGTGACTATTTGCCTCATTATTTTTGAGCCAATCAAATGGCCGAAATTTGAAACAGAGAACCAATCAGATCAGTTTTATAGTTATAAAACGTCTTCTCGCTGTTTTATACTGATAAAACCACTGTCTATTCGGTGTTGTTTTGCGATAAAATGACACTAAGGTCCTGTCAAAATTATATATCAACGCAATCAATTCAATAAGAAAACAGGAAGAAAAAAATTGATTAAATACGTGATTTTGAGCTCACTACATACAGTCATTTGATATTGGAATTTAAATGTACCTTTTTCAGCCTGTTGAATGAGCTAAGTAAGGCAGCGAAGAATAATGTGTACTACTCGTAAACATTCTACGTCGGCGAACGCTAGATCAAAAGAAGATCAAAAGAACCGATAGTCAACGTGGTTTAGAGTGACAGCTGTTTGAGTGACCGCAAGCCAATGATAATGCTTGTAGGTGTGTCTATACGTTGAGACTAATGAATCACCAGTTTCAGGAGGTCTGAGTAAATGAAAGCCAGTAGCGTCTCTGGTCTGGGATCGAAATAGCTTTTAAAATATTCTATAGTTGTGATGTGTTTTGTTGGAAAACATGTTTTTTTTTCGACCATGGGAAATGAAATTATATTGATCCGATTGCCTATTAATACGTACTTCCTCGTTTATGGCATATTTTTTTATTTTAACGTATTTTTAAAATATTTAAATAGCTAACTAAAATTAGTTATCACCGCCTCTGCTGCTCAAAGGATTGCGCCTCCAGACTGGGACACTTGTTTTTTATGCTTCTGCAATTGATAATGGATGAACTATAACCAGTGTCAAGCAACGTCGGGCGCGGTTGGTACTTCGATGGTGACCGCTTGGGAACACGCGTGCTTGTTGACTTTTTGTCATTTTTTTAATGATATAGGTGGATAAATTTTTTATCTATTCAATGTATCGATGATCAATGAGAACCACTTTCAAACATACTTTTTCAGACAGTCACGTGAAAAGATCGGTTTCGATTCCTAGCAGTGGGTCTTTTTTTGTCAAAATTAGTTCCAGAGTTTATGAGTGAGTTCAAGAGCAGTGGATAATCAGTCTGAATGCGTGAATCTGTAAAACCATTCCTTCGATTTTGGAACGATAAGAATTGTGACTTTCCACATTGATAATACGAATATAACATGCATTCTGGTAGTTTTATTCAGTTTTGAATGTAATTCGGGAAATATTCTCATCAAATATCATTCGTGCTAGAGGATTTGATCGTAAAATTTTTAAAATTTTCCTTCAAGCATTTTGCCTCTAGTAAATTTAATTCGTGCATTTGCAGCCTTATTATCAAAGATTAAACCACTCAGGCTTCGCTTTCGTGGTTTAATCAGATAATAAGACCGCAAATCGCACTCAGTAAAATTTCCGAACAAAATGCTTTCTCGAACATTTCAAAAATTTTTGAGCGATAAATCCCCTAGTACTTATGATATTACCCTCGATAAAATATCCACCAAATTAATTTTTTATCCAATTTATAGCTCTAATAGTTTAAATAATAAACGCACGTTAATTAACAATCATCTGATATGTAACCTCTTCTATTTATTTTATTTTTTCTATCGTAATGGTATTTCAATAATTTTGCTTTCTTTAGGTATTCTATATATAATGAGGATTTTTATTAGCATATTTCATTTTATCGAATTTTTTTTGAAAATAAGCATGTTTTTTTGGATAAAATCAATTTAGCTCGTTTTTTTTTTTAATTTTCTGGGTAGAAATAACATGTTAAAAATAGAAAAGCTCACCATAATTACACGATTTTCTGAAAAATAGTTTCTATATTTTTCAATGAAAAAATAGATAATAGATATATTTAATAAAAAAGTTATCAAAATCTTATAAAATATTTCTATAGAATTAAAATAGAAGGGGATACACATCAGATGATTGCTAATCTGCCTTCATTATTTAAATTATTACAGCTATAGGTTAGACCAAAAATTTATATTTTATCACTCAAGAGCAAATACTAGCGCGTCAGAAGAAACGGTCGAATTTTTTCCTCGCCCTGCCCAGCTTGAGTTTGTAGGCATATATTTACCAAGAGTGGGAGTGCAGATAATGAACTGTTTGAATATTGGCAACAGTGTTTCTGTGCGGTCTCAATATAATTTAGATTTCAGTATTCTTAGATAGCGAGGATGGACGCAGAGACCAGTGGCGCCGTCAAAAGTTCACACAATTTTTTAATGTTATTTTCTGAGGATGATGGAAATCAAGTTTTGAATGGCCATATAAATTATTTTTCAATTACTCAATGCTAGAGTCGAAATGTACTGCGAAAAACTAAGTAATTTCAAATGATACACAGGGTGTGTTTCGTTCTCCCTTTGAAATTACTTCTCAAGGGTAACTGGGGCTGAAGATATATCAAAATTGAAAGATGGCGGAAATATTTTGTGATTTATGTTCCGATTCTATCCAAAATTGTTATCTGGGCATTTTTGAGATCGCAATAAATTATGAATTACATGTCTAAATTCGAGAATTCAAGATGGCGGATGAAGTTTTGTGATTTATGTTTTCATTCGTATAGGAGTGTTCGGTGTCGTTGATTATGGATTTTTTCAAAATTCAAAATGGCGGACGGTTTTTTTACTAATGGACTAATTCTTTTGAAAATTAATATCCTATGGTTTTTGAGGTCTAGGATAATGAATTCCATGTTAAAATCACGAAAATTAAGGTGGTAAAAATGAAATAAATAGGTAAACACCAACATTTATTCAAATGTACTAAAATGGAACAAATGTTTTATTAGATTGTGGCAAGTTATTCTGTGTTCAAACTGAATTGATCGCATGACAAACTTCTGAGTCTGTAATTACCGCTTATCAGATGGGATAATAACAACTTACATCACACATCTAACAAAATATTAATTTTTTCATTGCATCTGAAAATTTTTTCATTTTTTAAATTTTGTCAGTTTTATGTCTTCAATATGTAGATTAGTTTCCTCGTAGAGCCTGTACTACTAGAACGATTGATTTCAACTAATTTTGTGTCATCATATGCATCCCAGCCTTACGTGGCATTACTGTGAATATATAGAGATCTGATTATTATATATATATATATATATATATATATATAATATATATATATATATATATATATATATATATATATATATATATATATATAAATATATATATATATATATACATAATGCGAGAAATTTGATGGACATAGCCCTCAAAGAGAAGTGTTAACCGTAGACACGTGTTTCGGGCTCTCAGCCCTCATCAGTACGGTGAAGAAGTGCAAGGATGAATATATATATATGTATATATATATATATATATATAAATATATATATATATATTTATATATATATATATATTTTATTTATATATATATATATTATATAATAATGGAAGAAATTTAATGGACATATCCCTCAAAGAGAAGTGTTAACCGTAGACACGTGTTTCGGGCTCTCGGCCCTGATCAGTACGGTGAAGAAGTGCAAGGATGAACAACACTTGGTGGAAAACGACAAATCAACGGAGTCAATGAACAGAAGCCAGCCGCACATTTGTGGTTTGTGATTTGTTGTTTTCCACCAAGTGTTGTTCATCCTTGCACTTCTTCATCGTACTGATAATGGCCGAGAGCCCAAAACACGTGTCTACGGTTAATACTTCTCTTTGAGGGGTCCATTAAATTTCTTCAATTTTGTTTAACAGTCCCCTCGATATTTCTCCCTTTCATCTCTATAATCCTGGACTCGGATGTCACGCAGGCAGCTATAGCTGCCTCCGTGGTGACGTTGGTTGTTGCCCTGGAATGCAGGGTCTGCTAACCGAAACCACAAATGTGCGGCTGGCTTCTGTTTGTTGACTCCGTTGATTTGTCGTTTTCCAACAAGTGTTGTTCATCCTTGCACTTCTTCACCGTACTGATGAGGGCCGAGAGCCCGAAACACGTGTCTACGGTTAACACTTCTCTTTGAGGGCTATGTCCATTAAATTTCTTCCATTTTGTTCAACAGTCCCCTCGATATTCCTCCCTTTCATTTATATATATATATATATATATATATATATATATATATATATATATATATATATATATAACTTTGAATTGTTGGTTGGCGGGAATTCGGTCGGAATATTGAAGAAAACCAGTTGCTGAATTGTCGACGTTTCGAAACTTTATTGTTTCATCTTCAGGACTATTTAGAGTGGCTTTCCGAGCTCAAAAGTGGTAATATAAATATCTTCGACATAAAATATGAATACATGCACAGGTTCATGGAAGACGTTAACACCGACACAATGAAATGAGCAATTCGAACTGTTTTGGAAGAACTTTGCTGACCGTGGGTATCCAATGAATATATTTTATTGAAACGCTGGAATATGAATGCACAAAACATATTATTCATGCCACTATAGGGAAAATTCACATCAGCTACCTTGTAAGGGTAGTTTACGCTTGCGATTTTTCGAAAAACTGCTGACCGAGGAAACAAATATTGGAAAATAAACCTTATACTGAACAACTCAATCTCATGATCAGTATACTTCAAAATTCTATAAAAAACATGACTCCTCGTATTACATATGTTATAGGTCAGTTCACCATCATTCTATTTGAACGGTACTCTTTCAATATACTATGCACTTTATTACTCTCATGTTCTTAACTAACAATGCAAATAATATTAAAATATTTTGTTTATTCATGGCAATCCTCGATGGGATAGAAATGGATCAAAATCAGCTTCCTCTTATTAACAATGATATGAGGCGATTTTTCGAAAATATCTACTGAGTTTTTGGTAAAGCTATTTTATTGAAATGGAAGAAAATGATTGCACATAACATATTTTTTGCGCTATCAAAGGAAAAATACAAATCACCCCCTCATAAAGGTAGTTCAAACTAACGATTTATATATATATATATATATATATATATATATCATACAGCTGTTGGCGGATGGTGAGCTTTCTTGGATTCGTAACAAATTTCTCTTTATCTATATATATATATATATATATATATATATATATATATATATATATATAATTTTCTATGCGGATTCTGACAAAATTATTCAATTTGATTTATATATTGGAATTCTATTTTCATTTTATTTATCAAGTATATTAATAATGAGACTGAATTGTTCATTATATAGTTCATTTTCTAATATTTGTTTCCTCGGTCAACAGTTTTTCGGAAAAACTTAAACTTAACTACCCTTATAAAGTATCTGATGTGAATATTTCCTATAGTGGCACGAGTAATGTATCTTGTGCCATCATATTCATTGGATACCCCCGGTCAGAAAAGTTCTTCCAAAAATCTCAAGTATAAACTATCCCGGTGATTGGAATTTTTTTTATGGTGGCCCAAATAATGTGTTTTATGCAATCATGTTCTACCGTTCCAATGATATATATTTCTCGAAACATCGCAAGTATAAACTACCCTTATGAGGAAACCGATTGAATTTTTTTTTGGTGACACAAAAAATATGGTTTTTGCAATCTACATTCCAGCTTTTCAATGGATATCTTACTGGAAATCCCCGGGTACAAACTATCCCCAAATGGGAGTGGACTGAATTTTTTAATATGGTGGCATGAAAGCATCCCTTCATAGATATCAATTTTGCATTATGATCTTGATAATCGCATTATATTAAAATAGCTTTATTACATGACAAGAAGTAGAAAGTTTCGATTACACCCTGTATCAACTAATGCAATTGCTATCGTGGTCGCATATAATTAATCTAATATCCTTAGGTATAACATACCAAAATTTCAGTAAATTCTATCGACGCCTAGAAACCCCTCTATATATGTTCCTAGTCCTTTACAGGTTTTAAGTCTGAAAATGAAATATGAAAATAAGTTGGCAACATTCACTTATTGGCCCCACCCCCCAAAAATTTCCTTTCGGTTCGTCCCTGATTATTATTATTATTAGTAGTAGTAGTAGGATGAAGAGTATCCTATATGTCAATCCAGGTATAAACTATCTGTGTACCAAATTTCACCCAAATCTATTCAGCCGTTTTTGCGTGATTGAGTAACAAACATACAAACATTCATTTTAATATTTCAATATTAGTAGGATGAATCCAGGAAACTATTTTTTCCCGTCAAAACTTGCATTATAAAATTTGAGGCAAAGGGTACTGTATAAACTATAAAATGGGTAATTCCTAGATTTTGAATTAATTTTGGAATCAAATTCTTGCCGTAACATCATTTGACATCGGGACAATCTCTTGGTACTCATGCATTTTTCCCGTTTACTTGTTCTCTCACTTTCTGTTTTTCGGCCCATAATTTTGTTCAACTGTATCACCCACAACACCAAGAATAACACTTCACAATTCTAACTCTGATCGCCAGACTCAAATGAAAAATAATTTGTGATTTGTGGAGACGCCTCTGAAATCGGATTCAAATTCAACTAATAGCGTATATTAATCTGAGACACTCCAAGACATACGACGACCGTGATGTAGATCGCGTAGATAGGCCGTAAACAAAGACAGCGATTAATATTGTTCTCGAAACTAGGTCAGGTAGTAATAATGACAATGTGCGCTGTTTCATCTGTATCGAAGGAGTTGAATTCTACAAACCTATGAAGGTGGCAGCATGAATCGGATGAAGATTTTACAATCTTGGAAAACGTGCCATTCAAAAACAGAAACGATTTCATGAAAATTGTTATAGTTTGGCTTATCAGGTGGTATATATGAATACCGGAAAGTCATTATTTTTTCGGTTAAGTAGGTTCATTCCGAGTTTTTCAATGTAGATGGAAATCATTGACTTTCCGCAATTACAACAAATGAGACATTTTTTTTGTTATAGACGGTTTTCACTGAAAAAATTTCTGGAATATGAGAAACGATTTCCAGTTTCATCAAGGTGGTGAATGCTCTCAATAAAATCGTCTGGTAGGCTATGAAAGATTAGAAAATATTAAGAAAACTTAAAATTTTTATGAAAAAATACATCTAACTAATGATCAACAATAGTTATATTTTAGATAATTTTTAATAACTCAACAAATTTAATGGCTTCCTTGTTTTATATAGAAATGAAATTAAAAAAATATTTAAACTATTTTTTAGGACAAGCTTTTATACAAATGCGCTAATAAGGAAAAAATAATGTATTTAATTGTTTGACCTAGGTTATTCTGGGAGTAGCAGATTCAAAAGCTTGCCGCGAATATAAAATAGATATTCTTGCGCGGCAAGATTTTGAATCTGCTACTCACATAATAACCCCAGGTCAAACAATTACATACATTATTTTTTGCTTTTTAGGGCAAGCTTTTATAGCTTGTCTTATTTTTTTAAATCATTTTTATTCAATTCTTTTTAGTCATTCATGAAATCCGTCATCTTTTTTAATCTAGATAAAAATTGATAATCCCCAAAAAATCCACATACCAATTTTGAATGGAATCGGGCCATAATAACAGAACACGTCGTTATCTTGGAGCCGCCATCTTGAATTAATGAATTTTGACAAAAACATTATGATATCTGAACCCAAAAACCTCCACACACCAATTTTCAATCACAAAACTCATGTTGGGTTCGTGGATTCTGACAAAAAATTATGTTCTCCGTCCCCAAAAACCAATTTTTATTGGAATCGGGCTATAATCACAAAACTCGTTGCCATCTTGGAACCGCCAGGGCCGGATTAAAAGGTGTGGAGGCCCTGGGGCAACAAAGGAGTGGAGGCCCCTAATTATTTTTCAAACAAGTTTTTTTCTTATTTATTGCGGAACAAATCAAATTATTTCGACACGAGCATATGTAGGTATAATAAAATACAAGAAATAAATTAAATTACAGCGTAAACAAAGGTATTCTTGCGAGCTTCTTTCGACGAAAAATCATTGATGATTTCGGTCAAATCCAGCATCCGGAGAAAATCATTCTCAATGCTAAGAAGCGATTACTTTGATAGTTAGATTGTCTCATCGTAATTCGCCTATTTTTTTCATTTTGGAAAATGAGCGCTTTCCAGTGCAATTTGACATCATCACATTCTCAGTTGTAATATCACAAGAGAGTGAAAATAATTCGACAGATTTTCGAAAACTTGTTGCCAGGCAATAGACAAGAGAGACCAACTGGCTCGAGTGGCTATTGCCAACAAGTTTGAGAAATAAATCTAGATAATTATTTTCTACTATATCGAACTCTCGTGTGGTATTCTTCAGATTATTTTTTGATGTTACGATCATAAACACATTTCCTTGCAAAATTATATAATTTACTAAACCGGATTTGATTCATTTCACACTTTTCATGCGAATTGATGACAGACGTCAAACTAAAAATATAGGTTGTCAGACAATAAAAACAAAATACCTCAAATTATTCCCGCGACAATTTTCTATTGATTCTATTGATTGGCCAAAACGTATATGAATTATTTGAATTGAACGTTTCCATTGGTTTCCAGCAATGTCAAAAAATAATCACTGTAATTTCAATGTTTGAGAATGTAGCTCTGAAATTTTGATTTTCAAGAATTTGATAGTAGAACATCTTAGATAGATAGATAGTCCTTTTCAGAAGAATTTACATTTGTTGCGGAATGTCATCTTTCTCTTAGACTCACACTTTCAGATTTCGGGGATTTCTCTGTTACAAGCGCGCCACTCAGCGGACACTTGTCAACGCCAATAAATAGGAAAAACAGGTATAGACGGGCAAAGTGTTTGTAGAATCGGCAGAAAAATAGTCAACAGAATTTGAACTTTTGTTCTATTATGGAATGCGCACAGGGCTCTTATAAATAATTTGATGCAATCATATTCATAAATTGGAATATTATTTTCCTTTGCTTATGATTATTGAATTTCATTGTGTATCTAGATCGCTTGTGTCAAAGAATACATCGACAAAAAACCCTTCATTTAATAAAAAAAATAATATGTTTTTTTAAATTCAATTGTTCTTGTTTTTACAGCTAATTTCGATACGATATAATATTTTGTATAATAGTATGATGTTTTACTTGGTGATTGTTTCTCGCAAATACACATGATTCATCAGATCGAAGATTAATATTAACCATGGATTTTGACAAGAATACGAAACATGTTTTTGAATGTTTAAAACGAAAAATGAGAGGAAAAAGTGGGAGAACTGCTCTTTTGTTGTCAGATTTTTTATATATAATTTTGCATATTCTTCGGTATTTGTTAGAAAATTTTACCTAAAAATTTATATTGTGGAGGCCCCTATCTTGTGGAGGCCCCGGGGCTGCAGCCCCGTTTGCCCCCCTCTTAATCCGGCTCTGGGAGCCGCAATATTGAATTCATGAATTTTGACGGAAACATCATGATGTTCGACCCCAAAAACCCAAACACATTAATTTTCAATCACAAAACTAGTCGTCATCTTGAATTCATGAATTTTGACAAAAAAATCATGATCTCCGAACCCAAAAACCCCCACATACCTATTTTTATTAGAATCGAGCTATATTGCAGCCGCCATTCTGAGTTTATGGATTTTGACAATAAATTAGTGATATTTGTCCACAAAAACACCCATATACCAATTTTGAATCAAATCGAAACCTAATCACAAAACTCGTCCGCCATACTGGAGCCGCCATTTTGGGTTTTCTCTAGCAAAAATTCCATAATGCATTGTCACCGGAATCATGAACACCTGCCAAATTTCACGTTAATCGAACAACTAGAAGTTGGTCAAATTTAACTTGTAACATCAACTTAAAAAAATTCAAATAGCATGGCGGATCAAGTGGCACATCGTTTAACAGATAATTCAATTCTCTTTTCAACCATCCTGTTTTATTCGAATTTCGTTCAACGTTTTTTTCACAATATGCGTTTGAAATGCCAAGTATAAGTGCGGATCTGAATGGTATATACCCTTACCTCGATAAATTTTGAACGGTTTGATGTGAAACAATGAGACATGAAATATATTGAATAGTATTACCGGTCCTACTTTTTGAGAGGAGATACATTACAATTACTCGACAAAGGGCGCTGGAGGCACTTCACAACTTGAAAATTTCGAAAGGCATAGAGGTCGAGTTGCACATCGTTGGAAAGGTAATTACATTTTCATTTCATCTATGATTGTTCTAAGGAATAACAATTGCGAGTGCGGCTTTTTATAGTACCCCCACCCTGTTAACTTTTGTACGGTTCGACGTAGAACAACGGGACCAAAACTGTTTTGAGTGATATCACCGATACTACTCGTTGAAGTAAAAGACATCGTGATTGCTCTATAGATGACGCTGGGGAGCACATCAACTTATGGATTTCAGAAAGCATAGGGGGTCAAGTGGGACATTGTTGAAAAGATAATTCAATTCTCTTTTCAACCATCTAATTTATTTTTAATTTTGTCCATTCTGTTTTTCACAATATGCATTCTAAATTGTGTTATACTTGACATTCCAAATGCACAAAAAAAACTAGATGGTTGAAAAGAGAATTGAGTTATCTTTTCAACGATGTGCCACTCAATTCACTATGCTATTTTTTAACAGGGGGAGACTATAAAAAACCGCACTGTATAAATAAAGAAGGAACAGGTATAATGGAGAGATCTTTGGAAATTGGTTGACAGTGATCTCTGCAGCCAGCACTAGCGATAATTTTAACGGCACCTTTCTGCATTTTGAAAACCCTGATGGCGTGACAAGAATTACCCCATAAGTATGGTGTCGTTTATATGAGCCTGAAAGAATGAAAAATGGCATGTTCGAACTGTGTTGAAACATAGTTGGTTTTTCATGTTACGTACCAAATATGTCAAACTTGATAATTTATGACATAGCTCATCAATAACCATGCCAAGAAGTTTAACACTTTTGCAATTACTTGCATTTTTGGTTGAGAAAACGAGTTTTTGGGTTTTCTCGTTGTTATGTTGGCACTAAACCAATTTTCTGATTTAATGAGATATTCTGCCATATTATTGTAAAGACTTTCTGCATTCCAATCAGTATTCAACAAAGTTGTGTCATCAGCATAAGCCACACATTTATTCGGGAAATAATAAATGATAAAGGCACCAGAACGGATCCTTGAGGTAATCCAAGTGAAATGTTTTGAAAGTCAGAACGTGATTCGTTTATATAAACTGTTTGTTTCCTGTTGCTTAAGGTAGTTCCGCCACGAGACAGTTGAATTAGGAATTTATTTTCGACGGAATCGAAAAATTTCAAAAGACTTCTCGATTTGAAACGCGAAAAAAAAAATTTTTTTGAATGGGGGCACTTGCCTCCTTAATTCCTTTGTTGAAAAAATCGATGTCCCCGAAAAGCGCAGCAAAAAAATCAGACCCGGCCCCCTCCCCCTCTCACTAGAAATTATTCGTCATGGGAAAAAATTATCGTTTGTCGATAAAACTTCAATGGACTTTTTTGTAGTACTCTTTTTGAACTTTTTTTTTTTGGGGACGGGGGAAGGATCGTTAAAATCGATGGGGTCAACTAGGAGAAGGAGTTTTTGTTCGCGTTCAGACCCTCAAATGGTCCCCCGTCCTTCTTTAAAAAGTCCCCTGGCACAATCCGCATTTCTCTACGACCCCCCCTTTAGGCTGTGCGCTTCCCCGTGGACTATTTTGAATGACGAGAGTAGTTTTGATTATATCTGTCAAACTAGATGGTCAATCACTTTTTTTTTCTCACAATATCTGTGATATCGTGCTCTAGCTCCTCCTCGTTTTCATAAACTTCTTAATTTTAGTACTAACGGTAGAATTAATAATGTGATGTTTGCCTAAGCATGGTCCATATGTTACGTGTTAATTGAGTCAACTTCAATTATATATATCTCGGGTTCGGGATGGTCAAACTTGTTAAAATTTTATAGAGGTGTTGTTCACATGTTCAACAATACGTATGCCATATTTTAATAATTTCCTAATCCAACTGTCTGGTGGCGGTACTACCTTAAATATGACTGAATCAAATCTAGTAGTACTCCTCTTACGCCATAATAGCGTAATTGGGGCAGCATGAGAGACACAGTCAAAGGCTCTCGATAGATCACATAAAGTAATACCAACATCTATGCCTTCTTCAAGACCCTCGACTATATTGTAAACAATTTTGAAAACAGCCTGGGTTGTACTGCATTTACTTCTGAATCTAAACTGATTACAATTGAGAATATGCTTAGATATATGAAAACAGTAATAATAATTGATATGAATAAAAAAAAACCTTTCTTTTTAATTTTCTAGTTTTTTGTTAGCTTCATAATTATTAAGTAATAGATAATAGCAATTGGAAACATTGCAATGTAATAATCTCATATAGTACACTTGTAATAAAGTCTCCACGAAGCGAAATAATTTTAGTGGCTTTTATTTAACAATTATCCAGCATGAAATATAAACGGAAATTAAAAAAAAATTGTTAATCAACAATACGCCCATTTTATGAAAAATGTCTTCAACTATGTAGATGATCCCACAATTTTTTTCGTATTTTTAAATTTATATTTATTAGCATAATTTACTTGTTACGTTCGGTTTTGGGGCATCGTACGGCTTAGCGCTCGCCGCGGGGAGCTCCATATTCAACATTAAATGAAAATAATCAATGATAGAGCTAGAGTTCCGGGAGTCCGGACATTTATAATGGAAATTTCTTTCTCTTTATGAATCATTTTTGAAATTTCTTGAATGTTAATAGTTCACAATTCCTAAACCAAAAGACTAAATCTTTGAATTAGATGGCATCCCGCATTGATACCATTCCTAAACATATTGGATATTTGTTTCTGAAGAACTGTCTAGATATGCCTAAATCAATATATACATTGAGATGTTGCCACATTTGGCGCTGCCAAAATGAACTCTCTTCTACTCCACACTCCGTATGATTTTGGAGCAGATTATTAATAACAATTTCAGCCTTTCCACATGGCTCCAGGCAACACTTCCCGTTGATAAGGGTGGTCTGGGTATCCGACAAGCATCTTCACTTAACCAGCTTTTCTTTCTTCATTCAACATCTGGTTGATCATATTTTCTAGTGTGTCCGATTATTTTTCTAGTGTGTCCGATGTTTACTATATAGAGTGTGAATCTGTATGGTGTTCTAAAACTGGAACCTCTGCACCTGATAATATAATTTCAGAAAAATCATGGGATCTCCCTCTCATTGATTTATCATCTAAACAACTCCTTGACTCGGCTGTTAACTCTTCTTTGGAAAAGGCTCGTCTGAAGACAGTTAGTACGAATTGATCTGGAGCTTGGCTCAACGCTCTTCCCGTTGCATTCCTTGGAACTTTATTAGATGATGAATCCTTCAGGATTTCTGTGGGTTAACGTTTGGGTTGTTCTATTTGTGTGAGTCATAAATGCATGTGGGGACCCATGGATTGAGTTGTAGATTCAGTTCATCTCGTCATTCAACTGTAAATGACTTAATCAAGCGAGCTTTATCAACTGCTGATATTCCTGCTATCTTAGAACCTTTGGTAAGCGTCCAGATGGGATGTCTCTCATTCCATGGAGTAATGGAAAACCTTTAGTCTGGAACTTCACCTGCGTAGATACCGTTGTAGCATCACATATTGAGTCAACATCCAGAAATGCTGGTGGGGCTGCAGATACTGCTAAAAAATCAAAATTAAAAAAATATTCTACTTTAAAGATCGATACATTTTTTATCCAGTTTCAATTGAAACTTTGGGTTCATTTGGTAGCTATGCCTTCGAATTAATTAATCATTTTGGACAAAAATTGATCAATAAAACAGATGATCCAAGAGCAAGGACTTTTTTGATACAACATATCAGTATCGCCATCCAAAGAGGAAACGCAACTTCAATTTTGGACTCTATTCCTGCTACTCAACGTTAGGATGATATATTCATTCGTCCACAAAGAATTAATATGTCAAGTAGTATCCATAAGTCTGGTCTTCGGAGCAAAATACCTAAAAAGTATATTTTGGATTCATCCACTTCCAAAAAACTTTGGCAATCTGCCATATATCCACCCAACACGATATCAAGCAGCCTTCACTCATGTTTCTTATTGCGGCGATTCATTGATAAAAAAAATCATCGCATAAGAGACTATTCGTTTGAAGATAGCAGTAGCGGGGAGCGCATCTCCCTCAGTTATAATTCCATCAGACCACTTGTACTTGGAAGCTCCAAAACTCTCGGTCTTGATGGTTTGAAAAACATTGGCAATACCTGCTTTGTGAATAGCGCAATACAATGTTTACCGAATACCAGATGGTTGCTCAAGTATCTGAGAAAAGACGAGCATATGAGGGATATCAACACAAGCACATCAAGTATGAAGGGTACTTTGGATAAAAGCATTTCAAGAAGTGGTAAAAGAACTTTGGTCAGAAGATTTGTCTGATGAGGTGGTTGATACTGTTTCTTTGAAAAGCCAGATAGAAAGATTTGCACCTCGTTCCATGGGTTACGCTCAACAGGATGCCAAGGAATTTTTCAGATATTTTCATGAAGATGTAAACAGAGTAAGAGAAAGGCCTAAACCTATCTTGATAGAAATAGATCAAAATTTGAGCGTTCATGAAAAGGCAAAAGAGTCTTGGTCAAGATCAGGGTTATTATATATACAGGGTGTCCCTGGACTTCCTCTTTTTCTCTCGAGAATGTATAGATGGGGTCAAAATATTACCAGTACGTTATATAACTTTTGTTCCTAAAAGCCTTCGTTACCAAGTTACGGGCCCTCAAAGTTACAAAATGAAAAATGTTTTTCTTTGATAACTTTCAAAGTAAATATTGAAAATCATCTGAATTTTGGTGATTGACTGAACAAATGAATTCCTTCGATGAGCTTTCATGCAGGAGTCAGTTGTTTTGCTACAAAGTCAGGAACGGACTACCCCCAATGGTCCACACCCCAAAACTTTGAAATGACTGGGATTTGTCGATATGTTTCAACAAAACAAGATTACCTGGACAATTTCCTGAATAAAAGTACTCGTGTGGAAAATCGATCGGAGCAACGATTTTTGATAAAAATGCATTTTTGTTCGACGACATCCAATCTGAGATGTCTACCATTATTCGAAAAGATTAATTTGTAATGAAAATAGAAATGATAGGTACAATGTTCATAACGAATGTTTATCATGCAAACACGTTTACCTTACAAAACTCATGGTGTAAATAATCAATCGCAAGCCTCAAGAGCAAACAGAAATGCAAAATCCGTTATAAAAACTGCTCGATATGACCCTCGTCTCTCTCAATACATTTTCTTAATCGGCGCAAACACCCTCTCTGCACTTGAAATAGCATGCCAGGGTCGTTTCGTATGGCTTCACAATGTAATGTAATTCTATTCAACAAGGCATCTCTGGTGTGAATAGGTGAAGTGTAAACGAGGCTTTTTAGATGCCCCCACAGAAATAAATCCAATGGATTTAAATCCGGAGACCGCGGTGGCCATGAATATGGCCCTATTCATGTGCAGCCGTTTTTGTAGTTTATTCGTTTGCTTTTTGTTAGTTATGTCTTCCGATGTGCGTTTTTTCAGCTGAATTTATCTTCGGGTTAAAGATTTTCTCCCATAAAATTATACTTATCAGTGAAACTCCTTAACATTTAAGCTGTGAATACGAATTTGCAACATCCAAATGTTGAGTTTCATGGGATTCAGATAACACAACACGAAACGTGCTTATTCCACGCGTACATACAAAATATGGACTGAATTCGATATTTCATAGTGGAGTAGCTTGTTAGTTCAAAAACACCACGAATCTACATAACTTGATATTTCATTTGAGAAAATATCTACATTGTGAATGAAACTTTCAACTAGGTACTGTACTTTTTGCTTACGACTTTATTTTAGCATATTTTGTATTATCCCTGTTATAAATGTTGTTGAATTAACGTTAGCATTGGTATTTCTACTGTGAAAATTTTTCATTTCAAATAATGGTGGACGATCGGGTTTGATGTCGTCGAGTAAAACTGCATTTTTATCAAGAATCGTTACTCCGATCGACTTTCCCCACGAGTACTTTTATTCAGAAAATGGTCGACGTAACCTTATTTTGTTGAAAACTATTGAAAAATTATCTGTTATTTCAAAGTTTTGGGGTGTGGACCATCGGGGGTAGTCCGTTCCTGACTTTGTAGTGAAACAACTGACTCCTGCATGGAAGAATTCATTTGTTTAGTCAATCACCAAAGTTTAGATGATTTTGAATATTCACTCTGAAAGTTATCAAAGAAAAACGTTTTTCATTTTGTAACTTTGAGGGCCCGTAACTTGGTAACGAAGGCTTTTAGGAACAAAAGTTATATGAAGTACTGGTGATATTTTGACCCCATCTATACATTCCCAGAAGGAAAAGAGGAAGTCCAGGGACACCCTGTATATACTGACAGGGTTACGGCATAAAACAGCTTCATGAGAGTTCGGGTGACCAGACGTAAGATGAGGAAAGTGTGCCACTGCTGCCAACATATACTAATTATTTAGTTGTTTGTATTGTATTTATCCTTGTTCATCTTGAATGTAAGTTTTTCAAACGCTTTGTTCATTTCGGTTTGAACATAACATAAGGAGTATTGATTAATAACTCCAGTAGTGTTCAATTAATCATCATCTACCAAGACAGTGTATAGGGCAATAGTAGTAATTGTATTTCGTAGTTTGGGGACCACATGCAGTGTGAAAAGCTGTACGAACAATACGTTCAAGGGAAAATTTGATTCCATTACTTTTCACTTATTTCCCAAAGATAATTACTGATACCATGTCAAAAGATCTTCCTGGTCTTCTTATAGATTGTTCTTTGAGGCCTTAACAATACATTCTACAAAAATTGATTCATTTGATGTATTTTTCATTTATTTCTTCTCTGCTTGGCGCATTCAGCTGAGATATAAATCCATTCTACTCTTCGAAATTTGAAAATAAGTTCTATAAAGTTGGCTATTCTGGCACACATCAGACGTCATCAAAATGGAGGTTTCGCCGTGACCCTGTCAGTAATATATATATAATAACCCTGGTCAAGATAAGATATCCTAGAATTGACAACTCAAAAATTGTCGATGGCTTTGTTGGCCAACTAAAATCATCGTTGAAATGTACTTTCTGTGGCCATTATTCTGTCACTTTTGACCCATTCTAGGACATTTCACTCTCTGGGCAAAGTTGAATTAAAAGAATAAATCTCCGCCCATGGCGGCAAATCCTATTATGTTTATCATCCTTTTATCATTCCATCCAACTGAGAATGGATATACTATATAAGTTTTGCAATTGTTTATATGCGGGTTTGAAACTTTTGCACATTTTTCTAAATGTCATTCCGAATCCAATGTGCCCTCACTCATATTTCTACGAGCTCTAACACGAATCAACGCCATTTTTAGATTGTGAACTAGACTACCAACTACCTACCACTGGTAACTTTTTGAAAATCAGTTGTACATTTTGAACGAATCACGAACTTTAAGCAGGAATAATATTTTCTAAGAGATAAAAAATAAAAAAGCTTTCCTTATCTAGGTATCCAGCTCTATGGCGAAAATAAGTATCCCTACTTCAAGTCGAATACCCCCTTTTTGCGGTAATATTCTATAACTATCATTATTCCAACTTCAGGTTTATTCAATCAATAATCCACTCACCTGTTAAACAATAGTCAATCTTTCCCCTAGATATCTTTGATTTTAAACTTTTTATCAGAGGTACAGTTCCAGCGGTTGCGCAGTCTAGTAAAAACTTCGAAAACAGAGGCCGCGAACGCGACGTGTTTTGTATTGCCTTGTCCTCCGATCAGAGCAGTCGTGTCGACAAATGTGAACCTAGCGTATACGTTCCTAACCTCAAAAACGCGAATGTTTATATTCGTTTATCTTCTTTCTCCGCAAGAATGGTGAATAAACCGAAATGGAACTGGACCAGTTTTGTTTATTATGTTATTGTGTTATGTGTTTTTGATAGTGCCTCTGGACATAGAACGTGCAGTCATGTGCATCCCAAACAAGACGAGGTTAGTTTGAGAATCATTTCACTTTCGTTTGCGTTCATTGCCGGCTGGGTTTTGTTTACACCGATTTTGCGGATCAGTCGCTCCGAATATTGCAATAGTACCTACTTAATGAATGGCAGTCATTCATTTGTGTGTGCGAGTATAAATGTATGTTGTTAACTTAAATGGTTTTATTAGTGGTACTCTTTTATTTAAACATTGTTTCCGTAATTTAGTCATCAGTTGTAATTATCACCTGTTATCTTAATGCGAATTGGCGGATTAAAAGTTTATTCAATCTCTTAATTCTATGTTTAGTTTTATCGTGTTATCCCCAACTTGGGGGATTCAAATTGGGGATTACCTACACATTTTGCCCATTTTTAGTTTTTTACTACACATACAGGGTGATCCAGGGGTGCAAGCTCCATAACTTTTTTTCTCTACAAGCTATCGACTTGAATTTTTTTGAACGATAGGTCCGATAATGAGACACATTCTAAAGCTATTTCTTTTTATATACAGAATGTCCCAAAAGATACACAACGGAGTTCTGTTTTTTAAACGGCAACCCCCATTTTTGTTACATTTGCATGGACCCACAGATAAATTCATAACTTCATTCAAGATAACTTTTTTCCACTCGATTTCTTGGGCTAAACCGCATGTTTTGAGATGCAGGCGAACTCGAAGTCGATGTTCCATGGCCTACTACGATTTTTTGAAAATGACAATTTACAAATGGCAATTACTCGATTTTTTCCAAATGCAACACCCTATATTTTATCACATCATTGTGGCATTTTTCAAGAGATTTTTTTGTAGATATAGTGTTTGTGGGGTCTACTTTGTAACATTTGCGAGAATTGTTGCAAAATAAAAATATTTTTGAAGACAAGCTTTTATTCAAATAAAAAGAAGTAAAAAATAATTGCTTTGGTTGTGTGAAGTAGGTTTTCAGTTCGAATACAAACGCGACAAGCTTTTGAATCTATAACTCACGGAATAACCTATATCACACATCTAAAGCAATTATTTTTGACTTTTTTGCGCATTTGAATAAGAGCTTGTCTTTAAAAAGGTTTTTTTATTAATTATTTTATTTTGTGCTTTTCAGTAAGTTCGCCTTAATCTATGCATTCTTGTTAATGAATCGTCATTATGAGGCAATCTGAGCAATCTAGTTCTTCAATGAGGAGACCATCTAAAGATTAACTCGTTCGCCATCCTGGAGTTGCCCATCTAGGTGTCACTATAGATCCCCATCTTAGATGGGATATACATGTTAGCCATGTTTCGAAAACACTCAGATATATGTTATATAAATTCAAATATTTAAGGTCTATTCTAGACACAACTCACCTCAAAACGATATAGCATGCTTTAGTACAATCTCGACTGCAATATGCCATCCTCAGTTGGGGTGGCTTACTTGATACCCACCTAAAAAAAATGGAAGTAGTGCAAAAAAAATACTCAGAATAATGTACTACGAAAAAAATGAATATCCATCGAACTGTATTTTCAGAGATTCACTAGTACTAGATATACGACAACTATACATGTACAACATTATATTATTCATCTACAAAAATAAAAATATCCTTCAAAATCTTGAACATGGTTATAACACCAGGAATCAATCTAAGGGAAACGTACAAGTCAGCATAACAAAAAAAAAACATTGGACAACATACATATAATTATCTCAGCAGTAAAGTATTCAACTACTTACCTGAAATGTACAAGACATATACGCACAATAAACAATATACATCTTATGAAAAAAAATTTCAAAAGGTATATGCTTGACCTGAATAGGGATATTGTACATAATATCATCACAAATAATTACTCATAGCCGAAGCATAATACTATATTGTTTTATTTTTTATCATTTTTATTTTATTTCTATTGTTCACTGAAATTGTTTACAGTGAGTTCTTACTTCATACTTATTTTTATACTTTACTTTATAGATTTAGGATTAGATTAGATTAGTTAAGTTTTATATCCTCGTCACTCACAACTATTCTATAACCTATTAACATGCTCACGTACAGTTGAACAAGGGCCAGATAATATACACATGTTGCATTTCAGAATTTGTCTAAACACGTTGCATTTACAGCAACAAAAGAGTACCCACGCACAACTTCGATTTTAGTGGGATTCTCCATGTTTGTTTGTAATGTCTTATTTAACTATTATATCGCCTTGTATAATGATATTTTACAGAATAAACATATTATTATTATTATTATCTTCAATTTATGAGTTTTGACAAAAAAATCAATAATCTTCGACTGAATTCATAATCTCCGTCCCCAAAAACCCCGACATACCAATTTTGAATAGAAACTGTCCATATTCACAAAACTCGTCCACCATCTTGGAGCCGCCATCTTGAATTTATGAATTTTGACAAAAAATTCATAATCTCCGACCCCAAAAGCCCCCACATACCAATTTTGAATAGAATCATACCATAATTACAAAACTTGTCCGCCATCTTAAATTCATGAATTTTGACAAAAATTCATAATTTCCGAGCCACACACCAATTTGAATAGAATCGGACCATCATCACAAATCTCGTCCGGCATCTTGCAGCCGCCATTTTGTTTGTTCTCTAACAAAAACTCCATAATGCATTGTCACGGAATTATGAACACCTGTCAAATTTCAAGGTAATCGGACAACGAGAAGTGGGTCAAATTAAACTTGTAAGATTTGATTACAAACCCACGGACATCGGGACAGGTGAAACTAAATAAAAGCTTGTATATAATATGAAATTTTGATGGTTTATTCGAAAAAAAAAGGAATAGAGTAAGTAGGCCGCTCGCTAATAATTAGTGACTATCGTCTACTGTATTGGCGAAGCTGACAGAAATCCTCTATCTATTATAGTCTAGTTAGCAAGTGCTTTTGAGGTCAAATTTTTTTCGCATTCTCCGAAAATTATGATTGAGGTGTCATTCGATTCGGAATGGCATGTAGATATTTTTTGAGAAAATGCTAAGGCCGCTCGCAAAAATTGCAATAGTTATAAACAAAGTGAAAAGAAGGGGGTTTGGTTTTTCGCCAATATCTCAAAAATTATTCGAAATAATTCAAATTTGAAAAAAGATGCAAAAAGGAGGAAATTTCATAAGAAAAAGTTTCAATTCCCGGAACTGTAGGACCAATATTTAGAGGGTTGAAAATACGCCCGAAAACGGGTACTCCGGCTTGCGCAAGCCACGCCACCTTCGGACCTTTAATGAATAAATATTATTTAAACTTATTAAATATGAAAATTAAAAATTGAAAAAATTCAGGGCCTGCAGGATAGATCAATGAACAATAATATTTGGTGCAAAAATTTTTATCGCGATTTTTCAATAAGTTATCCATTAGTTAATTAACAATTTTTTTTAGCACGAACATTAACATTGCAAGTGCGATAATTGTTAAACTATTAATCTGAGATTGTTTTCCTTTCGTGGAGCTATTGTTCAAAGGTCTAAGAATAGATTTCCGTTGGAAAAATTGAAAAATTTTAATTTTCGTTTTGTTATTAACAATTTACTGAGGTGAAAAATTGTAAAGCTTCATTAAGCATTGAATTTTTTTTTATAATATTATTATTGATCCGTTTTCTTATAATCAGGAGCTACTTAAAAATGATTTTTAATAATTTTTATCTCCTATTGTTTAAAAAATTGTTATAAATAAATGCGTTGTTTATGAGATAATTAAAAAAAAAAAATTTATAACTTTATCTTTGATGATAATTATGATTAAAAAAACAATTTCTTTAAAAAATAATTATTGCTTAAAAACGCATTTTTAAATAACAATTTTTTTTATCACTTTTAAAAATGAAGGAACCTTTTTTGTTTTTCAAATCATTATTTATCTTGGTCTTCGTAATAAAAAAAAAATATTATTTAAATTTTCATTGTTTATTTAATAAACAATTTGTTACGAACAAATGAATTATATCTTTGTATTTTTTTTAATTATTTTTAGAAAAAAAAATATTTATATTTTTTATTGAACTTTCAATTTTCTGTTCTCTTTCATTTCACCACTCTGACCTGGTTTTTATGTTCAATTTATTATAACTTTTTAACTAATGGAGATACAAGGAAAACATTTATTTATTCTTTATTGATTAAACAACAAATTAAGCCAAAACTGTTTTCTACTTTTATGTCTAAATATCTTATAAACTAATATAACTATGACCATACAACTTCTGTAACTTTTTATCTAACGTATATTTATCAACAATTTTAGCTTATAAATTTTAGTTTTGCTCGGTTATTTTTTTAATTATGAATAAAAATAAGTTTGAAAAAAAACATTCTCCAAGTTTATTAGCCTAAGCATCTTAGTAACTAAAAAATAATTAGAAATGTTATTTAATTCAAGTAAGTTTATTTATAAAATATTGTTTACAAATAATATCAGGTATTTTTTTAATTATATTTTACATTAAATTTTTTTTTGTGAACCTTTCTTAGTTGGTGGCTCATAGTCTTCAGCGTCATCCCCTTGATTTGTTTCAAGATTATCTTCATTTTCTTCACCCCCTAATGAAGTTTCGACAAGCCCTGAAACAAACAGTGAATATTCTTCACCAGCGGTATTGTCATTATGCCCGTCGTTGGATTCCTCATTGTCTTTTTATGGTCATAGTTATATTAGTTTATAAGATATTTAGACATAAAAGTAGTTTTTTTTTCTGAAAGATTATTTTTATGAACAAATGGTATAAATTAAATGAATAATTGAGTGAGAGCTTCAAATTTTGGCTTAATTTGTTGTTTAATTAATGAAGAATAAATAAGTCTTAAATTTTTTCCTTGTATCTCCATCTTGTATCTCCATTAGTTAGAAAGTTATAATAAAATTAAAGATAAAAAACAAGGTCAGAGTGGTGAAATGAAAGAGAACAGAAAATTGAAAGTTCAATAAAAAATATAAATATGTTTTTTTTCTAAAAATAATACATGGTTGTTTTTGTTTTTGTAAGTAGAAAAAGAAAAAAAAATACAAAGAGATAATTAATTTGTTTATAACAAATTGTTTATTAAATAAACAATGAAAATTTAAATAATAATTTATTTTTTTCAATATCGAAGACCAAGATAAATAATGATTTAAAGAAAAAATGGTTCCTTAATTTTCATAACAAGTGGTAAAAAAAATGGTTATTTCACAAATGCGTTTTTAAGCAATATATATATATTTTTTTTTTTGAAACTTTTTTTTTTAAAAAAATTGTTATGAAATTTTTTTTAAATTATCTTATAAACAACGCATTTGTTTTATAACAATTTTTCAAACAATAAGAGATAAAAATTATTAAAAATCATTTTCAAGTAGCTTCTGATCATAGGAAAACGGATCAATAATAATATTATGAAAAAAAAAAATTTTTCAATGTTTAATGAAGCTTTATTTTTCACCTTAGTAAATTGTTAATAACAAAACGAAAATTAACAATTTTTCAATTTTTTCAACGGGAATCTATACTTAAACCTTTGAACAATAGCTCCACGAAAGGAAAACATTCTCAGATTAATAGTTTAACAATTATCGCACTTGCAATGTTAATGTTCGTGCTACAAAAAATTGTAATTTACTAATGGATAACTCATTGAAAAATCGCGATAAAAATTTTTGGACCACGGATTATTGTTCATTGATCTATCCTCCAGGCGCCTGAATTTTTTCAATTTTTAATTTTTATATTTAATAAGTTAAAATAATATTTATTCATTAAAGGTCCGATGGTGGCGTGGCTTGCGCAAGCCGGAGTACCCGTTTTCGGGCGTATTTTCAACCCTCTGGGAAAATTATGAATATTGGTCCTACAGTTCCGGGAGTTGGAACTTTTTCTTAGGATATTTCCTCCTCTTTTTGCATCAAATTTGAATTATCTCGAATATTTTTTGAGATATTGGCGAAAAAACAAATCCCCCTTTTTTTTTCACTTAATTGTTTATAACTATTGCAATTTTTGCGAGCGGCCTTAGCATTTTCTCAAAAAATATCTAAATGCCATTCCGAATCGAATGACACCAATAAACTTACTTGAATTAAATAACATTTCTAATTATTTTTTAGTTACTAAGATGCTTAGGCTAATAAACTTGGAGAATGTTTTTTTTCAAACTTATTTTTATTCATAATTAAAAAAATAACCGAGCAAAACTAAAATTTATAAGCTAAAATTGTTGATAAATATACGTTAGATAAAAAGTTACAGAAGTTGTATGGTCATAGTTATATTAGTTTATAAGATATTTAGACATAAAAGTAGAAAACAGTTTTGGCTTAATTTTTTGTTTAATCAATAAAGAATAAATAAATGTTTTCCTTGTATCTCCATTAGTTAAAGTTACAATAAATTAAACATAAAAAACCAGGTCAGAGTGGTGAAATGAAAGAGAACAGAAAATTGAAAGTTCAATAAAAAATATGAATATTTTTTTTTTCTAAAAATAATAAATGATTGTTAGAAAAAGAAAAAATATACAAAGATATAATTATTTGTTTATAACAAATTGTTTATTAAATAAACAAAAAATTTAAATTTTTTTAACAAATGCGTTTTTAAGCAATAATTTTTTTTTTAAGTAACTTTTTTTTTTTTTAAATAATAATTATCATCAAAGATTAAGTTATAAAATGTTTTTTTTAAATTATCTCATAAACAACGCATTTGTTTATAACAATTTTTTAAACAATAGGAGATACAAATTATTAAAAATCAGTTTTAAGTAGTTCCTGATTATAAGAAAACGGATCAATAATAATATTATAAAAAAAATATTTCAATGTTTAATGAAGCTTTATAATTTTCTCGATAATTTTTCACCTCAGTAAATTGTTAATAACAAAACAAAAATTAACAATTTTTCCAACGGGAATCTATTCTTAGACCTTTGAACAATAGCTCCACGAAAGGAAAACATTCTCAGATTAATAGTTTAACAATTATCGCACTTGCAATGTTAATGTTCGTGCTACAAAAAATTGTTAATTAACTAATGGATAACTTATTGAAAAATCGCGGTAAAAAATTTTGCACCAAATATTATTGTTCATTGATCTATCCTGCAGGCGCCTGAATTTTTTCAATTTTTAATTTTCATATTTAATAAGTTTAAATAATATTTACTTATTCATTAAAGGTCCGAAGGTGGCGTGGCTTGCGCAAGCCGGAGTACTCGTTTTCGGGCGTATTTTCAACCCTCTGGGAAAATTATAAATATTGGTCCTACAGTTCCGGGCGTTGAAACTTTTTCTTAGGAAATTTCCTCCTTTTTTGCATCTTTTTCAAATTTGAATTATTTCGAATAGTTTTTGAGATATTGGCGAAAAACCAATTTTTTTTCACTTAATTGTTTATAACTATTGCAATTTTTGCGAGCGGCCTCAGCATTTTCTCAAAAACTATCTACATGCCATTCCGAATCGAATGACACCCCAATCATAATTTTCGGAGAATGCGAAAAAAATTTGACCTCAAAAGCACTTGTTAACTAGACTATTAGCAAGCATAATTAATCTACCATCAAAAATATCCAGGGGCAAGAACTCCACGGATGTCTTCATTCCAAAAGTTAAGAGATCGGTTTGAACTCACTGTTAGTGTGTCTTATACCAAAAACGAAATTGTTGGTGGTCGATCAATGAGGAAAATGAGTTGCAAGTTTTGTTACTGATGCTACAGGAAAAACCTCACTAAAGCACCAGAGAAATAGCAGCGGAAACGGATATTTCACAAAGTAGTGCGAACAGAATAATATTGAAACATAATAGGCTAAGAGCTGGCTGCAGAAAACCTGGCCGATCGAGTAACAGAATGAAATTTTTTTAATATGTTACTCACAGAGAAAAAGATAAAAATCATTCAGTGTCTGGGCATAATTTGTTCACAAGTTTTGTGAAGGGGGGCTCTTCGGAATATTTTTCGTTGGCTTGGAATTACTCTAAAAATTTAGTATTTACACAGTAAAAAATAATATATTTTAGTGCCTCGCTAGATCTTGTTCTATTGCCTTGGCACAACACTTTTAGATTGTTTTCGTTTCATTACAATACCTATCGAGTAACAACTTCAAACTACCACTTAATTGAAGTTTAAACATGTTTCTATTAGAAAAAACATTATTGCCACGTCTATGCCTGTTAGAAATACCTGGCCCAAGACTTTCTATTTCCCAAAGTCTTATGCTATCAGTAATTTATCCTATTAGAGAAGTAAAACAAATAATAATCCAATGAACATTTACTTATAGTTAATAAAAAATATTTTTTAGTTTATTTTAATATTTTACAATATAGGTACATAATACAATTACATTTTTTCCCATATATACCACAATGAAATTAATTAAACCTTATATATCATTAAGGACGAATATTGTTCCCAAAACAAATAATTTGGAAAAAAAAAATGAAAAAAAAACTGCTAGGTGTGGGGTTCGAACCCCTACCTATCGAGAACCAAGCTTAAATCTGGCGCCTTGGACCGCTTGGCCAACTCGAGTGATAGTTGATGTCAAAAGTATTTCTAACCTGTTTCCGAAAAACGCCTTACAAAACTTATGCACAATTTTTGCCCGGGCAGCATATGATGTTTCTTATGTTTGCTGTGCGTACTAACATTTTAAAAACATTTCATTCTGTTACTCGATTGGCCAGGTTTTCTGCAGCCAGCTCTTAGCCTATAAGTTCCACCCTTATCAAGAATTGTATAGCTATGATTTTGCAAATAAAGTTGCGTTTTGTATTCAAATCATGTACTGATAAAGTACTGAACGACTGAATGAGGTACTGAAAAGTACAGAAAGACTGAGTGAGGTACTCATAAAGTACTGAAAGACTGAATGAGGTACTGATAGACTGAAACGTATTGGAAAGATGAAATCAGTAATGAAAGACTGAAAGTGAATACTAAAAGACTGAAATTGGTACTGAAGTACTGGAATCATATATAATCTAAATACTTTTTAACATCAAAACATACTGGGTTCATTAGATACTTACTGTAGTTCGAAGAAAAAATGGTGAAATCGGTTATTGGAAGGTTAATAAAAGAGAAAGTTAAAAATCTGTGATTCGACTACGGAAAAAATAACTATTAAGTTAAGAAAAAAAGTTCCAAAATGTTTAACCAACTAGGGATAAATGAAATATACTAAAAAGTCAGAACCAAGTTAGGTGCTGATTGAGTAAGACAAGTCTTCTGATAAGTTAGATATTTCTGTTTATTTCGTTCTATTGAAGTCTTCTGGCAGTTTCACATTAATAACGTTTTAATTCAATTCAAATGCCGTATGCCGTGCGTATTTTGTATCCTTGATTGACGGCATCTTCATTGTTTCTATTTGTCTATCAAATTATAATGTTTGCTTTTTGTAGTTGACAACGCACGACCTTGGCATTTTATTATTATTATCTTGGAGCCGCCATCTTGAATTCATGAATTTAGACAAAAAATTCTTAATATCCGACCCCAAAAACTCGTCCGCCATCTTGATTTTAGGAAAAAAAATCATAATCTGCGACCCCGAAAACCCCCACATACCAATTTTGAATTGAATCGGATCATAATTACGAAACCCGTCCGCCATCTTGAATTTATTAATTTAGACAAAAGAATCATAATCTCCGACCTCGAAAATCCCCACATACCAATTTGGAATCGAATCGGATCATAATCACAAAACTCGTACGCCATCTTGAATTTGTGAATTTTGACAAAAAATTCATAGTCTCTGACCCCGAAAACCCCCACATACCAATTTTGAATAGAATCGGACCATAATCACAAAACTCATCCATCATACGAATTATGAACACTTGCCAAATTTCAAGTTGATCGGACGACTAGAAGTGGGTCAAAATCGAGTCAGAATTCACTTTCAAGATTTCACCCGAACGTACAAATAAATAAACAGATAAATAAATAAACCAAGCAAGTTGAATAAAAGCTTGTAAAAAAATATGATCGAACTGCAATTCAATGTTTTAAAATATTTTGACTAGATTTTGACTCGGATTTTGACAACGGAAAAAATAGTATTTTTTACCATTTCATTCAGCGAGAAATTCCGCGAAATTGCCTTGATAACTCGAAGATTAATCTTCTACCTTGCCTTTTCCTTCTCCTTCACTTATCGTTTTCGAGATATCTATATTTCGATCCATATATTAAAATCGAAATAAAATAGCTCGGTATAAAATTGATATCCAACAGATTATTTGTTTTGTTTTGTTCCATCAGGAACATTTTTCCAACATTTCTCTAAGTGTTTTTCGTTTGAATGAAAACACCAATACCTATACCCAGCAAAAATGTTAAACTTAAGTCGGCTTCCTCCCAAGTAGTGTTCCACTATTCGTCGATGATTTATTATTCAAAAACAAATATCTAAATGCAAAATCCACATGAAGTGGCTTCCTATTGAAATAGGTAACCTCGGAAATAACTGAAAAACCTCGATATTCATATTTTAAACTAACTTTGATCAATACATATAATTTCATGTTATTGATTTGATCTTGACATTTTTCCGATTTTTCACATTCAAAATCGCACTAAACTAAACAATCGCGAAATAATACCAGATACCAGACACCTGATGTCGTAATAGTAATCGAGGTCGTAATTTGTAATGTGTAATCTTCGGGTCAAAAGACTCAAAAAACGAATGTTATCGAGCGTAACCGAAAGAGAGGCGGCAACAATTCACGGCTAATACTGAAATGACTGGAGAACCAAATACTGAAGTAATGGATGGGGTACTGAATGTACTGAAAAAAGTAAATTGGGTACTGAAAGGGGTACTGAACATATTTAATGCAGATTGAAGTCTGATTATTGTACTGATAATATTTTCGTGAGACTGAGGTACTGAATCAAGTACTGAGATACTTGTATTGATAATGGGTGTACTGAAATACTGAAAATTCTGTGATGTACACCTACTGAAAGAAGTTGTTAACCCCTCGATTCAAATGAATGATTGACGAGGATTATACTATTAACAAAATTCTGTTTTCTGATGAGGCAACGTTTAAGGACAACAGACATGATATGCATTATTATGCAAGAGGACTGTTGATCACTGATAGCGATGGCCGCTTAATGTTTGGGGAGGAATTATTGGAAATCACATGATTGGGTCCTAATTTTTCGACATTGTGCTGAATGGGGAAAGGTATTTACATTTTCTTCGCGAACATCTCCCCATAATGTTAGAAGCAGTGGATTTGAACACCAGAAGGACCATGTGGTCATCCTCATCAAAGGAAAGAATACTCGAACAACCTCAGAGCTAATGCAAAATGCACTGAGGACAGTAGAGGAATGGTGTAACAGAGAGAGCCTAAGGGCAAATCCGAACAAAACAACACTAATTCCCTTCACCCGGAGAAGAAACATGGGAGATCTCATACCTCTCAGACTATTCGGTGAAACATTACAAGTAGTAGAGCAGGTGAAATATCTAGGGCTGATTCTTAACAAGAAACTAACCTGGAACCCGCATCTTCAACATGTAATCAATAAAAGCAAGATAACCTTCATGATGTGCAGGAGAGCTTTTGGAAAAACCTGGGGGCTCAAACCGAAAGCCATGCACTGGCTTTACACAGCGGTAATAAGACCAAGAGTAACTTATGGCTCACACTTATGGTGGCCAAAAACAAATCAAAGACAGGCAAAAAGCAACCTTGTGAAAATCCAGAGGCTTGCCTGTCTCTGCATCACGGGTGCAATGAATAGCACTCCAACAGCTGCAATGGAAATCATCCTAAACCTCGAACCCCTTGACTTACATGTCATTGGAGAGGCCAGGATGAGTGCATACAGACTGAAACAAACAAAAAACTGGAGAATCCGAACAACTGGACATACCAGAATCACTCATGTAATCAACATCGAAGAACTCGAAATGATTTCAGACTACATGCAACCCCTATACTCATTCATAGTCTGGTATACAGACGGTTCAAAGACAGTTGAAGGAACGGGAGCAGGAATACATGGGGTAAGGCCAAGAAGGGACTACATAATACCACTTGGCAAATGATCCACGATATTCCAAGCTGAAACACATGCTATTATGGTATGCATTCAGAAGAATCTAGAAAGTGGTTATAGGAAAAAACACATCTACATTCTATCTGACTGTCAAAGTGCTATCAAAGCACTCAACTCTATACAGATAAAGTCTAAACTGGCCTGGGACTGCCTCCAGAACCTCATCGAGCTGGCAAAACACAACAAGGTCACCTTGATGTGGGTGCCAGGTCATAGAGGCATTGAAGGCAACGTAAAATCGAACCAGCTAGCTAGACAAGCATCTGAAACGCTATTCACAGGGCCAGCACCTGTGCATGGGATTAGCAAAAACCGATGCAGGACCCTGATCGACAAGTGGATAAAAAGAAGACACCAACAATATTGGGATCAAACTGTTGGGCAAATACACAGCAAAGTCATGGTAGGGCATCCAAACCGGACCCTGACGCCTGACCTTCTGAACCTGAACAGAACGAAGGCACGTATAATAGTAGGTCTGTTGACTGGACACTGCGGCCTAAGAAAACACCTAAACACCATGGGAGTACGCAGGGAAACCGTGGAGTGTAGGCTGTGTGATGAAGAGGAGGAAACAGCCTCTCATATTATCTTCGACTGTGACGCCCTAAGTAGAAAGCGACACAGAACCTTCGGAGAGATCAGCCGGGAAACAGGCATGAATCCGAAGAACCTTATCAACAGGCTGCTAAACCTAATTAAAGGCACAAACCTGTTTGAATGAGGAACCACTGACGACAGAGTGATACAATAGACCCCAGCTGGTCGCAGTGTCAAGGGAGGCTGAGTGCCAACCCTGTCTCTGGCTCGTCAGTTTTCAACCAACCAACCATGTGGTTGCGACAGGTGCTGCACTACATAACCATAGGAAAGTCCGAAAATTTTTAGATCAATCCTATCCTAGTCGTTGGATAGGCAGAGGAGGTTCTATTCCTTGACCTGCGCGATCTCCAGACCTCACTCCTATAGATTTCTTTCTTTTGGGGGTACTTGAAGGAAAGGGTTTTCAGAGATCGTCCAACAACTGCAGATGATATAAAACAGGAACACGGAAGCTTTCCGTTCAACTGATGCTTGCTAAAGTTCGGGGCTCATTTACTAGAAGACTAGCAGCTTGTGTGGAACATGATGTTGACCTATTTGAGCATTTATAAGTAGCCTTTCCTCAAATTTTTTACATTGTTTCCTGTTAATCATCCTTTCCAGTTTTTGACAAGATTACTAGAATTGTTTGCTTTGTGATGTACTGCTGTTTCTATTATAATTTAATTTGGTTGAAACATTCTTCTCGGAATTGTATGGATGTGTCAAATTTTACGACAGCGGCCCAGTCGATTCATAGTCTCTGACCCCGAAAACCCCCACATACCAATTTTGAATAGAATCGGACCATAATCACAAAACTCATCCATCATACGAATTATGAACACTTGCCAAATTTCAAGTTGATCGGACGACTAGAAGTGGGTCAAAATCGAGTCAGAATTCACTTTCAAGATTTCACCCGAACGTACAAATAAATAAACAGATAAATAAATAAACCAAGCAAGTTGAATAAAAGCTTGTAAAAAAATATGATCGAACTGCAATTCAATGTTTTAAAATATTTTGACTAGATTTTGACTCGGATTTTGACAACGGAAAAAATAGTATTTTTTACCATTTCATTCAGCGAGAAATTCCGCGAAATTGCCTTGATAACTCGAAGATTAATCTTCTACCTTGCCTTTTCCTTCTCCTTCACTTATCGTTTTCGAGATATCTATATTTCGATCCATATATTAAAATCGAAATAAAATAGCTCGGTATAAAATTGATATCCAACAGATTATTTGTTTTGTTTTGTTCCATCAGGAACATTTTTCCAACATTTCTCTAAGTGTTTTTCGTTTGAATGAAAACACCAATACCTATACCCAGCAAAAATGTTAAACTTAAGTCGGCTTCCTCCCAAGTAGTGTTCCACTATTCGTCGATGATTTATTATTCAAAAACAAATATCTAAATGCAAAATCCACATGAAGTGGCTTCCTATTGAAATAGGTAACCTCGGAAATAACTGAGAAACCTCGATATTCATATTTTAAACTAACTTTGATCAATACATATAATTTCATGTTATTGATTTGATCTTGACATTTTTCCGATTTTTCACATTCAAAATCGCACTAAACTAAACAATCGCGAAATAATACCAGATACCAGACACCTGATGTCGTAATAGTAATCGAGGTCGTAATTTGTAATGTGTAATCTTCGGGTCAAAAGACTCAAAAAACGAATGTTATCGAGCGTAACCGAAAGAGAGGCGGCAACAATTCACGGCTAATACTGAAATGACTGGAGAACCAAATACTGAAGTAATGGATGGGGTACTGAAATACTGAAAATTCTGTGATGTACACCTACTGAAAGAAGTTGTTAACCCCTCGATTCAAATGAATGATTGACGAGGATTATACTATTAACAAAATTCTGTTTTCTGATGAGGCAACGTTTAAGGACAACAGACATGATATGCATTATTATGCAAGAGGACTGTTGATCACTGATAGCGATGGCCGCTTAATGTTTGGGGAGGAATTATTGGAAATCACATGATTGGGTCCTAATTTTTCGACATTGTGCTGAATGGGGAAAGGTATTTACATTTTCTTCGCGAACATCTCCCCATAATGTTAGAAGCAGTGGATTTGAACACCAGAAGGACCATGTGGTCATCCTCATCAAAGGAAAGAATACTCGAACAACCTCAGAGCTAATGCAAAATGCACTGAGGACAGTAGAGGAATGGTGTAACAGAGAGAGCCTAAGGGCAAATCCGAACAAAACAACACTAATTCCCTTCACCCGGAGAAGAAACATGGGAGATCTCATACCTCTCAGACTATTCGGTGAAACATTACAAGTAGTAGAGCAGGTGAAATATCTAGGGCTGATTCTTAACAAGAAACTAACCTGGAACCCGCATCTTCAACATGTAATCAATAAAAGCAAGATAACCTTCATGATGTGCAGGAGAGCTTTTGGAAAAACCGGGGGCTCAAACCGAAAGCCATGCACTGGCTTTACACAGCGGTAATAAGACCAAGAGTAACTTATGGCTCACACTTATGGTGGCCAAAAACAAATCAAAGACAGGCAAAAAGCAACCTTGGAAAATCCAGAGGCTTGCCTGTCTCTGCATCACGGGTGCAATGAATAGCACTCCAACAGCTGCAATGGAAATCATCCTAAACCTCGAACCCCTTGACTTACATGTCATTGGAGAGGCCAGGATGAGTGCATACAGACTGAAACAAACAAAAAACTGGAGAATCCGAACAACTGGACATACCAGAATCACTCATGTAATCAACATCGAAGAACTCGAAATGATTTCAGACTACATGCAACCCCTATACTCATTCATAGTCTGGTATACAGACGGTTCAAAGACAGTTGAAGGAACGGGAGCAGGAATACATGGGGTAAGGCCAAGAAGGGACTACATAATACCACTTGGCAAATGCTCCACGATATTCCAAGCTGAAACACATGCTATTATGGTATGCATTCAGAAGAATCTAGAAAGTGGTTATAGGAAAAAACACATCTACATTCTATCTGACTGTCAAAGTGCTATCAAAGCACTCAACTCTATACAGATAAAGTCTAAACTGGCCTGGGACTGCCTCCAGAACCTCATCGAGCTGGCAAAACACAACAAGGTCACCTTGATGTGGGTGCCAGGTCATAGAGGCATTGAAGGCAACGTAAAATCGAACCAGCTAGCTAGACAAGCATCTGAAACGCTATTCACAGGGCCAGCACCTGTGCATGGGATTAGCAAAAACCGATGCAGGACCCTGATCGACAAGTGGATAAAAAGAAGACACCAACAATATTGGGATCAAACTGTTGGGCAAATACACAGCAAAGTCATGGTAGGGCATCCAAACCGGACCCTGACGCCTGACCTTCTGAACCTGAACAGAACGAAGGCACGTATAATAGTAGGTCTGTTGACTGGACACTGCGGCCTAAGAAAACACCTAAACACCATGGGAGTACGCAGGGAAACCGTGGAGTGTAGGCTGTGTGATGAAGAGGAGGAAACAGCCTCTCATATTATCTTCGACTGTGACGCCCTAAGTAGAAAGCGACACAGAACCTTCGGAGAGATCAGCCGGGAAACAGGCATGAATCCGAAGAACCTTATCAACAGGCTGCTAAACCTAATTAAAGGCACAAACCTGTTTGAATGAGGAACCACTGACGACAGAGTGATACAATAGACCCCAGCTGGTCGCAGTGTCAAGGGAGGCTGAGTGCCAACCCTGTCTCTGGCTCGTCAGTTTTCAACCAACCAACCATGTGGTTGCGACAGGTGCTGCACTACATAACCATAGGAAAGTCCGAGAATTTTTAGATCAATCCTATCCTAGTCGTTGGATAGGCAGAGGAGGTTCTATTCCTTGACCTGCGCGATCTCCAGACCTCACTCCTATAGATTTCTTTCTTTTGGGGGTACTTGAAGGAAAGGGTTTTCAGAGATCGTCCAACAACTGCAGATGATATAAAACAGGAACACGGAAGCTTTCCGTTCAACTGATGCTTGCTAAAGTTCGGGGCTCATTTACTAGAAGACTAGCAGCTTGTGTGGAACATGATGTTGACCTATTTGAGCATTTATAAGTAGCCTTTCCTCAAATTTTTTACATTGTTTCCTGTTAATCATCCTTTCCAGTTTTTGACAAGATTACTAGAATTGTTTGCTTTGTGATGTACTGCTGTTTCTATTATAATTTAATTTGGTTGAAACATTCTTCTCGGAATTGTATGGATGTGTCAAATTTTACGACAGCGGCCCAGTCGATTCATAGTCTCTGACCCCGAAAACCCCCACATACCAATTTTGAATAGAATCGGACCATAATCACAAAACTCATCCATCATACGAATTATGAACACTTGCCAAATTTCAAGTTGATCGGACGACTAGAAGTGGGTCAAAATCGAGTCAGAATTCACTTTCAAGATTTCACCCGAACGTACAAATAAATAAACAGATAAATAAATAAACCAAGCAAGTTGAATAAAAGCTTGTAAAAAAATATGATCGAACTGCAATTCAATGTTTTAAAATATTTTGACTAGATTTTGACTCGGATTTTGACAACGGAAAAAATAGTATTTTTTACCATTTCATTCAGCGAGAAATTCCCAGAAATTGCCTTGATAACTCGAAGATTAATCTTCTACCTTGCCTTTTCCTTCTCCTTCACTTATCGTTTTCGAGATATCTATATTTCGATCCATATATTAAAATCGAAATAAAATAGCTCGGTATAAAATTGATATCCAACAGATTATTTGTTTTGTTTTGTTCCATCAGGAACATTTTTCCAACATTTCTCTAAGTGTTTTTCGTTTGAATGAAAACACCAATACCTATACCCAGCAAAAATGTTAAACTTAAGTCGGCTTCCTCCCAAGTAGTGTTCCACTATTCGTCGATGATTTATTATTCAAAAACAAATATCTAAATGCAAAATCCACATGAAGTGGCTTCCTATTGAAATAGGTAACCTCGGAAATAACTGAAAAACCTCGATATTCATATTTTAAACTAACTTTGATCAATACATATAATTTCATGTTATTGATTTGATCTTGACATTTTTCCGATTTTTCACATTCAAAATCGCACTAAACTAAACAATCGCGAAATAATACCAGATACCAGACACCTGATGTCGTAATAGTAATCGAGGTCGTAATTTGTAATGTGTAATCTTCGGGTCAAAAGACTCAAAAAACGAATGTTATCGAGCGTAACCGAAAGAGAGGCGGCAACAATTCACGGCTAATACTGAAATGACTGGAGAACCAAATACTGAAGTAATGGATGGGGTACTGAATGTACTGAAAAAAGTAAATTGGGTACTGAAAGGGGTACTGAACATATTTAATGCAGATTGAAGTACTGATTATTGTACTGATAATATTTTCGTGAGACTGAGGTACTGAATCAAGTACTGAGATACTTGTATTGATAATGGGTGTACTGAAATACTGAAAATTCTGTGATGTACACCTACTGAAAGAAGTTGTTAACCCCTCGATTCAAATGAATGATTGACGAGGATTATACTATTAACAAAATTCTGTTTTCTGATGAGGCAACGTTTAAGGACAACAGACATGATATGCATTATTATGCAAGAGGACTGTTGATCACTGATAGCGATGGCCGCTTAATGTTTGGGGAGGAATTATTGGAAATCACATGATTGGGTCCTAATTTTTCGACATTGTGCTGAATGGGGAAAGGTATTTACATTTTCTTCGCGAACATCTCCCCATAATGTTAGAAGCAGTGGATTTGAACACCAGAAGGACCATGTGGTCATCCTCATCAAAGGAAAGAATACTCGAACAACCTCAGAGCTAATGCAAAATGCACTGAGGACAGTAGAGGAATGGTGTAACAGAGAGAGCCTAAGGGCAAATCCGAACAAAACAACACTAATTCCCTTCACCCGGAGAAGAAACATGGGAGATCTCATACCTCTCAGACTATTCGGTGAAACATTACAAGTAGTAGAGCAGGTGAAATATCTAGGGCTGATTCTTAACAAGAAACTAACCTGGAACCCGCATCTTCAACATGTAATCAATAAAAGCAAGATAACCTTCATGATGTGCAGGAGAGCTTTTGGAAAAACCTGGGGGCTCAAACCGAAAGCCATGCACTGGCTTTACACAGCGGTAATAAGACCAAGAGTAACTTATGGCTCACACTTATGGTGGCCAAAAACAAATCAAAGACAGGCAAAAAGCAACCTTGGGAAAATCCAGAGGCTTGCCTGTCTCTGCATCACGGGTGCAATGAATAGCACTCCAACAGCTGCAATGGAAATCATCCTAAACCTCGAACCCCTTGACTTACATGTCATTGGAGAGGCCAGGATGAGTGCATACAGACTGAAACAAACAAAAAACTGGAGAATCCGAACAACTGGACATACCAGAATCACTCATGTAATCAACATCGAAGAACTCGAAATGATTTCAGACTACATGCAACCCCTATACTCATTCATAGTCTGGTATACAGACGGTTCAAAGACAGTTGAAGGAACGGGAGCAGGAATACATGGGGTAAGGCCAAGAAGGGACTACATAATACCACTTGGCAAATGCTCCACGATATTCCAAGCTGAAACACATGCTATTATGGTATGCATTCAGAAGAATCTAGAAAGTGGTTATAGGAAAAAACACATCTACATTCTATCTGACTGTCAAAGTGCTATCAAAGCACTCAACTCTATACAGATAAAGTCTAAACTGGTCTGGGACTGCCTCCAGAACCTCATCGAGCTGGCAAAACACAACAAGGTCACCTTGATGTGGGTGCCAGGTCATAGAAGGACATTGAAGGCAACGTAAAATCGAACCAGCTAGCTAGACAAGCATCTGAAACGCTATTCACAGGGCCAGCACCTGTGCATGGGATTAGCAAAAACCGATGCAGGACCCTGATCGACAAGTGGATAAAAAGAAGACACCAACAATATTGGGATCAAACTGTTGGGCAAATACACAGCAAAGTCATGGTAGGGCATCCAAACCGGACCCTGACGCCTGACCTTCTGAACCTGAACAGAACGAAGGCACGTATAATAGTAGGTCTGTTGACTGGACACTGCGGCCTAAGAAAACACCTAAACACCATGGGAGTACGCAGGGAAACCGTGGAGTGTAGGCTGTGTGATGAAGAGGAGGAAACAGCCTCTCATATTATCTTCGACTGTGACGCCCTAAGTAGAAAGCGACACAGAACCTTCGGAGAGATCAGCCGGGAAACAGGCATGAATCCGAAGAACCTTATCAACAGGCTGCTAAACCTAATTAAAGGCACAAACCTGTTTGAATGAGGAACCACTGACGACAGAGTGATACAATAGACCCCAGCTGGTCGCAGTGTCAAGGGAGGCTGAGTGCCAACCCTGTCTCTGGCTCGTCAGTTTTCAACCAACCAACCATGTGGTTGCGACAGGTGCTGCACTACATAACCATAGGAAAGTCCGAGAATTTTTAGATCAATCCTATCCTAGTCGTTGGATAGGCAGAGGAGGTTCTATTCCTTGACCTGCGCGATCTCCAGACCTCACTCCTATAGATTTCTTTCTTTTGGGGGTACTTGAAGGAAAGGGTTTTCAGAGATCGTCCAACAACTGCAGATGATATAAAACAGGAACACGGAAGCTTTCCGTTCAACTGATGCTTGCTAAAGTTCGGGGCTCATTTACTAGAAGACTAGCAGCTTGTGTGGAACATGATGTTGACCTATTTGAGCATTTATAAGTAGCCTTTCCTCAAATTTTTTACATTGTTTCCTGTTAATCATCCTTTCCAGTTTTTGACAAGATTACTAGAATTGTTTGCTTTGTGATGTACTGCTGTTTCTATTATAATTTAATTTGGTTGAAACATTCTTCTCGGAATTGTATGGATGTGTCAAATTTTACGACAGCGGCCCAGTCGATTCCTTTTTTTTTTTCAAAAAAACATTTCTTATTTTGCAACAAATCTCTCAAATTTTACAAAGTAGTCACCAGAAACCCTATTTCAACAAAAAGCTCTTAAAAAATGCCATGCAATGATGCAATAAAATATATGGTATTACATTTAAAAAAGTCGAGTTATTGCCATTTTCAAAAAATCGTAGTAGGCGATGTAACGTAGACTCCCAGTTTGCTTGCAACTCAAAAGGTGCGCTAAAGCCTAAGGAATGGACTGGAAAAAAGGTTGGTTGCGAGTTATCTTGAATGGTTCTGACTCGGGTTCTGAAGTTATGAATTTTTCTGTGGATCTATGCACGACGCTATTTTGACACATAAATTGACATAAATCAATAACTATTGCAGATAAATCTAAGAAATCTGGTTGCGTTATATCGACAATTTAGTGGCGAATCCAAAATTGTGACAAAAATGGGGGGTTGCCATTTAAAAAACAGAACTTAGTGGTGTATATTATTTTGGGACATCTTGTAAATAAATAGTAATGAACTTAGAATGTACCTCATTGTCAGACCTATAGTTTAAAAAAAATCGAATCGATAGCTTGGATAGAAAAAAGTTATTT
Organism: Gonioctena quinquepunctata; assembly: GCA_018342105.1. Lineage (NCBI taxonomy): Eukaryota > Metazoa > Arthropoda > Insecta > Coleoptera > Chrysomelidae > Gonioctena > Gonioctena quinquepunctata. The sequence goes on from JAFIRS010000288.1 coordinate 460,728, forward strand.
GTACGCATCCCTGGGTCACCCTAATTCAATCGCCAACGTCAATACTACTATTCGAATTATAATGGCAGTTGCACTTTTGTCTATTCGAGTCTTTGTTGTAAAAATGAATCAAAGCACATCAAAGATCACTGCAAAATATAAATCAGAATAACGAGGAAAGTAAAAGCAAAAAAATGCGAGTTGAATTGATTTCCATTCAACCAATGCTACCCTCGATGCTACCTTTATGCTTTCAAGTTTTCATGTAATATATTTCACAAAGCAATTTGGAACTGAAGATTTTTTCACAGGTCTTCAAAGAAACCGGTGTGAAGTTGGCAATCATTTTTCAGCAGTCACTTTTTATCCAGCAGTAAAAACACCAGTGGCGTCGGTAAAAATATATTTTTCACTGGTTCGGATGAAAATTGGAATACTATGAAAAACTCAACTCAATATCATCCATTTGCAAAAGGGACGAAGGGCTAAAATCAACCTCCCCAAAATAAATAAAATAGACAAAAGCCTTCAGAAAAAAACTGCCAATTCGAAATTCATGTACCATTTTTGTATACATGAAATGATTAATTTCATCTATTTGCAGAGGGGATGAGGGATTAAAATCAACCTTCCGAAAGAATTAAAATGTTCAAACGCCTTCAGAAAAAACCTGCCAACTTGAAATTCGCAGAACACGTTTGTATTCAAGAAATAAACGTTCCATATCAATTTCATCCATTTGCAAAAAGGATGAAGGGCTAAAATCAACCGAAAGAAATGAAATAGACAAAAGCCTTCAGAAAACATTCCAATTTAAAATTTACAAAACACGTTTGTATTCATGAAATGATCATCCTGTATCAATTTCATCTATTTGCAAAGGGGATGAAGGGTGAAAAACAACTCCCAAAAGAAATGAAACAGAAATGAAATGAATTTGATCATGTTGCTGCCAGCCAATAGTTTTTGTTTTTATTGTGGTCAACAAAGGGATATTTTCGATGCCGAATTTACAACCGATCAATTCATTTTAAATGCATTTCGATCAGTAATGTACAATCAGGCCTAAATTACTATTTGGAAATTAAGACTATGTATGATCTAAGTCGCCTTAACTGAAAAAATTAAATAATAAATTACTGAATGTTTTTTTCTTTTCATATGTATACCAGGTGACGCAATTAGATATTTTCAATGGTTAAATGTATTTTTTCTGAATTTGTATGTTTTTGTTTTTTCTGGGAGTTGATTTTCACCCTTCATCCTCTTTGCAAATGGATGAAATTGATAAGGGAAGTTTATTTCGTGAATACAAATATATTCTGTGAATTTCAAGTTAGCAGGTTTTTTCTGAAGGCGTTTGAATATTTTAATTCTTGGAGGGTTGATTTTAACCCTCATCTCCTTTGCAAATGGATGAAATTGATACGGGGGGACGTTCATGTCATGTATACAAACATGTTATGTGAATTTCAAGTTGGCAGTTTTTTCTGAGGCTTTTGTCTATTTTATTTCTTTTGGGGGGTTGATTTTAGCCCTTCATCCCCTTTGCAAATGGATGAAATTGATACGGCACGTTCATTCTGTGAATAAAAACGTATTCGGTGAATTTTCAGTTGGCAGGTTTTTCTGAAGACGTTTTTATTTCTTTCGTAGGGTTGATTTTAACCCTTCATTCCCTTTGCAAATGGATGAAATTGATACGGCACGTTCATTTCATGTATACAAACATGTTATGTGGATTTCAAGTTGGCAGTTTTTTTCTGAAGGCGTTTGTCCATTTTATTTCTTTTGGGGGGTTGATTTTAGCCCTTCATCCCCTTTGCAAATGGATGAAATTGATACCGGACGTTTATTTCTTGAATACAAACTTATTCTGTGAATTTCAAGTTGGCAAGTTTTTTCTGAAGGCGTTTGAACATTTTAATGATTTCGGAGGGTTGATTTTAACCCCTCATCCCCTCTGGAAATGGATGAAATTGATACTAGACGTTCATTCCCTGTATACAAACATGTTATGTCAATTTCAAGTTGGCAGTTTTTTTCTGAATGGTTTGCCATTTTATTTCTTCTGGGGGTTTGATTTTAGGCCTCCATTCCCTTTGCAAATGGATGAAATTGATACGGGACGTTCATTCCGTGAATACTATGTTTTCTGAATGAGTTTTTTCGTAGTATTTAAATTTTTATCCGAACCAGTAAGTAATATATTTTTACCGACGCCACTGCTGTTTTTACTGCTGTATAAAAAGTTACGGCTGAAAAATGACTGCCAACTTCACACTGGTTTCAAAGAATCATCCCCTCACGATTTGAGCTACTCCAACTGGGGTAGAGTTGAGAAGGGGTAAAATTTTGTATTGTCTTTCCGAAGTCATCTTGGGTGTTTTACTTCAAAATTGTTCTGAACATAATTGAATCTGATAACTCACTGCAAAAAAGTCCCTAATATATTTTTCTTTTAATGTTGAGCTAAGTTTGCGTAACCCTTAAATAATGTGATCAGTGGTCCATGTTCAACAAGATGTGTTTTGAGGTCATCCAGATGAAATAATTTACTCCCAAATTGAAATAGGTATTCGCAAATATAATAAACTGATCGTTGCTGGTGATTTTGTCATGCAAATCCATCATTAGGAATTTGCTTCACATGCTCCATAAAGTGAAAAGATTGTTGACCCAAAAACTACCCTCTCGCCAACGCGTCTACCCATCAAACATAAAAAATAGTATAGTCGTTGATTTAGGTAATTTGGGAAAATTGAATATTTTAGGGTCTTTCAAACATGACTGGTGGCAAATAGAACAAATTATTCGTTGCTGGGGATTTTTTCATGCAAATCCATTAATAGGAACTTGCTCTCCAAGCTCATAATGACCACCCTTCTACCTCCCTCTAAGTTTAAGAAAATCTCAAAAATATAATCCTGGACAAAATTAAGACAACAATCCAGCGAGTATTTGAATACTAGGCTATGAATATTTTGTTTCGTTGTTAATGACAGCAATCAAAACAATTCGTTTAGATTCACAGTTTTAAAGAAATTTTTTAGAAGTTGAACAATTTTGTGCAATACTTGCGATAGATTTTCTTTAAAATTAGGCGCATGATTTATTACTTTTCTGAAAGTAATACGTTTTTATGGTAGACTTGTTTTATGTGTGACTAAAATCAAAATTTCGGATAAGTTATAACTAAAAGAAACAAAACTTTGAGTTTTAATTAATGGTTTATTATATCGAAAAAAATTATACCACTGTAGGTATCTAAATAATGTTTATTTCAGTTCATTGTAGTGCTTGTACAAAAAAACTAATTTCGCAGCTTTTTTCCTTCCTAATCGATTTCTGAGTTTGGAATGGACTAAACCAAATGTTGAGAAAATTCTCTCAACTGATGCGGAAGAAGCAGCAGCACAAAATAATTGTCTAATTATGATGAACTCTTTTTCAACAGCTTTTAAAGTAAAATTTTTTTCACTCTCTGTTAGTGTTTGCTGAGTTTTTGTTGGGTCAAGAATATATGCCAACAAACAAATTTTTGCAGATGTTTTAAAGTTATGTCAGTTTTGTCAAAATGAGTTTCTAATATTTTGAATTCTTCCACAACATCTGAAAGACTAACACTGTTTCTTTGTAGTCTATCTATTGCGATAGAGATAGGCTAAGTATTGTTAGGTAATCTTCGACTAATCTTTTTAAGTGAATGTTTGAAATTTTTCCTCTCATAATATTGTCAATTTCGTTTTTGTTCTCCTGAGCAATTTTGAGAAGTATGGGCCATGACTCAACCAAACCTTCTAAACAGTTGGCAAGCGAATTCCATCTGATATCATTTGGCAACACTAGTTTTTTGCCTGTTGTAACCGTTACACAGATTATCGGTTCATTATGAACATTGGACCATCCGTCAAGTGACAGACACATACATGCCTCCTACAAGTTTTCAAATCATTTGATTTTTTCTTCATTATAAATTTCATGAAGCAAATTATTAGAAATATCATATTGAGAGGGTGGTATGTATCCAGGCCGTAAAAGAGCTATAGCTTTTCTTACTTCCGGTTGCTCCATACAGTTAAAACTGTTGTTTGTAGCGTAGAGGGCTCTGGCAATCTGTTTGTCAATTTCGTCTGTAGTAGATTTGCTAGTGCGTACGACAAAAGATGACAAAAATCCAGAACTAGAACTTGCTGACCTTGTTTCTGACACTTCTTTTCTTTTTCTACAATCTGGAATGGAAAAACTGGAAAGTGACTGTAAAGGTTGTGAAGTACTTGACGCTAGAAGTACCCTCAACCTTAAAAAAGACAATATTTGAATTGAAAGTTAAAGCGATATCTTTATCTTTAGTAAAAGTTGTTGAAAAAATCGAAAATAAAATTTCAAATTTAAATTCAACACCCTGTATCTCAAAAATGACGCATTTCCGAAAATAAGTTTATTTGACAAATTGGCTTATTTTCTTGAATTCTATGTTGGGTTAAAAAAACATCAACTTAAAAATCAGCCTGTATTCTGTATATCTTTGGAAAATTATAATAAAAATAAAATTCAAAGAAATAAACTTATTTAAGTACTTATTATTATTATATGCCGTTTGTGTACTTACAACTGATTCATTGTCCCTTTCGATTTCTGTATTTGTTTCACTACACTTTTGCCAGTGAACTTTCATCCGTTCGAAAAGACCTTGCATTTCATGCCTACATTTTTTGCTCTATTCCCAGATTTTCCTTCAGTTTTATTAGATTTTTCTATAAAATGTATACAGATAGGGTCTTTTTTCCTTACACTTCTATGAAGAGTTGACATCGTTACACTATTTGCAGATTTTTAGGTAACTTTTAGAAATTTAAAGCAGAAATCACAGGTAGGACTGCTTATTAGACGGCGAATTATCAAATAATGGGAGTTGGGGCGGACGCATCTTTATATAAACAGTATAGGGTTTTCTAAATTGTTCTGACAGGAATTTGTAGGACTGAGCGTCTTTTTGACAGGAACTATCTTCATTAAAATTTGAAGAACGGCGGGAAAAAATCAAAAACGTGTTGAAAATAGCAACTTGTCTTAAAGGAAAAAAATCAATAAAAATTGAAAAAAAAATCTAAAAAAGAAAAATATGTGATTTTGGATGTTTTCCAAAAAAATCATGTTTTTTTTTCAACCCTTGCTTACTAGAGAGCACATTGTTGCCAGGTTACATTTTGCTCGAAATCATCAAAATTGGTGGTCTGTGGATGATTCGAAACAAGTTTTCTTCACAGATGAAACTAGGGTTAGCCTAAAACATCCAGACCAGACGGTCGTGAGCGAGTATGGCGAAAACCAACAGAGAGGTTTGCTACTTGCAATATCTCTGTAAGGATTCCATTGGCCGGTGGCTCTGTTGTGTTCTGGGGTGGCTCTTTTATATTCTGGGGTGGCTCTTTCATGTTCTGGGTGGCTCTTTTATATTATGGGGTGGTATCTGCTTTGACGCTCGCACATAATTAGTTCCTGTCCGTACGAGATCCTTAAATGCTGATTACTATCTTGAGAATATTGTAGTAGAACACGTGATGCCTTTCGGCCATTTTGAAGGATCCAATTTCTTGTTAATGCAAGACAGCGGTTGACCTCACGTGGCTAGGGAGGTACTCGATTATCCTAATCAAGTAGGTATACCAATTATGCAATGGCCACCAAAAAGCCCGGACCTGAATCCGATCGACCATGTATGAGATAACCTCAAAAGAAATGTGAAATGTCATATACTTGCACCTTGAAAGCTGAGGGAACTTGAAAATGCACTTCTTATAGAATGTGAACAAATTCCTCAAGATTTTATCCAACATTTAATTAGAAGCATGCCTTTTCACATAAATGCTGTAATCCGAAAAAAAAGAGGAAACACACGCTACTACTGTCCCAGTTAAAGCATTAATTTATTTCTTTCATAATTTCTTAATTTCAACGATTTTGGTAATAGGTCTTACGAATAATTTTAATTCAAATCTTATACATACATATTCTAGCTAATTTACTTTTAAAGTATCCGAAAATGTTTTTTCTAACATTTAATATAACCAATGTCCATAAGAAATTATTGAAATTAATTCATTATAGCGATTTGTATGATTTAATATGTTGTTGCGTCAATTTTGTCCAGGAGTGTAGTTAGAACACTCGTTGCTGGAGGTATTTTGATACAAAAGTGTGTTTTGGAGGTTCTCTCGATACGACAGGTAGCATGATCAATCTCTTTGAATAAGCCATCTCTTTTTCCAAAATTTTTACCGACTCGAAATGAAAATGGCACGATGATTCAAAATGATGTGCAGCAAGTGCTGTTTTTTTAATTTCTATTCTTTTCATATTTGTGTTGATATATTCTGGTTTTTTGGCATTGTTTAGTTTGCCCTATATAACATTTCCCTCATTCACAGGGAATACTATATATTAAACAAGAATCGGATTTAGCTGGTATCTTGAATTTTAACTGCATTGCTAATTTTCCTGTAGTTTTCAAATTGTAAAAAGCAAACTTGTGAGAATCAGTTAATAAACATTTTTAAATTTTATATGTGGCTCTACGCAGATATGGAAATTGAAAATAGTACTTAACACATTTCTTTGGGAAACAAATCTTGCCTATCCATTATTCGACTTTTATTAATGCTACTGTTAATTAATTTTGTGGGGTAGTTGTTGTTTTTCAATGAGTTCTTCGCCTTAACTAAATTTTCCGAATGGAAATAATTGTCAGAGTAAGTGCCCTTGAAATTAGGTTAGAGGTTGTATTAACTTTTTGGCTGGAAGAGTGTTCTGATACGTAATTCAAAATTCTCCCCGAATCGGTAGGCTTCATGAACCAATTCTGAGTAATTTCCCATTATTATCTCTTATGATCTGGAGATCCAGAAACGGCATCTTGCTTTCTTTTTCTATCTCTAATGTAAACTGAATATTTTGGTTAAAACAATTGAAAATATTTAATACTTCTTCAGATTTGTTAGTAATCTACATAATATTAAATGAAAGTTATATCAAAAGGTAATCCCAATATTATTTTTGTGATTATATAATTAACAACTATATTCGCTAACACCAGGACTGGCAGAATTTCCCACAGTTGTACCTTCTTTCTGTTTGTAAAATGGTCCATCGAATATAAAATAACTTGATTGAAAAATAAAGTGGATTAATTTGAAAAAAAAATACATTGGAATATCTGTATCAGCAGAAATTATTTCCCATTCTGATCTCAAAATCTCTCTGATCAAATTCTTGGGAATATTTGTGAATAAAGAACAATAAAAACAATATCCTTGGAAAATTATTTGAACTCCAGGAATCTTTAATATTATGGTGGAAAGTTGTTGAATTATTTCGAATTTTATGAATGCTAGATTATATTTGGTGAGTTTATACATTTTACTCCCTGGTCCCGATTCCAGTTAAATCCAACTATATGCTTCTGAACAGAATTGAATCTGATAAAACTCACTAAAAAAAGTCCCTTGTATATTTTTTTTTAGTGTTGAGCGGGACCCTCCAATGATTTGACCAGTGGTCCGGATTCAATACTAAATTATAGAACAAAATTGAAAGCTGGCAATCATAATTTGTGATTTTATGTTAGAATTACCTCAAACTTCAATACTGTATACTTACTTAACAGAATAATAAAATATTCGTTATCCAACGCATTATTGGGAAAAACGAAATTTGTTGAAATGGCAATGCATTATGCAAACAAAAAGAAAGTATTCAGCCCTATTATGTCATATAATATATCATCCTCTATTGTCAATTTGTGAAAATTATACAATATGGGTATACTACTCAAAATAAATAAAATATAACCATATTTTATTATCGAGTTTATTTTACTTCTTATTGCTCCTAATTTTATTTTATTTTTGTATAAACTTGTTATATATGTCTAGTTTTGAATTTTTAATTTACTTTATTTGATGTGCTGTATAAACTCATAATTAAAACCTTTTAATTTCATACCGTTTTGGTATGCGTTCAATTCTCTTTAAAATGGTACTCTGACTTATTATTTTTTCTAAACTTACAGAAGTAATTTGAACTTGCCTGCACTGAGATGCATGGTTCTCCGGTTATTACTTAAACAAAAACTATTGTATTGAGTCTCCTTTTAGTAGAACTTGTTAGAAGATTAGGTGGTACCATTCCAACCCTTTATCAGGGGCAACATTAGCCATTAGCTTCAAAAAATTTACATCAAAAAGTAATCTGATAGTAAAATGTAGATGGTAGGTAAGTTGCGTTTATTAAATGCTGGATTTTTAATTCTCATCGCAGAAATTCGTAAGTAAAAGTTTTTTTGTACAAGGAAAATAACCAACACATAAAAAATCACACGTGTAGAATGGATTTATTCCTGTTATTCAAGGGTTGGAACGGTGCCACCTACTCTTCTAACCATTTCTATTGAAAGAAGAGTCAATACAATAATGCATCTCAGTGCAGGAAAGTTCTAATTACTTCTGTAAGTTTAGAACCCTATTTTTCGGAACCTGCTGAACAAGTCAGGGTACCATTGGAAAGAGAATTAAACGCCCTTTAAAATAATGTGCCACTTGACCCCTCTTCCCATTTAAGTTTCTAAGGGTAACATCTATCTAAGGGGTTGAACAACGAGGCCTACAAATATTCATTGAAAGTGTCCCTCTTGAAAATAAAATTGACCTGTTTTTTCGATTCCTCATGTTATTTACTGGAAGGAAGATATTAAGGGTGGGAAGATTTCAAATTGACACCCTGTTTCTGATACTAACGAACGTTACAGTGAGCGTCTGTTACTCTAAATAAAATATATGAATTTATAATCGGGGAAGTGTGGGAGTGTAAACTTTTGCAAAGTACATTTGAACACGACTAACCACCCTTTTGGGAATTCATCCACTGGTCTGGAGTTTTATGCCGGGGTTTATATGGATATGAAAAAAAAAGGATCTTTACTTTAGGAAAATATATATTCTGAAAGCTGGGAATTCCATGTTAACTCAATAAAATGATGAAACAAATTTCATTGAAATTGGGTAAACATTGACATAATTGTGAAAAATGAAGATATAAATTTGAGATGGGTGACTCAGCAGAAACGGATTTTTCATCGTCATTTGAGTAACTTTATTGGGAACCCTAGTTACATCAATAACTCCCGCCCAATTGAATCTACCTCCCTCTAAGTTTAAAAAAATCCAAAAATAGTTAGAACAATCATTGCTGGAGTTATTTTGACTACAAGTGTGTTTCGGAGGTCCTCTCGATACTACCTGATCTAATTTTGAAACCCCGGCTACCCCATTGTGCCAACCCCAAATTTATATTTTCGCAAATAAAAGAAATTTGCTGTTGATTTTTAGCAGTCTGAAGTTAGCGGCCATTTTCTTGCGGCCATTTTTATGTGGCGACCAAATGACCAGTGGCGTTGGGTAATAAATTAAATTCGAAATTTCTTCGAATTTTCAACCAAATTCAGTGTAATGAATGGATGAGGATTTGTAATGGCAATGGGGATTCAATTTAACAGAAAATGGCCGAACACGAAAAATGCAAAACTCCAGAATGATATACCAAGAGATATTTGATATGCCTTCAGATAGAAACTTGAAACCCACCCTCAGTTGATATTTGATAAACGTGTTACTGAAAGGCTATATAAGGATATACCGAGAGATGATTGATTTGCAGGCCGTCGAAGGAGTAGTTTATACCTTTTAAAAAAAAGTCACTGAAAGACTATATAATGATATACCAAGAGATGATTGATTTGCAGGCCGTTGAAGGAGTAGTTTATATTTGTCGGTCGATATTTCGAACTTAGCTAAACATTTTTGAGGGTAGGTTTTGAATTTTTTCGAAATATCGACGAGTATAAATTAGCCTTCTGTCTCGTATATCAAATATCAACTTGGCAAACATTTTTGGGGGGTTTTTTTTTTAAAGGAAACCCCAAAATTTTATCCTCATATATCCTTTCAGTAACACGTATATCAAATATTAACTTGGCTAAATATTTTTGAGGTTGGATTCTAATTTTTTATCCAGAGGCGTACCAAATATATTTTGGTTTATAATTCTGAAGTTTGCCATAAATCCTTAGCCACTTATTACCCTAGGTTTGGTCGAGAATTCAAAGAAATTTTGAATATAATTTATTACCCGACGCCACTGGTCATTTGGCCGCCAGATAAAAACGGCCGCTAACTTAACACCGGTTTGATATTTTTCTACGAAACCATAATTTTGATGATATTGGAAGTTTTGGCGATATGAAAACTACCCCTCGAGCACCATTCATCTAGTCTCAGAAGGAATAAATTTAAAAAAATGTTGCAATGCCCTTGTTGACGTACGTTTGGCATAAAAATATTCTTAGCATCTTTTAAATACGACAAATCCTAAAAAAACACAATTATCACAAAACTCACCCCAAGTCGAAATTTTTGGTCAAAATAGCTAGGGGGTCACAAATTATTTTATGTTCCCTGACATATCGAGAGTGAATACTTGAAAAATTTTTCCATGCCATTGTTTGTCGCAAATAATAATAAATTATCATTTAGCCTTTTCCTATTTCCATTGAAAGATGTTATTTTAAATCGACAATGCATTGCTTCATTGAGTAAAGAATAAGCCCCTGTTGACAACCAACAAAGTAATAAAATATTCATTATTCATTATTCAACGCATTATTGGGAAAAAATAAATTTGTTGAAATTGCAATGCATTATGCAAACATAAGAAAGTGTTCAGCCCTATTATGTCATGTCATATATTATCATCCTCTCTTGTCGATTTGTGAAAATTATACAACATGCGAATATGCAAGATAACTATTCAAAATAAAATAGGAGATAAAGCATAACCATCTATTATTTCACTTCTTATTGCTACTAATTTTATTTTATTTTTGTGTAAACTTCTTATGGATGTGTAGTTTTCAAATTCCTAATTTACATTATTTTATTTACACAATTAAAACCTCTAAATTTCATCCGGTGGGCGCCTCTAAATTGAATATAGTATTTATAATCGGGGGGAAAAATTCGCGATTTGGGCATTCATGCACTGGCCTGGAGATTTATGCACATAAAACTGGAGATGAGAAAAAAACAATTTTGACTGAAGGGCTGCTTCGAACGCTGGGAATTCCATGTCAACTCAATACAATGTTGAAACAATTTCACCTCGCCATATCAAATGGACTAAACCTTGACATTATTGGGAGAAATTAAGATCCAAATTTCTGGTAATGGTTTTTTCATCGTCATTTTGTTGATTATCGAATAAAAAATGGCCGTTGCTGGAAATATTTTGATGGGTAACTTATATTTTTGCATTTTTGGGACCCCCAGTTACCCCAATAACTCACCGCTACTAACGGAAGGGTTGAAATAGTGATGGGATACACACAAATAGTGATGGGATGAACAATGTTTCATGGTAGTACATTATTTTGAACTTTTGTTTCCCAGAAACCACCCCAATATCTCACTCCCCAAATTGAAATATTCGCAATTAGAAAAAAATAATCGTGGCTGGTGATTCTTTCATGCAAGTAACAACAACCCAAATAATATCTCACTCCCAATTGAAATATTCGCAATTAGAAATAAAGTGTTTTTCAAGTGCATAGTGTATACTTTTCAAATTTCATATTTCCAGTTATATTCCAAAAACTAGTTTTAATATTCATCCAAGAATCGAGGAGAGCGTGGAAAATTCTTTATTAAATTTCCTATGTATTTACGAGGACAATATGAATTATTGATTCGCTTTCAAGTGATGCATGTACTGGATTCCTTGAAAATCAGATGAAAAGAAAATTCGATGAAAAATATACAGTGTACATACCGATATTTTATGGATATTTCCGAGAATACATCAATTATTTAATTTTTTATTTATTACTTCAACTATGCAGTATATGAAAAGATGAAACACAATGACACTTAAATACGCATATTCAAATGTTCGTGTTTAGTTTTTTCAACTTCATCACCTAATAAGTAACATTAAATCCCAAGATGGATATATAAAATATTCAGAAACAATGACATACTTTAAAATAAAACGAAAATCCTTGAAATTATGAAAACATATATTTAAACATGGAACAATTGTTATTTATTGTATCTTATTAGTCATATGCTAATGAGATATGAAATGCAATACATTTTATCCACAGCTTGTATGTTGTAAACACGAATACTTTTTCTAAATTGAGGGGTTATTCGATGTTTGTGACAATTGCTGAAAATTTATGAAATATGTTGTTCGAGAAGGTTATATGGATTCTATGACAAATGGTTTGTTCATTATTAGTACCTGGGCGACCGAGCTTTGCTCGGCGTTTTTTTAAATCGTGTTTTTTCGGAGATACTCATTTAGATAAACTTGAAATATTTGGATGTTATAACACCTTCTCATATTTTTTTTATAACCTTACCTACCGGTATTGCTTGCCAGACTTTGGGGCTCAATTACTAGAAGACAAGCAGATTGTGTGGAACACAATGGTGACCCCCACAAAACCTTATTTCAACAAAAAGCTCTCAAGAAATGCCATGCAGTGATGCAATAAAATATGGGATGTTGATTTATAATATTAAATTATTATTGATATTCTTCAAATTGTTGCGTATAATTTTTTTTACTTCCACTATGGCATGAATTTATACAAACTATTATTAGGATTGGTGTATGGATTTTTCAAGTTTCGTTCCATTGGTTTCATAGAGCAGGTCCCTCGTTTTTATGTTACGAAAATCGCTATTTCTTAATTTTCGGACACCCAAGTTACATTGAAAAACCTCCAGGCATTTATTGTATTTATCTAGGCGAATCCGAGGATATTGTACATGGTCCCCAAGACACGAACTGATGTTTTTTTTTTCAGGAATAATTCCAAATTTACTCTGTATCATATCTTCAAATGTCCAAGGATTACCCAATGTAAATAAATTCATTTCACTTATCTCATATTTTGTTCGGATCATTGAAATCCCGAGGGTTGTTACCAGCTAACCAATCCTTAATTGCTTCTCTTGTAGGACAAATTATCTATTTTTACCAGAATCGGTACCACCCATTCAGAGTCCAAAAATGGTGTGGAATAAAAAAAAACATCCGACTGGGGCTGGAAGCTTGGTACCAATCGGCTCACACTCCAGTAACAATGTCAAGAGAAACCTGCCCCAGATACCTTATTGAATGCCATTTCAGGCAATTGCAAAAAGGGACGCGGTGTAGCATGTGACTGCAGAAAAAGTGCTCTGTTGTCTGCGGATTCTGCAATGGTGAATCATGCGAGAATGCTCCAGAGGTTATCATCGAGAGCGACGACGAAGATGAGGCAATGATATTGTTGGAAAACATTTAGGGAATTTAGTATTCTTCAAATTTGTATAAGACACTTTTGTCGTAGGATCAACCGTTGGAAATTGTAAAAAAAATGATACCTTCAATCCAAGATGGCGGACCGCGCCGACCAACATTTTTCAACATTTCTATTCCCAATACACACCCTCCGACGGAGCGACAAATGATTTCCTAAATCAGGTGCTATGTATTTCAATATCCTGAATTTGATTCAACAAACGGAAAAACTTTATACTGCCGTCCAAATGAAAATTCGATTTTTTCAACATTTCCACGCCAATTACACCCCCGCCCCCGGGGCGACAAATCACTTTAAATATCATTTCTCACATTAATCAACCCACAGAATGTGAACATGCAATGCAATAAGCTTGTCATTTTAACGAGGAACAGAGATTTATGCAGCCGAGTTACATTTTTCTCAGTGTATTTTGTGGTTGTGGATAAACTGATAAACATTTCTTAAGAGCAGGTGTTTTCGAATGGTGAAGTAGGGAATAAATCATTGATGAGACGAAATGAATATATATATATATATATTTCATTTCAACTTTATCTGCTTATGCTAATCAAAATGAGTGTCAGCTGTCGGGCCAGTCCCGACTGGGCGTGCCTTAAGTATATATCAAACAACTGGAAAGGGCTTAGAAGTATATATCAGGTCTCAGGATTTATAGCCTATTTCGCCATTCGGAAACGTTTTACTATAAAAATGAAACTGAGTAGGTACTTGGGGTATCCGGAAGAAAATTATTTTCTTCAAAAACAATTATTGCTTGAAAACGCATTTGTTAATATTGTAACGTAAATAAACTTAACTTGGTTTTACTAATTTATTTAACACTTAAATATACAACTTAATTTATATTACTAACTACGCCACTGTATAGCTCGATCGTATGGGCTCGTTCAGACTGTCCGACTTCACTTGAGGGTTGCCTATTTATCTCCGATACAGCATTCTCGATGTTTCGAATTCTGACAGTTGGCGACCGGCGTGTTCCAATTGCTTCCAATATTGACCGTTGTTTTCCGCGGCAGAGCGTCTGGATGGTTCTCGAATATCTACGGGGATGATCTCATCGTTGTCGATGGCAACGCGTGAGGCGACAGGTCCGGCCTAGGTTCGTTACAATGCCCCCTTTTTAAAGACATTTCGTCCCGAAATTTCATCCTTGGAGTGTGACGATATCTGCATGACTCCCCATATCTGCACCGTGAAGTTCGATATAAGTAACACTCCACGGTCTTCATGATCGGTCGTGGAAGAGGGTTACAGCAAACCAAAATCTTGACGCCGCTGGATCTGAATATCGCCTCCAGCATACTTCTTATGACTCTCCAGTCCAACCCATCAATACCACAGGATAATTTTGGAATTGCTAGATCCACCAGATTCTGGTCCACCATAGTATCTCTTAGTTTGGTGAGACTCTTCCAGACATCTTCATAGGACGGTTTATCTTGGGAATGCCTCTTGGTAACTAGGTAGTAGATGTTTCTCTGGCCTTTCTTCAACTGTAGCACCCCACCAACTTCTGGATTCTGCTCCCGCAGTGTTTGGAGTTGACCAAATTTCTTGGAGAACACTACGGCGATGCCCCTGGACATTCGAAGATCTTCTGCCACACAGTGCGCTAGTGCGTAGTCAGCAGGCACCTCGAAAAGGTCTCGTGACTCCTCTCTAGTAACTCCATGTAGAACTTTCTGCCCGTTTGAATACAAGGACATAAACTTCTCGAACGTCATATCATCCTCCGGTGGCCTGAGGGTGCGAACTTGGTCATGGTTTCCAGCGTAAGGGGCCAACCTGTTGAAATGGACGACCCTTGGTTTCCCTCGGGGTGGCTTATGGATTCGGTACACAAGGTCGTTTATCCTTTTCACGATTTTATACGGGCCTTCCCACGAGTTCCGCAACTTTGGTGATAGTCCACGACGACGTTTGGGGTTGTACAGCCAAACCAGGTCATCAACCTTAAATCCTCCAGCGTCGGCCTTGATGTCATAGGTCTTCTTCATTTTATCGCTGGCACTCTGGATGTTCAACCGGACTCGTTCGTGGATGTCGTCCATTCTCTGCCGAAGTTTGCTGACGTAGTCCTCTCCCGCAGTGTCTTGTCCTGGCGGTATCCCAAACTTCAGGTCACAAGGCAGTCGCAGTTCTCGGCCCATTATAATACTAGCAGGAGTTTGACCGGTTGACTCGTGTACTGCGGATCGATAGGCCATCAGGAACAAATGAAGATACTGGTCCCAGTCTCTTTGATGGTCAGAGACAACCTTGGACAAGTGGCGGTTGATCGTCCTGTTCATCCGTTCCACCATTCCATCGGACTGCGGA
This sequence comes from Gonioctena quinquepunctata, assembly GCA_018342105.1. NCBI lineage: Eukaryota > Metazoa > Arthropoda > Insecta > Coleoptera > Chrysomelidae > Gonioctena > Gonioctena quinquepunctata. The sequence goes on from JAFIRS010000288.1 coordinate 476,458, forward strand.
TGTAGGGCCATGGTTCTTGTCTTGCGGATGTTCAGCAGTAGACATATTTCTTGGAAAAGGTTGGATTCGAAATTTCTGCCTTGATCCGAGTGCAGCTCCATTGGAATACCGAATCGACATATCCATTCTTTCACCAAGACGTCGGCGACGGTGATGGCTTCCTAGTTGGGCAGGGCATAGGCTTCCGCCCACTTACTGAAGTAGTCCATTGCCACAAGGATGTATTTATTCCCGTGGTCGGATACGGGAAACGGGCCGGCGATGTCAATGGCGATTCTCTCGAACGGGCTGCCTACGTTGTACTGACGCATCGGGGCCTTGGGTCGTATTCGAGGTCCATTGCTAGCAGCGCATACAGCGCACTTTCTGCACCAGTCCTGGACGTCAGCTTGACAATTGGCCCAGTAAAACCGTTGCCTCACTTTCTGCAGGGTCTTCGTCACTCCCAGATGTCCTCCGGCGACTCCATCATGGATTTCCCGCAGCACTTCCTCTCTTCTGTTCCTGGGAACAATTATTTGGCGTCTGTCTTCCCCACCAATATCGGCCTCCAACACACGTTTCAGGATCCCATTGTCCAGAATAAGAGAGTTCCATTGTGCCCAATAGGACTTAACAGCCGGCGAGTAACCTGCGACTTCCTGCCATGATGGTCTTCGATTGCCCTTCTTCCAGCTGACGACTAAGCCAAGGTCGGGGTCTCTCTCTTGGTCTTTCTGGATCTTGCTGTCATTCCAGTTGTCATCCATTGCCGCGGTTCTACAAAGTGTTGCTTCTTTCTCTTCTGCTCGTCGGCAATGTGAGCAATCATCTGGACATGGTCTTCGCGACAAGGCATCTGCATTCTTATGGCTAGTTCCGGCTCGATGTTCGATCTCGAAATCGAATTCTTGGAGTCTCTCGATCCAACGTGCCACTTGACCCTCAGGATTTTTGAACTGTAAGAGCCATTTGAGAGCTGCATGGTCAGTTCTCAACAGGAATCTTCTTCCATACACGTACTTGTAGAAGTGTTCCACTCCTTTACAACAGCTAACAGCTCTCGCCTGGTGACACAGTAATTGCGCTCTGGTTTGCTAAGCGTCTTGCTGAAATAACCAATGATCTTCTCCTGTCCCTCCTGGATCTGAGATAGGACAGCTCCAAGTCCCACGTTGCTGGCGTCCGTATCCAAAATGAATTTCCCTTTGGGTAGGGGATAGCTCAGTATAGGTGCGTTGATCAAAGCTCCTTTCAGCTTCCTGAATGAGTCTTGACATTCTTCGGACCACTGGAACTTTGTTTGGCCTTCCGTGAGCTTGGTCAGTGGTTTAGCGATGTTGGCGAATCCCAGCACATATCGGCGATAGTATGTGCATAAACCAAGGAAACTTCGAAGTTGGTGAATGTCTTTTGGGATGGGCCAATCCTTAACAGCTTTGATCTTCTGGTCGTCCACTGCTACTCCTTCCCCAGAGACAACGTGGCCGAGGTATCGTACTTCTTTTTGGAACAGATGGCATTTCTTAGGGCTCAGCTTCAATCCGGAGTTCCTCAATCGCAGGAATACTTCCTCCAAGTTTTTCACGTGGTCCTCGAACTATCTGCCGACCACAATTATGTCGTCGAGATACACTAGACACGTGTTCCATGAGAGTCCCTTCAGCACTGTCTCCATCAATCTTTCGAATGTGGCGGGAGCATTACAGAGCCCGAATGGCATAACGGTGAACTGCCACAATCCTGAGCCGATGGTAAAAGCAGTCTTTTCTCGATCTTCCTGAGCGAGTTCTACTTGCCAGTATCCACTCTTTAGATCAAGGGTCGAGAAAATCGTGGAACCAGCCAACGTGTCTAGGGTGTCATCTATTCTCGGGAGAGGGTAACTGTCCTTCTTCGTGACATTATTAAGTTGGCGATAGTCTACACAAAAGCGTGTCGATCCATCCTTTTCTTCACCAGTACGACTGGAGAGGACCAGGGACTGTCAGATGGTTCGATAACTCCTTCTTTTCCCATATCGCTGACTATTTTGTCAGCCTCTTCCTTCTTGGCAAGAGAAAGTCTTCTTGCTGATTGCCGGATCGGTCGGGCACCCCCAGTATCAATCTTGTGCTGGACCACATTAGTTCGACCCCCTTTTCCTTGTCCGGTATCGAAGATGTCTTGGTACTTTTTGACTAAATCTCTTAGTTTGGGCTGTTGAGCTGGTTTTATGTCTTTGGAAGAGATGGCAACTAATTTTTCTAGTTCTGTGGGCAAGTTGTTGGGTTGGCTAATCGTACCTCGTACGCCCCGGATCACAGATGAAACTGACGAGCAGTGCCCCAAAATTGTTCCTTTCTTCAAGGTCACTGGGAAATAATTGACATTCATGACCCTTACCGGCACAAATTTGTCAGCACGCAACAAGGTCTTCCCTAGTGCAATCCCTCGTCCAATTTTCTCATCATGAAGTTTGGGCTCGAACATCACCACGTCTCCACTGCTCGCACTCCCGTCCAGGCGAGCCTCCAGAATGGTTTCAGCCCTCTCAGGTACGCTTACATCTTCAGCCAACAGCACACGGATCATCTCCTCACTTCTCCCATGAAGCACCAGCTCTTCTCCGTTGACACGTAGGACGCCGTCTTTGAAATCCAATTCAAACCCTCTGGAATTCATGATGTCCATTCCGATGATTGCATCGTCTTCGATGTCCGCTACAAGTGCCTGATGTTTCACTTTAGTGCTGCCCAAAATTATTTCAATCGGTAGCTCGCCATATACAGTAGCTGCCTCCCCTGTTGCTGTGCGTAGCTTCCAAGTTGTCGGTTCAATCCGTTCCGGTGTTCTGGCAAAGGAAGGCCCGAGAATTGTCCTAGTCGCACCTGTATCTAGCAGCATGGTGCAAGGCTCGTTATTGATGAGACCGTCTACGAAGACACCTTTGTTCTGTCGTTGAAGGATAGCGACATATGCGTTGTTAACCGGGGCTTGCCGGACACATGCCGACGATTGCCCCTTCTCGTCGACCTTCTTTAGTTTTCCTGCATCGGAGTCGATGAATGTTGGACATTTGCTACGCACGTGTCCAATTTTGCCAAAATTCCAGCATCTTATCTGTCTTTTCTCAGGCAACACTTCCTTAATCACTTTTCTTATGGCAGCTTCCAAGTTAGCAGGCTCCTGTGAGTCTTCCTCAATCGTTCGAACTTTATTTTGGCTTTCGCAGCATTGTTTTGCTGCTTCGAATTCCAAAGCGCGTACCAGTGCGTCTACGAGATGTGTTGGACGAGCTAATATCAACGCTTGTCTGGTTTCTTGGTCACGGAGTCCATCCAAGAGTGCCTGAACCGCTAATCGCTCCATTACATTTTCCGGTATGGCTGGATATGCGAGGCGAACCAAGCGTGCAATGTCAGTTTCAAATTCTTGTAAGGATTCGCCCGATTTCTGACAGCGATTTTTCAGCTGGGAGTGGTATACGTGTTCCAAATGGGCCTGACCATATCGTAATTCTAGATGTTTAATCAGCTGATCATAGTCCTCCTGTTCTTGGGCGGTGAGAGTTTGTAGAATATTCGTCGCTTCTCCACGTAATGCAAGTGTCAGTGCTACAGCTTTCCCCTGCATTCCATCCGTTTGCTTTGGCCGCTGCTTCAAACTGCCGGCGGTAATTTGCCCATGGAGTTTTTCCGTCGAACTGAGGCGGCTTCATGGAAAGCTTCCCTATTTCTGAAATGACCTTGACATCTTTTATACCCTCTTGAACTTTATCCAAGTTCAAACTCAAGTCCAGCATTGCATTTTCGTTAACCATCTCTGTGGAGGGCGCACTATTAATTCGTTTTTCCAGTCTACTGATCGTTTCCTTTATTTTATCTACCTCCGTGTTCATTTGCTCCCTAATTTTATCTATCTCTGTCTCAACGGTTCCCATTCTTTCTTCTAGAAAATTAGCCACACCACACAATTCTTTTATTAGGCCTTCTGTGTTTTCCAGGAACTTCTCTTCCAGGCTTCTTGCATTTTCTTCCAGGCTTCTTGAATTTTCTAGAAGCTTCTCTTCCAGATTTCTAGAATTTTTTAAGCTTCTCTTCCAGATTTCTAGCATTTTCTTCCAGGCTTCTTGAATTTTCTAGAAGCTTCTCTTCCAGATTTCTAGAATTTTGTTGCAGTTCTTCTTTCACGGATTTAGTAGTTTCTTCGAGTTTATTCATTACCAAACTTAAACCACCTCCGGGAACTTCGAATAAAAATGTTTCGGGGTCCTCACCTTCTTGTATAAGTCCTTCTGCAAGTCTTTCCTGGAGTACTTGCTTTTTACCTGTTGTTTCCAGTTCCCTTTCCTCCAATTCCTGTTTCAATTCCGCTACCTTCAAATCCGCAAGGCGCACTTTTCTTGAACACATTTTGTCTTTGACGAGGTATCAGTCTGTTTTACACGAAAAGTTATCAGTTTGTTAAAAATTCACTTCGCGAATTCTTTTCCACGGGCCACCAGTCTATTGTCTGTTTCACGCGAAGAGTGTATCAGTTTATATTCCCACGCACAATTGTCTACTTCGCGAAAACCGGGCCACTGTCTATTTTCTGTTTCACGCGAACAGTGTATCAGTTTATATTCCCATGCACAATTGTCCACTTCGCGAAAACCGGGCCACTGTCTATTTTGGGCGTACAAAAATCAATTTATTTTTCTGACTATCCACTCCACGATCACTTGTTTATTTTCAAAATCCCACTTCTGACACCAATTGTAACGTAAATAAACTTAACTTGGTTTTACTAATTTATTTAACACTTAAATATACAACTTAATTTATATTACTAACTACGCCACTGTATAGCTCGATCGTATGGGCTCGTTCAGACTGTCCGACTCCACTTGAGGGTTGCCTATTTATCTCCGATACAGCATTCTCGATGTTTCGAATTCTGACAGTTGGCGACCGGCGTGTTCCAATTGCTTCCAATATTGACCGTTGTTTTCCGCGGCAGAGCGTCTGGATGGTTCTCGAATATCTCCGGGGATGATCTCATCGTTGTCGATGGCAACGCGTGAGGCGACAGGTCCGGCCTAGGTTCGTTACAATATTTTTTTTGCTGCTAAATATTAATATTAAGGAATCGTCCTTTTTCTTAATCATTATTTCTATTGCATATTCTGAAAAAAAAATTGGTTTATTTTTTATTTGTTCATTTATTAAACAATTTGTTATAAACAAATGGTTTTCCACGCAATATTTTTTTCAGATAATGAAAAATAAAATAAAAACAACCATGTATGATCTTAAGCTTGTATGATCTCTTTCAGTTTTTCATTATTGTAATTGAAATAACATGTAAACTATTGAAGATACGACAAAAACTCTTCAAGTTTTTTATTCACCGTTGAACAATAAATAAATTGTCAAATCGAAGCTCCAACTCAATTATTTATTATCGAAACATGAATATATTTAAAATGATATGAAAAATAGAAAAAAGAAAAAAAATTACACGATTGTTTTAGTATCTGAAAAAAAATAATGCGCGGAAATCCATTAGTTCATAACAAATTGTTTATTGATTAAACAATTTTTTTTCAGAAAATGAAAGAGCAATAGAAATAATGATTAAAAGAAGAACGGTTCCTTAATATTAATATTCAGCAGCAAAAAAAAAAATAATTAACAACTGCGTTTTCAGGCAATAATTTTTTTTCAAGAAATGATTTTTTCCTTAAAAATTACCAATGATTAGATTCCAAAAAAAAATATTATTTTATCATAAACAATGCATTTGTTTATAACAATTATTCAAACAATGACAGAAAAAAATATTATTTTAATGTAGTTTTTAACAATAAAGAAATAAAATAAACAAGATATTAAAAAAAATTGTCAATTTTTTTTTATTATTCCAACAGGGATCTTTTTTAATGCCTTCAAAGAATAGATCCAAGAAGTGGAAAAAAACTCAGGTTTTTAGTTTGAAAATTATCAGGGTTTTTATGTGGTAGCACTTGCACTCGTTGACGATCGACTATGCGCAGGATGCGTAAAGTGACGTTTCTTCCTGTGTGACACGTGTAGAAGACCTGGTTCTACCTTGATCTCTGGTCCCTCCAACAAGGTATTCTGCTTGGCGGCCATTTTGCATGGCATCATTGAATGAACAGTATTTCTTTTCCACGAAAAGTCTATCTTCCATTTTCAAAACCTATAACGAAACGGTCTCTTAATAGCATATCGAGTACATTTGCATCGAACTCACAGCATGAAGCGGTGATTTTGTTGCATTGTAGAATTTATAACGATAGGCATACACTGACTCACTGTCTTTGAAATGGTCGTTGAACAATTTTGTCAAACCTGCATACTCCTTTTCTTCTGGTTCATTGGGTAATGCTAGATTGTAGATGAATCTGTAGGCTTCTTCTCTAAGAGCGTTCAATATAATGGCACGTTTTTTTGAGTTGTCCGTTATACAATTCACTACGAAGTAGTTATCCAGTCTGCTAATGAAGATTGTCCAATCACTAGTATGAGGATCAAACTCTCTGATGTGTCCCAAATTCGCCATTTTATCGTATTTGGTAACAAACTCAAATTTATAATGGTTTATCGCTCGTCGCCAATGCTTATTCTGGGAGTTTTAATGTTAGTTTGAGGGCACCGATGGCTGGTCAGGTTGACGAGAGTCTTATCGTTTCCGGGAAACATACTAAATAGTAACACTCCAAACTTTATTTTCTCAATTATCTACCTCAATACCTTCACTTCAGTTCCCGTATAAGCGTTCAACGCAGGAAATAGGAACATAGCTTAGATTTTAGAAAGCATTTCACTTAGATATAGGGCAAAGTCGCTAAGACCAGCGCGACGTCCCCCTACTGCCCCTGTTCTGGGGCGTACGAGACGTTTGGAGGTTGGTGTAACCGTCTAACTTAAATTGCAGCCACAAATTCTCCCCGACCCCATTTCCATATCACAAATCCCTGCCGCCCACTAGACCTTCTAGGACGACAAATTTGTGATATAAAGAAATGTACATATATAAATGAAATGTAGATGTCCCGTACTAGTAACAGTTTAATGAATTATTTGAAGAAGAAGAAGAAGAAGAGTCTTATCGATATCTGAAGCCAAGCATCGTCGGTCGTGGTTAGTACTTGAATGGGTGACCACCGGACAAGGAAGTACCACGTTAAATGTCCTAACAACTGTAGCGTAGTAACATATTCGCAGCTGCAGACGTCTTATCAATGAGCACGAGATAAGACGATAGATATGCCTGAGCTCGTTAAAGAACCGTACCTCTGAAACAACAGAGGATTCGGCAAAATGTCCGGTTGGGAGGAGTGTGCTCACCGGCTTCGGTGTTGAGCCTTGATAGCAGAAATATGCCGACGTTAAATAAAGAAGCCACATCATCCTTTTTTAGCTCTATTTTCACCTCTACATGAAAATATAAATATTGGTGATAGATTTCCGAGAGGTGGGACATTTTTAGGAAATTTCCTGCTCTCTAATGATCTTTTTTTCGATTTCAAATTTCTGCAATAGTTTTTGAGATACTCGCGAAAAACTAACCACCCATCCCCTTTTTTTAACTGAATTGTTTATAACTTTTGCAATTTTTTCGGTGAAGGCGCACTCAAATTCGAAAAAAAGCAACATGTTGATCAGACTACTAGCCAAAACGGTACAAAATGTTCCATATTTGATGAATTGAAGAAATGAAAACATATTAAGCAGATTACACGGAGAAAAATCCTGACGGTATATTTCTAACAGGTATTTCACACTTAATGCAGTCCTAGTAACAGGGTTCAAAAATATGCTTCATTACAATATCTCCATTTATTTTTTGTGAAAGAACACTGCGGTAATTAATTATTGTAAGTATACTGAGCCATGCAGTTGCCATTTAAATAAATTCAAACCTATTGAACTTTAATAGTCTCTTCTTATCTCAACATTTATCTCTAAAAAAGTTTTTCAACAGAATACTGGGAAATGATCTCACACTCAATTCGAAGAGGTTGTGTAAAGAAGGAAGTCTCCTACTAAATTTTTTATAATATCCGTTCTCTGAGGGCTGTACTAAATATCACAAAGGTTTCATCATTAAATGTCAAAAAAGACAGCCTATGAGCAACATTCCCTACATATTTGAAGTCAGCAGGATGGCTAAAAAGCGCTACAATGTTCATTTGTAAAATACGTGCCTGGACACCTTTACTTTGTCCTCTCACATATTCGTCCAATATCGTATCCTTTCCCGCGGCCATCGCTAAAAGAAATAATTTTCTCTTTGAGAGTAGCCAGTATTGAAGCTGCAATATCGGTTTTTTCATTCATGCTATATAAATTCATAAATCTGCATATGAAGTCGGAAGCAAAACGTATCATATTATAAAAGAATTATTTTTATCTGACGTTAACAATAACCTTTCTTTCAAAAATGTATTTGAAACGTGTTATGAATCGGGAACTGCCGACTTTCAAATTCGTTTCCTCTCGAATAAATTCCTGTTCCTGTACAACTGGTTAGCATTTTATATCTGACCCATATTGTGCACCTCATTGAATATTGAATTATATTAGTGGATTAGAGTGATTTTGCTTGCGTGGGCCATGTTTATCGAAATATTGACATATATCTCTATACTTCGTTCCACAACAGATCAAATAAACCAAGTTTCGAATAATTGCCACCACAGCAACCAGAACATATAAAGTACCCTATATTTTACTGCATTGTTTGCAGTAAAGAGACAATTCTAAAGTTCTTATACAAGAACTTACATGTTTCTTCCAAAGAATGCAAAAGTGTTGAGCGTTTTGAAGAAAAGGGGACTAACGAAGACATTAAAATATATCTCACTAAAAACATAAATGTGAAAAAGGGACAAAGTTCAGGGTTATTGGAGTTGAGATCTGAACGGGTGCCAAGTTACATAGCAGTTCCTTAGCATATGCCGCGTTTCAAGGGCGGATCTATGGAGGGGTAATGGAGGTAATTTCCCCCCGACTGATCCATAAACAAAAAATACTATAATATATAAAAAAATATCCTTTTTTTCCTGCTACTATATACCTATAGCATTAAAAATAGGTTACCAACACACCCCGACAAACATGAATATAATACACGTAATCGAAATAATTTATATATCAATCATTATAAACTGATTCTGTATAAAAAATCCCCTCTATGTGCAAGCAGTGATCTAGACAATAGGCTGCCTTCTGATGTAAAAATGGTAAATAATTTGAAACATTTGAAATCTTAATATTGAGGAACCTATATCTAAAAGACTGTCAAGAAATGGCCTCTTCAGGTGGAGATGATAATAATAATAATAAATGTCTTTTATTAGCACAAGTAGAAGGATACAATATTATATGGTTATATGAGACCGATGGCGAAGTCTAGCTTGAAGATATTCAACTTATTCATCAGAGGGTCAAATGCCCAAAAAATAGAGAAAATTAATTCTCATAAATAAAATTTAGAAATTTTTAGGCGAGCTTTTATACAAATGCACTCAAAAGGAAAACATAATTTCTTTAATTGTTTGACCTAGGTTATTCTTGCCGCTCAAGAATACCTATTTTATATTTGCGGCAAAATTTTGAATCTGCTACTCACAGAATAACCCAGGTCAAACAATTAAAGGAATTATTTTTATATTTTTAGTGCATTTGTATAAAAGCTTGTCTTATTTTTTTTATCATTTTTATTTAATTATTATTAGTCATTCATGAAATCCATCATCTCATTGAATTCTGACAAAAATTGATGATCTCCAACCTCAAAAGCACGCACATACCAACTTAGAATGGAAATGGAATGACCATAATAACAAAACACGTCGCCATCATGCAGCTGTCAACTTGCATTGATCAATTTTGACATGATGTCCAACCCCAATAACCCCCACATACGAATTTTGAATGGGATAGGGCTATAATCACAAAACTCGTCATCATATTGGAGCCGCCATCTTGAATTCGTGGATTTTGTCAAAAAATCGTGATCTCCGATCCCAAAAACCCCCACATACCAATATTTTTTGGAATCGAGCTTTAACCACAATACTCGTAGCCATATTGGAGCCGCCATCTTCAATACACGGATTTTGACAAAAAAATCATGATCGCTGTGCCTGAAAATCCCTACATACCAATTTTGAATAGAATAGAACCATAATCACCAAACTCGTCCGCCATATTGGAGCCGTCATTTTGTTTTTTCTCTATAAAAAATTCCATAATGCATTGTCACCGGAATTATGAACATCTGTCAAATTTCACGTTAATCCGACAACTAGAAGTGGGTCAAAATTCACTTGCAAGATTTGAACTAAAACATATATACAAATATAAATACATACAGTGCTTCTCAAAAGTCCCCTCCCCCCCTCTTATCTTTGGAACGATTATACATAAACAAGTGAAATTTGGAAACTGAATATTAAAAGTTGTAAACTTCCCTACTAGTGCTGATAGATGACGAAATCGCCAAAGATGACGTCACAAGGCCATTGTGACAAATAATTTCAAATGGAACCCTACGGCAAGCGACACCTCTTTTAAAAGGTGTCGAAAAAACCTATTTAATGATACTGATTTTGTTTGTGTTTATGGCAGTTTTGGCAACTCGCTTTTAAAAAACTCAAACCTGTGATAAATTGAATCAGTTAATCAGTCTCCCTAATTCGACGTTTTTGTAATTGTCCAAGTTTTTGTACATTTAATAATTTGTGTATTGTTGATCGAACGTTTAACTGTTTTAGCAGCTTTTGATACTTTTAATATTTTTGTACATTTTAATAATTTGTTAAACTGTTGTGAGCCGAACGTTTGAGTGCTTCAAGAAGCGAAATGGTACTTGCTTTAGGTGATGAAGTAGCAGCAATCCTAATTCTTGGTGAAACTGGACAAAATATTCATGCAGTAGAACGCATTTTTAATGAGAGGTTTCCCGATCGCCTCGTTTCGAGGACTTATTTAAGGGAGCTTCTTCGTAAGTTTGAAACAACGGGTAGTAATAATGATGCGAAACGATCTGGCAGACCACAAATTTCTGATGAGACAAAAATTGATATACTGGCAGAAGTAATAGTTAATCCTACTTCTTCAACAACTCACGTTGCATCTACCTGTGAAGTCAGTCGAAGTACAGTACACAGGGTGTTGAAAAAAAAAACAAATTTCATCCATACAAATTAAAAATGGTTCATCAACTCTCAGACGACGACCCAGACCGAAGACTAGAATTTTGTGAAAATGTGGAAACTAAAATTAACCAACAGCCAGACTATGTCAAAACAATTTGTTTTAGTGACGAAAGTACTTCTATCTAAATGGAAATGTAAATACACAGAATGTGAGGTATTGGAGTGACGCAAATCCTCACTTGTTTCGTGAAACACATACCCAATTTCCCCAGAAGGTGAATGTTTGGGCAGGTATCCTGGGAAACCACATCGTTGGGCCTCTTTTTTTAAATACTAATTTAACTGGTGAGGTTCATCTGGAGCTGTTGCAAAACGCAATAGAACCGTTAATCCTTGAAATTTTGGAAGATAATCCAGATGAATTCGGCAATTTGGAAATAACATTCCAAAAGGATGGTGCTTCTTCACACTATTACGGTGCAGTAAGACGGTATTTGGATGAGGAGTATCGTGGTAGATGGATTGGACGACGAGGTTCAACGGAATGGCCAGCTCGATCGCCGGACCACACACCTTTGGATTTTTTTCTGTGGGGGTACCTTAAATCGAAGGTTTACGCCACTGAACCTGACAATATTAACGTTTTAAAATAACGTATTGTTGCAGAATGTGAGGCTGTTTCTGCAGACACATTTGCAAAAGTACGAGAAGAGTTTAAAAATAGGATATTTCACTGTCAGGAAGTAAATGGAGGTCACTTCGAGCAATTTCTTCAAGTAGATACTGATTCTTAAATCTGTAATTAATATCATACTGAATGGAATTTAAATTTTAATGTTTACTAATGAGCCATTAAAACTGCCATAAACACAAACAAAATTAGTATCATTGAATAGGTTTTTTCGATACCTTTCAAAAGAGGTGTCGCTTGCCGTAGGGTTCCATTTAAAATTATTGGTCACAATGGCCTTGTGACGTCATCTTTGACGATTTCGTCATCTATCATCACTAGTAGGTAAGTTTACAACCTTTAATATTCAGTTTCCAAATATCACTTGTTTATGTATAATCGTTCCAAAAATAAGAGGGGGGAGGGGACTTTTGAGAAGCACTGTACATACAAATGTGAAGTTAAGTAAAAGCTTGTAAAACAAGAAAACTAATATATAAAATACATCGTCCTGGAGTTTTGTGGGAGATGGAGTGACTTTATTTTGTTAGGTACTGCATTTCCAAAAAAATGTGTAAACAGATTCGAGATTTCTTTAGGGTTAGGGGTAGGGTCTTGAGTCATTTTCAACGATATAGGGTTGGACATTCTTGAGTCATTTTCAACGAGATTGATAGGATATCCTTACTTCTACTACATTTCTTGTTCGCCATTTTTTAGGTTTATAATTTGGATTGGCGAGTTTTTGAGAGAATGATCAAATTTTTTTTTTTACATATTTTTTGATTTATTTATTTTTTTGATTTCCTCTAGTTTTCGTTAAGTATTTTACAATCCAATTTTTTCCGTAACCAGTTGAGATATTTTAGCTTAACAATGTCCTTGTTAAGTTCCGACGAAAAATTCATTTTTAAATTTTTTATCCACTGGACTCCGTTATAAAACGTCATAATAGACCTGTCATTCACTGGAGTGCAAAATGTTAGTTTACATCCTGTATAATATCTCATTTTATAGGACTTTTTTATCTCCATTACTTCTCTCATTAAAATATTCCGGTCCGATCATTAGCTTTTGTTGTGTGTCGTACTTGTATTTCACCTTCTATTATCAGAAAAAAATCGTCTCCGGCTTCAATTTAACGACGTGGTTATCATATCTAGTATGCAGTACATTATAGGCCAGTCATTGTAGTAAATTTTCCAGTTAAAGCCCAACATGATTTGGACTGAAATGTTTTTTGTCTTGATAGGTTCGGAAAATGTGCAGATTGATATTCTGAAAAGTTCTCCAGCCTAGCGGGTCGGGAATATAAAAAAATGCAAAAATGTTTTAATTTTTAATTCCGGAAATATTTTCGAGGAAGAGCGGCTATTTTCACGTAAAAAAGGTCTCGACAGTTATTTTCCCAAATCAAGTGAGAAGCAATCATTTTCGTAGTATTTTATTGTATAAGTAAGTATAAAAAACTATTTTTTTAATGCGGCCCCTATACTAATTATCATTGTCAGCCTTTCCATTTTCTCTTGTTATAGTATCACTATGGCTGTATTCATTGTTTTTTTCAGCTACATCTTTGTCGCCTTCGATTTCGTTTTCATCTATTACTCTGCAATGACAATTTCATATAGCAGAATATAAATGCAAATTCAAACTGGAAAAACTAACCTGTATTCCAAGTTCCTCCTGATTTGAACGTAATCCAGTGAACACTAACACTATAATAGTTTCAGTCACTTAAACCAATTTTTACATATGAAAACCCACTTCTATTTTAGTTTTTGAGCACTCACAATTTTAAATTCTACTGATCATTTCACAACGGTCACAATTAAGAAAGTAAATAATTAACACACGTGTTGATCTCGACTCCGAAATTCACTCGTGTAAACGTAAGCATGCAGACGATTGCGCACCACGCCGCGCACACACGGATACAACACACAGTCAACGACTCGGAGCAGACAATGGGAGCCAGAAACTCGACGTCTCCCCTTTTAAATTTCTACATGAAAAATACCGTTGGGTTTAAAACGCGTAGCTCCATGGAGAATTCTAATACATGCAAAATGTTCCTTTAACTCTCTTTTCCTTAATCCACGAGATTCAGAATTTATAGGTATTTGTGCTACGAATGGCAGTACAGACTGTCGAAATAGCCATTCCGCTTATGATGTGTTCAACCAAGTACTATTCAAAATTTATGGAAATACAATACTGCATACCAATATTCTACAAGTAGATACTTTTCCCTTGAAAACCCCGTTTACCTTATGGAAATGCGTGCTTTCTTCGTCGAGATTCGAGCACTTTCATCTAATTTAGCACTGAATTTTCAGAAATGTTTAAAATGCTACTTATTTTGATCAAGATCGCAGTGGGGCCAATAAACATAGTAATCCTCAGATGAACATATTAATTGAGCGTTTTCTGCAGAAAGAAGATGTCTCAATCATTTTCAACATTCACCAAATTATTAATTTAAGGTAGTTGTCGTGAAATCCACTTCCAATCAGATTTCGTTTATATTCATACCACTTTTAGTTAACGTTATTTCCTGTATCATATTAAATTTTTGGAATCATTTACCATACCGAAAGCGAGATATAAGGCTTCAAAGTTGCAACGTTTAACACGTAATCCCTATAGTGAGCTACCGCAGACACCACATTTTAAGGCATAACTAAAAACCCTCCATTCAGATCTTTTTGAAAAACTAGTATATTATTGAAAGGTGCGTAAAAAAATGTATAAAAAAAATTTAAGACGCGTAGCCATACAGTTATTTATTTATTGTTATAAGAAGTTTCTAAATGATTGCGTATGAGAAGTGCAAGATGGTGAAGGCTGAGAATCGTGGCAACGCCTCAAGCGATCGCTGGTGATTTAAATAAACGAGAGCGCGAGGGTCTTGCTGTTTTGAATTGAACTGTGTTTTGGAACGCACAAATTTATGAATAATAATTGTGAATGATTGCGTTAATTTATACTGATGCATTTTAAACATATTACAATGGGAATAGATATAAAATAAAATGTAGTTTCAACGAGTAACGGCAAAAAACAGTGCATTAACTTTATTGTATTCATACATTTGTACAACACATGTACTTATAACATAATTCGAATATTTTTAAACATAAACAAAAATTATTCAGATTTCTAACAGGCTAAAAAAATATAACGTATAACTCTACAAAAAAAAACAACAATGAATGTAATATTATTTATTCTTGACTATTATACTAAGTAATCACTTGATTGACTAAACATTTATTTTTAATTCATTAATGATTTTAGTTAATGCTTTCCTATTTTTAGTAACTCTAGGTTTTCCATTCTCCAATTTTTCAGTCATGTGATTAATCACAGCTTCTTCTCCTTCATCGTGATACATTTGTTTCAGAAAATGGTATGTTACATTTGGTTGCGCATTTTTTTTTAATAAATCCCGTGATATAACATTTTTTAAGGCACTTAATTGGGTAAATTACGAGATATTCTTTCGTTCTCAAGTCTCTCTGAAATACATTCTTTATATAATTTCATGTATGTTGATAAGTCTGACACTTTACCAATAAAACGAACTAATTTCTGTAAAATGTGTACATCATACATCGCTTCGTGGAAATTATCTGATGTTTCGTTTGGTATTAAATCTTTGGCTAATTTTGATAGCTGGAACATTCCTGGCCCTTTTCGATCTGGAAACGTTTTTTTTTTAAATAATTAAGCTATCCACAAATCCTGCTATCAGTATTAAATCTTCTATTAAATTATTATTAATGATTGCTCTTAGTAATCTAGGTACATCGAATCTCGCATTATGCGCAACGAGTAAATTTGGAGTTGTAGATAGATTCAAAAATTCTTTAAATGCTACCAAACAATCTACTAAATTTTGTGAATCGACTTGTACATCATTCAAATATAATTGACCAGAAATTGTACTCAGTCCCGTACTTAATGCCAAGTTCTTTGAGATTAACAATGCGATTTTCTTCACACACATCATTTTCATCAAACTGTTTTTTGTTCGTATTTCGAGCCTTACAAAATTCAGACAATTTATGTTTCCTTTTTTCAACTTTTGCTTTAGCAAACCTACCAGTTTTTGCGCGAAATCGATCCATAGCTTTGACTGCTTGTTCATAAGAGTATCTTGAACAGCTAAATGCGAGCGATCGTTGGATTGCGACGTTGCCAACAGTCCAGTCATGGCTTATTTGCTGTATCACGCATGCTAATTGCGTTTCTCATCGTACAGTTCCCTTGAAAAATATCCCTCTAATACGGCGCTTGAACATGTATTGCATCGCGCTACAATTGAGACTAATTTTTGATAGTGTTTGTAGCCCGACAACTACCTTAATGAGTAGATTTTCGGAAATTTTTGATCACATTAATGCAAATTTTTAAATCAAGTTTATGTTGTGGTATCATAAAATAATATATACCAGAAAGCGCAGGCTTACCTTTCTGACGCATTTTTACTTTCCAAAATTGTACCATTTTTGGCGGAGAAATAGCAGCACTTTCATCAATCGTTTACAGAAACACCGATGATTGGCGGCAGGAAACATATGTTGTAATCTGTATCTTACCCCTGGCTTTGTCTCTTTCCTGCTAACAAAAGAATATATTTCAAGTGTTGAATTACCGGTAGTTCAGTCGGAATAATGAAGAAGTAAACAAAATTTAAAATTGTCGACGTTTCGAAAGCTTATTGTTTCATCTTCAGGACAGGGAAAAATAGATACACAAAAACAACATTTAGGTTGGTTTACCTTGTCCACAAAAATAGAAAACTACTATCGACATAATACGTAAATACATACAGGGTATATCTTCATCAGTTAACGCGACAGTGAAGGAAACATCCAACTAAAATATTTTTTGTTATTTTGACACTTTTGGTTTCTTCGCGAGTGACGTAAGCTTTTTTATTTTCAATGGGACACTCTGTATTTTATGAAATTTTTGGATTCCTCTCATGATTCTGATTCAAACTCATGTATCATACCCTATACAAAATATGAACCGTTTTTGGATTATTCGAGTTTTTCTAGAAAAAGTGGCAAATGCAGCTTATCAACATACGCTATTTTCATGTGAATTACAATTTTTAGTGATATGCAGTTACTAAATCATGAATTTTGTAGGTTGAACGGATCACTCACCATTATCACATCCACTGAATAATTTACAGGGTGCGCAAAAAAGTTGGTCAGAAAGTGAATCAGATACATTGAATTTTTTTTTTCAAAACCCCATTTTTTCTTCTCATGATTGAATTTTATTATGTTCTAATTCACTTCCCTATACCCAAAACCTATAGTTTCGGAGATATTCCATAATAGAACTTAATTCTGCATATTAACTGCCTCAAATTCTGATTTTTCTAGTGAGCTGAGCATATCTACCGACAAATGAATTAAAGTTGTTTACTTTCAGATTCATCATCTGAAGTGCAATATGGCTCGTGTTTGCTATAATAACCAAGATTTCGTTATTTTATTAGTGATTCATGGCGAATGCAATAAGGTTTTCACAAAAACATGTGATACTTTTGCTACAAGATATTTTTGGAAACCAAAACCATCTCCAGACATCATCAGAAGATCAATATTCAACCTTACAAACTATGGATCTGTCAAGAGGAAGATTATTAAAACTAAAACGGTAGTGGACAACGATGAAAATAAAATTACAGTGCTTGGGTACTTCGCAGCTTTTCAGAACTATGGTTGAAAGATGCTTCAGGAGATTTGGTAATAAATAAAATGTCCATGCTGAGAATATTGGCAAAACACAAATGGCATCCTTATTCTCATAATTCAGTTCATGGTCTAGTCGACAAGTGAGTTTCCTGCGAAAAACAGTTCCAAGTCTTCTAAAAATATGAGCGATGGCTCAATCGATTCGGGATGTCATTCTGAACAAGATGTATTTTTTTATTTTTTCCTCCGACGAAAATTTGCTATTTTTTTAACAGAAAACAAAAATGGCCTTAGTTTTTTAGCAGTGGCTCAAAAACTATTGATATAGCACCTCTCGAGAGAGCAATGCACATATATTTTTTATAATATCAAATATGAATTTTAAAATTCAAAAAATAAAAATCAACTGAACACTTGAAAGAAATTCCGTTGAAACATTTTTTTTCATTGAATTTTGATAATGTGAGGCTATTGTTAATTAAGTATTTTTTTTTGAACCGTTGATTTTATTAAAAACCGAATGCTTCGTGTCTCAGATTCATTCATTTACAATGATCATTCACTGCTCTTAAACTCGCCCAAAAACCTAAAATATATATAATTTTTTCACAATCAAATAAAATATGTTTGTATCCGAAACCGATTAAAAAAAAACTCCTTGATATGGATTTAAACCCGAGTCTCCCGGGTGAGAGACTGACGCGATAACCACTAGTCCACGAATATTATTGTTAATCATTTCATTTACTATTTAGTATCCCTTATAATTTATTGTAGGTTTAGATATAGTAGGTATTGGGGACTGGAAAAATTAGACACCATTTCATTATTGCTGACGTTTCGAAATTCTTTAATTTCTTTTTCAAAGCTAGAATAAAACACAATGTAATAGGTTATGAAACATGATATGATTAAACTTTACCTCTATGGGTTGTGTCATGGAAATAATAAGTACAGTACAAACATGGATTGTGAAACAATCAAAACCATATGGTAGTATTTTATCGTTCTGAAGAGAAAACATTAAAAACATTAAAAACATACAATAGTTGAAATTACTAATTCAGACACCTCTTGGGTAAATGACAGCTCTAACCTAGGCATATTTTCACAGTGATTCATACACCGATGTTCCAAAACTATGGTGACGTCATACTTCTATATCAGGTGGCGCTTTATAATATGATAGTTACATGAATCCTATTCACACTTGACAATTCTACATAGACACTTACAACACAACGGTGAATATTTACAATCACATATGGGGTAAGAATTATAAGAATCCAATTATGTGGTTATAACATCGTCCCAATTTTTGTACGTCAGTCCTAAAGTTAATATGATCTTGATTGTTATTGATGAAGATCATTTCACTGACATTCTCGTGTCCTCAAATTTAAAATTATGTTTTGTCGAAAAATGATGTGTCGCTAAGGCAGTTTTATCATTTTTATTGATATGTTTTTCATCGGAATCTCGTTTATGTTGTGTTAGTCTCATTTTTAGGAATTGTTTAATTTGTCCAATGTATTCATTCCCACACTCACATTGGATTGAATATACTACATTGGACCTTAAACCAACAAGATTTTTATCTTTCAATTTAGAAAATAGGTTACCTACAGCTTTAAGGTATCATTATTAAACAGTATACTTATTTGTGGTGATAATCCATTCATAAGGGGGAACCTCACATATTTGCATGGCAATTCATTATGTCGATTGGAGTCAGTTTTTTCCCAGTATTTTATCTTAATACTATTAATGAAATTTATTGGATATCCATTCTGTATTAATATCTAGGTAACTATTTCCAAGTTATCCTCATGAAATAAAGGGTGGCTGAGTTCAATCGCTTTGTAAATTAAATGTTTAACAATACCTACTTTTGTACTCAAGGCATGGTTGGAATAATAATTCAAGATTCTACCAGAATTGTATGGTTTTTGATGCCAATTCGAAATTAAAAGTCCACCATTCCTCCGGTACACTATGGTATCTAGAAAAATGATTGCACCTTCAATTTCTCTTTCCAGTGTAAATTGAATTTTATTATGATATTGACTGAACACCTTCAGGACAGTGTCTACCTGGTTATTTGGTACTACTAGAAACGTATCATCAACATAAATTTAAAAAAAGGGTATATCAAATGCGAGTTTGTTAATACAATTGTATAATAAGTTATTCATTACTATATTGGCTACTACGGGGCTCGCAGGATTCCCCATTGCTGTGCCATCTAGTTGTCCATGCAAAACGCCATTGAACGAGAAATAACTAGACTCAAAATAGAAAGATACTAATTGTAAAAAGAGATCAAGAGGAATATCAGTGTATGCTGCTGAGATGTAATCCCAATCTTCTCTTATAATCTCTATTGTAAGAAACTTGGGGATGTTAGTAAACAGAGACACCACGTCAAGTGATATCAAAATATAACCATTGGGTATTCTTATATCTTGTAATTGTGAAACAAAATCCATCCAATTCTTGATATAAGAATACCCAATGGTTATATTTTGATATCACTTGACGTGGTGTCTGTTTACTAACATCCCCAAGTTTCTTACAATAGAGATTATAAGAGAAGATTGGGATTACATCTCAGCATACACTGATATTCCTCTTGATCTCTTTTTACAATTAGTATCTTTCTGTTTTGAGTCTAGTTATTTCTCGTTCAATAGCGTTTTGCATGGACAACTAGATGGCACAGCAATGGGGAATCCTGCGAGCCCCGTAGTAGCCAATATAGTAATGAATAACTTATTATACAATTGTATTAACAAACTCACATTTGATATACTCTTTTTTTTAATTTATGCTGATGATACGTTTCTAGTAGTACCAAATAACGAGGTAGATACTGTCCTGAAGGTGTTCAATCAATATCAATCATAATGAAATTCAATTTACACTGGAAAGAGAAATTGAAGGTGCAATCACTTTTCTAGATACCATAGTGTACCGGAGGAATGATGAACTTTTAATTTCGAATTGGCATAAAAAACCATACAATTCTGGTAGAATCTTGAATTATTATTCCAATCATGCATGCCTTGAGTACAAAAGTAGGTATTGTTACAAATTTAATTTACAAAGCGATTGAACTCAGCCACCCTTCATTTCATAAGGATAACTTGGAAATAGTTACCCAGATATTAATACAGAATGGATATCCAATAAATTTCATTAATAGTATTAAGATAAAATACTGGGAAAAAACTGACTCCAATCGACATAATGAACTGCCAGCAAATATGTGAGGTTCCCACTTATGAATGGATTATCACCACAAATACGTAGACTGTTTGATAATGATACCTTAAAGCTGGCTTTTTATACTACCAAAACTGTAGGTAAACTTTTTTCTAAATTGAAAGATAAAAATCCTGTTGGTTTAAGGTCCAATGTAGTATATTCAATCCCATGTGAGTGTGGGAACGAATACATTGGACAAACTAAACAATTCCTAAAAATGAGACTAACACAACATAAACGAGATTGCGATGAAAAATATATCAATAAAAATGATAAAACTGCCTTAGCGACACATCATTTTTCGACAAAACATAATTTTGAATTTGAGGACACGAGAATCCTGGATTATGAACCCAACTACTATAAACGTAATGCCAGTGAAATGATCTTCATCGATAAAAATCAAGATCATATTAACTTTAGGACTGATGTACAAAAATTGGGACAATGTTATAACCACATAATTAGATTCTTATAATTCTTACCCCATATGTGATTGTAAATATCAACCGTTGTGTTGTAAGTGTCTATGTAGAATTGTCAAGTGTGAATAGGATTCATGTAACTATCATATTATAAAGCGCCACCTGATATAGAAGTATGACGTCACCATAGTTTTGGAACATCGGTGTATGAATCACTGTGAAAATATGCCTATGTTAGAGGTGTCATTTACCCAAGAGGTATCTGAATTAGTAATTTCAACTATTGCATGTTTTTAATGTTTTCTCTTCAGAACGATAAAATACTACCATATGGTTTTGATTGTTTCACAATCCATGTTTGTACTGTACTTATTATTTCCATGACTCAACTCATAGAGGTAAAGTTTAATCATATCATGTTTCATAACCTATTACATTGTGTGTTTTATTCTAGCTTTGAGAGAGGAATTAAAGAATTTCGAAACGTCAGCAATAATGAAATAGTGTCTAATTTTTCCAGCCCCCATAACCCACTATATCTAAACCTACAATTATTGTTAATGTTATGAAAATAATGGTTTTCAATTATTCATTGCCTCACTTGAAAACCCGAGGCTTTTTAGTATCCTGAAAAAGGTATATTTCGAATAAAATATCAAATCACTGTAATAGTGAGTTGAGAATCCCTTGTTTAATAAATTTTGCGTTTCCCGTTTCCCTTAATAGGAATTGACATATAATTTTATCGCAAAACAATATCGAATCTACTGGTGGTTTTATCAGTATAAAACAGCGAGAAGACGTTTTATCACTATAAAACTGATCTCACTGGTTCTCTGTTTGAAATTTCGACCATTTGATTGGCTCAAAAATAATAGGGAAATAGTCTCTCAATTTTTTTTGAAATATTCGAGAAAGCATTTTGCTTGGAAATTTTACTGAGTGTGATTTGCGGTCTTATTATTTGATTAAACCACGAAAGCGAAGTTGAAATTGCACGAGTTGAATTTTCTAGGGGCAAAATGCTCTAGGGAAAATTTAAAAAATCCTCTAGTACGAATGATATTTGTTGAGAATATTTCCCGAATCACAATTGAAACTGAATAAAACTACCAGAATTCATGTTATATTCGAATTTTCAACGTGGAAAGTTACAACTCTTCTCGTTCAAAAATCGAAGAAATCGTTTTACAGATTCATTCATTCATTCTTACTGATTATTCACTGCTTTCAAACTCACTCAAAAACTCAAAATATATATTCACTATGAAATAAAATATTATTGTAGCTGAAACTAATTTTGACAAAAACAAGATCAACTGCTTGAAATCGAAACCGAGCCTTTCGCATGACAGTCTGAAAAATAAATGGTATATTTAAAAGTGGTTCTCATTGATCGTCGAAATATTCAATAGATAAATTTTTTATCTACCTATGATCATAAAAAAAGGCAAATGGCAACAAGCACGCGGTGTTCCCAAGCGGTCACCCATCCAAGTACCAACCGCGTCCAATATTGCTTGACTTCGCGGGACAGTCTGGTTACATATCCACTACTCCATTATAATATTTCTTGAATTTTTTAAGAATACTGCAATTGAATCATTTGCTGCCTTACTTAACTCATTTAACGGGCTGAATTCCAATATCAAATCACTGTATGTTATGAGCTCAAAATCCCTTAATTAATCAATTTTGTTCTTCCTGTTTTCTTATTGAACTGATTGAGTTGATATTTAATTTCGACAGGACCTTATTGTCGTTTTATCGCAAAACAATATCGAATAGACAGTGGTTTTATCAGTATAAAACAGCGAGAAGACGTTTAATCACAATACAACTGATATGATTGGTTCTCTGTTTGAAATTTTGGCCATTTGATTGGCTCAAAAATAATGAGGGAAATAGTCAGCATTATATCAAAAAAATCCACCCTATTATTTGTTTCTACCTCCATCATAAATTGAATTCTGGGATGATAATTATTAAAAATTGTAATTATTTTGTAAATATTTTCTCTTTGTAAGCATATTTTGAAAAAAATAATAGGAAAATTACATTGACTCAAGCATTTGTTCTGTTAGTCTGACATAACAATATCAGAGCAATTTCCCATTCCAAGACCAAAAATCGGTTTGTAGAAGACATAATTGAGGTTGAAATAATTGTTGTTTGTGATAAATTGGAAAAGTTCAATAAATACGTCGAATGGAATAGTGGTGTGAGGTGTGCCATTTTTCTTTTATGAGACTGATCTCAAGTAGCATTTTAAGTGGACGGAACGTATCGGCCACGATTCTGGAAAACTTTGAAGTGTTTGGCTTAACCACTGCCACGTAATATACACGGTTCTATCACGCGGCGGCTACCAAAATGGGAAACACTTTTTTGGTGGCTGCTATGTTCTGATCTACGTTCCTGGATCTCAGATAGCCACATTCCAACCACGTTGTGGTCACCTGGCAAAAACGTGAATATGTAGTGGCCGGCACTAGACATATTAAACAACTGACTGCGTTTGTGTTAATGATATGTAGCTCGATCTCTGTTCAGCAACATATTTTTGTGATAAATGTTCCTCATTCTTCCATTTTGCCTGATTCATTTCTAACATCGATCAACTTTGAAAATATATAACATATAAACATACAAACACGTAAGTAAGTATATTGAATTTGGATACTTCTGATCTGGATAAAATTAAAACGATTGAAAGTTTTATGTGAAATATGGGTGTTGTAGCTCGATTGTGTACACTTTATTTAAGGAAAATATTATAATTTTGGAAATAACTCGCCTCTGAAATTATGTACTTAAATCCCTCAAACATTGTTTTATCAATCTTGGTTAGTTGAAACAAATACTTACGTAACAAATTACTACGTTTGATGCAGTGCTGATGACAAATAAATATTTATTGAATATTTCGATCATTTCTCCAATGATGGCGACCCAGCATATTCCTGTAAATATGGCGGCTTTTGAGGAATATAACTTTGAAGTAGCAGAAAGTGTAAATATACCAGTCTGAAGCTCCTCCCATCATAAAGTGCCCAGTGGAACTAAATTATTAACTTTTCCACCACTGGAAAGTGGCACCCACGTCGCAGGCCCATGACTCACCACTTCAAAGTTATAACCTTAAAATTACAATAGGTCCTATACCCTTGAAAGGGGCGAACACGTCGGGCTATTATAACCTGCCACTTCAAAGTTTCAACCTCGAAATTGCGGGTACATGTTCATTGATTGTTAAAAAAGGACATGTAGCAAGTATAGTGGATTTATGCAGCTCCAATCAACAATTATCAAGTATCAAGTAACAATTATCAATCAACAAGTAATGAAAATAATGGCATTTATGCAAACAGAATTAAGAATTAAATTATTAATAGTAAGCAGGAGCACAAGTCAGAGATCCGATCTATTTAAATTAACCTTTTTACAAAAAATCAAAGAAAATTGTCTATTGAAAACGCATAACCTATTTTATTCTGAATGAATATTATTCATGTTTCACGTAATAGGTAAAACGAACTTTCTGTAAGCCACAATAAAATAATTTGAGAAAAGTTAGGTTAGTTTTCGTTATCGCGCTGACCAATCCATGGTCACTTCAAAATTAAGGAAAATTGTCTATTGAAAACGCATAACCCATTTCATATTGAATGAATATCATTCACATTTCACGTAACAGATAAAACGAACTTTTTGTAAGCCACAATAAAATTATTTGAAAAAAGTTAGGTTAGTTTTCGTCATTGCACGGACCAATCCACGGTCACTTCAAAATCAAGGAAAATTGTCTATTGAAAACGCATAACCCATTTCATATTGAATAAAATCATTCATGTTTCACGTAACAGGTTAAACAAACTTTTTGTAAGCCACTATGAAATAATTTGAGAAAACTTAGGTAAGCTTTCGTCATCGCGCGGAATGGTGAATTGTGAAGGTTATTGTAATTTGTAGTGACTTTAATTAAATGCGAACTGTGGTTATCACTTATGGATATGGCAAGAACGTGGCAACCATCACCACATATCACAATCAAGTGCCTGCCACAATGAAGGTTTTATGGAAGTTACCAAAACGTCACCGAAACTATCATACTCCCTTGAAAGTGACTGTGACTTCTAAGTGATATGTAAGTGGTACAGGATGGTTACCGCAACGGTTATTTTCCATTTTTAAGTTTTAAAACCTTTAAAGTGATTGGCTCAGTGGCCATACTGTTTCAGACACCTCAAATGACACTAATAAGTTATAGAACTGTGGAGTGGCTACCATAGATGGGAATTACGTGACTACAACCATATACATATACAATTTTAGTTATTCTTACTGTATAGTGGAAGATTTAGTGGTGATCACGTGATAACCACCGAGTCGAAGTTGCAGTATCAGTTTCCGTCACTATAATGCTTGGGATTACTAGGTCTATTGGTATGTTAGCGAATAGAGAAAAATCAATAAAAAATGTGAAAACACGGTTAAAAATTATTTTTACACAAGATTAGAAACCAAAACAACAGAAGACCCAAATCCAAAATTATATACAAAATACCATATGCTGATTATGAGAAAATATACATATAGGACAGACAAGAAGATACTTGAAAACAAGGATGACAGTACACATAAAAGACTGCAAAAATATACATGATCCATAAAAAAACCTACGAGTCTTGCAGAACACTCCCTACATACTTTTGATTTCACCATCATAGGTCAACAAATAATTTTGAAAAAAAAGACTCCCTAACGAAATGATAGGAATAAGGAAACATGAAGAAAAATATGTCAATAGGAGATCGGACATCGATAATCTTAACACTTCATATTTCAACCTGATAGGGATGATCAAAAAGTAATTGTAAATCGGAGTCTATAGCAGATGTTGATTCTTTTAAATTCTTGTTCTTTCGTCGGTTTGTTTAAATGGGAAATAATTGAAAAAAAAATATTTAAAATTGTTTTTCACCGCCAACTTTATTGCAAAGCAACCATCGAAGTCAGAGACTTGGGTGAGTTAAGAAGACGGCTTTTTAAGTGTCATCCGAATCACTACTCGGCTGGTAACCGTGGACAGCTGGGTATTTCATTAACCTGTATATGTATTATGTCGATATTATTCTTTTCTATTTTTGTGAACAAGGAAAACCAACCTAAATGTAAGTATCATTGTTTTTCTGTATACATTTTTCTCCTTACTTCGGAAGTTTTTTCCGATGGTTTATTGCCATTTTAAGCAATCTTTTTTTTATTTATATACATTGTTCAAGAAGTTTATTCTTGCTTTTTTATACTTTAGAGTCCTGAAGATGAAACAATAAAGGTTAGAAACGTCGACAATTTGAAATTCGTTTTTTTCATCATTACGACCGACTCCCGCCAATTTCATTCTTGAAATCTGGTAACATAAAAGAATACATACTTTTAGTATTTGGTGATAGGGCTAGTACGACAGCTAGAGTTCAATGATAGCATCTCAGTTTTTTCACGCATAGGCCATTTTTGCCCCTGTTCGCCACTGGACAGGCGGCTCCGATTCTATATACTCCACTATACGAAATGAAACCGCCAGGTTCTGGTTATTTCTCACCTGCATTGTGGTATTGGGTGCAGCTGCATATATAATATGTACGTTTTTCAGTGTTAAATCTAATATTTAGTCCTTCGTCAGTCGAAGGGGCTACGTGCTTATTAGACTAGCGTGAAATGAGCAAGCTATGAACAAACCAGTAGCGTCCGCATTATTTGAAGAGGTAACCACCAAACGATACCGGAGCAAATTTCAACTGTTCATAAAGTTCACTAGACGATAGGTTCATAAATAGAATAGGCCTTTTCATTTTAGAAAATGATCAGTGTGCATGCCTCAATTTCCGCCATGTATTTCGGGCACTTTATACTTGTATAACCCATGAATGTATAAAAAAAAAACGTTTTCAATTATTAATCTACGATCAGTTTCATAGTGTTAATTGTTTTATACAGAGAACAAAATAATAACACAATCAAATTAATAAAAATAAATGGTGTTATCAATAGAAAAAGGAGCAAAAAGCACTGTTAGGGTGACTTGATCGGGAGTGTTCTTAGCTAGGATTCGAGAAAATCTGTTCAATCTGTTGAAGAACATGAGCTCTTTTCTAGTTGATGGAGGGATGTGAGAAACTTCCACATGTCTGATCAATTCGAAATCATGTCACTTCAATGATATTGCAAGAACATAGTAACCTTGAACTGATGCTGCAGCATCACCTGGAATCTGCAGGACACCCAACTCCTTGGGCTCATTGGAATGGTCTCAATTAATAGGTTATAGATAGATGGTGATCAGGGTCTGATGATGGAGCAGGAAAGTGGAATGAGGATAAATTCGTGAGGGGATTCTAAGCTACTTTCACTTGTTCAATCGATATGAAATTTCGGTATACAATGTTTGTGGCGAATTAGTGTATGAATGTGTAAAGCGAATGAAAGAATGAATGAGTGAATGGGATTGAGTGAATGGATGAACACGATTTGATATGGTACGATGCTGAATATAATAAGGCACGGTGGGGTACGGTACGGACTACGAACGTGGGAGATGATTAAATGGAATTAGTTGAATGAATGATTGCGATTTAGTATGGTGCAGTAGGGTGCTGAATACAGTATGGTATGGATGGTGTAACACGGAACAGACTACAAAAATAAAACAATGGTAAAATACGATGATAGTGTTTAGTGCAGTTTTTTAATTGATTGTAGTAGCTTCAAGTGAGAATTGCAAAGTTCTCTAAATGTAAAAATATTTTGAAATAGTTAAGTACTGCTTCTCAGTCTTTGCAATTCTGCTAAAAGTCGATCATGAGGAAAAATTAATCTAGGAAATTAAAACTGATATGTTGTTTGTAATCAATCACCCTAAGTCGCCTACTGAACTGAATTTAATGACGTTTATTTGCAAAATAGCAAAGAAAAGGAAAACATCGGAATACTACTTTCAGGTTCAAACTCAAAACTGCCATACTATATTGCCAAAATTTTGTAACTAATAATATTTATGAAACCGATTAATTAGAAAATGTTAGAAGGGAGTGTTGTGCCAGTATACCATTTTTTTTTAATGTCAATAAAGAATTTTGTGCACGAACAATAATATGTTTGGCGACGGGAGGAAGACATGTGGAAATTTCACTGATTGATTATTCAGGTTTCTGAACAATTTTGTAATTTGTTTTTTTAATGTTTGAAACATAAATTAGGACTACCCTTTAAGGTTACAGTATGATTGAAGTGATCAGAAACCTGCAGATTTCTATTATTAAATTGTTTAGTATTAATTAATTAATGTATTCAATTATTTTCTTCTGTTGAATCATACTGATAGTTATTATGGACATACATACAGAAAGAAATATCAAATTTTCATAAAAAACTATCAATCATTTAAACCATTTTCAAGAAACGTCTATATTCTAGTACCAATTATAAATTGGACCAAATTTTGTATTAAAATATTATCATAGACATAAGGTGTATATTGAAAAAAAATGTTGCGTATGTGGCTATAATTTCAAATCTGAATATTGTTTCTAATTCTAAACAACTTTTATAAATACACTTTTTTGATAATATCGAATATGAGTAGTTTACTCCTGATCAAAATTCAAATTTTTTGTTCTCCCCTGTACACCTTTTGGAAATTTAAAATTTTGACAACTTAAATGCAGCAATTTTTATCAGGAATAAAATTTTCTGACAAACGGATAATAAAAAAAGTTTTCCATTGGTTCAAAATGTTTGAAACTCACTTCAATAATCACGTGTTATGTTGCATACCTTGCGTTTGTGTACCGCTTCACAGTTTGGTATATCCTACCACGCTCACAGTTTGGGCCTTTTTTTGTGGCGCTTACTTCATACTGCAGGATTTTCTTAATGGTGTGGGCGCGCAGCTCCCAATTTCACTCTCAGATAATTGAAATGAAACAAATATTGAGCTTACGAGGAATAAGCTCGTGGGATTTAGTTCGCTAAGGACTTCAAAAGATTTTTCAGTGATACAGAAGTCTGTTTGAATTGTATATATATATATATATATATATATATATATATATATATATATATATATATATATATAATATATATATATATATATAAATATATATATATATATATATATATATATATATATATATATATATATATATATATTTTATATATACAGGGTGAGTAAACAGGATTCCCTTGGTTCATTGCTCCTTAATGTATCACTATTTCGATTTCTTATATTTTTTTTGTCAAAGGGACCATCTAGACCACCTTCCAAAATTATTCTCATTCATACAGGGTGCATCATTGATGCGTGGCTAACCAAAGTTGTTCTTTTTCAAATGAAACACCCGGTATATTTTCATATATTCCGATCGGCTGTTCCATTGGCTGCTCAATGATTTTTTCAATTTTGAATTCTGTTGGGGCGTTGCCGAGTTAGTCAAAAGAAATTTATTTCGTAGACTTCTTTTCGAAAAATTACCTATTTCACATTTCGAAATATTTAGTAAAGATAATTGGGGAATCGTTGGTCGATATGATGATGTTCATTGAGAATACCAAGAATTTGGAATAAATTGTACAGGATGTTCGATACAACAACACAAACTTAGCCATTTTCGAACATCGGTATTTTGATTTTTTCAAATAGAACACCCTGTATATTTTCATTTGAATCAACTCCTTTTTAATAACTCTACACTTTTCACTCTCCATCTCATGTACCTGAAACAACTCGTTTCCGAGATATTCTGGTTTAAAGGAATTGTTCAATATCAAATCAACAATTCTAGAGATTTTTTTATCTACATGTTTGTTCATAGAAAATACTGATACTGAATGATGTTTCAATTATTTTTTTCCATCTTCAGAAGCGTCATTGGCAACTCATGAATAACTAGCATAGCAAAAGATATTTTCAAAAGTAACAATTTTTTCTAGTTTAGTTATCCATGACTACCGCTGAAAAAATGACTATCGGAATTTGTAAATAGAGGTAACTGTCAAACTACAATCCAGTTGTGTCGAAAATTATTGTGGCATTATGAATTATCGTTTAGAGGACATGGGTAAAATGGTGTATGCTTTGGGGGAAAGTGATGGCAATTGCTTACTGGCATCTAGATTATACGAACAAAAGTTTCCTGAGAGAAGACATCCAGACCAGCGAGCATTGCGAGACCTCAAAACAAGATTTGAGGAAACCGGAAAGGTATTTCACAAAAAGTTTGAACGTGCTTGTCCTGTAACGAATGATGAAAATACTCTTGTTGAGAGTTGAGAATATCTCAAAGTAGTGTTTCTCGGATGGTGAGAAAATGCAATTACCATCCATATCATATGAAGTTAATGCAGGAGCTGACTGGAAGAGATTTTCCAAAGCGAATGCGGTTTTGTCAATGAGGTGTAGGTAAAATCAACCAAGAACCTGATTTTTTTGAGTATATTCTATTTTCGGACGAAGCCACGTTTCACAACAATGGCCATGTGAATCGGCATAATATGCACTATTATGCAACTGAAAATCCTCATTTTGTTAGAAATGTCAATCACCAACAACGTTGGTCACTGAATGTTTGGGGAGGTATCATTGGACGGCGCGTAATTGGGCCCTTTGTTTTCAACGGTCATCTCAATGGAAGAAAATATCCAAGATTTCTGCGAATTTATTAGATGATATTCCATTGGCAATAAGGCAGAGAATTTGGCTATAAGATGCCGCGCCTGCACATTACCACACTGATGTGCGGGAATACATTGATAATGAATTCCGTGAAAAATGGATAGGTAGAGGAGGGCCAGTTCAGTGGCCTCCAAGGTCACCGGACCTTACAAAAATTGATTTTTTTTCGATGGAGATACATTAAATGGGTTGTCTATTAAACTTCGCCTACAACTCCTCAAAATATGAAAGCAAGAATTCTTACTGCTTTCAGGGAAATTTCAGAGGACATGCTGGCACATGTGGATATTAATTTCTGAAAGAGATTGATAGTGTGTATTGGTGAAAATGGCAGGCACATTGAACATTTGCTGCATTAATTATTGTTATTTTCTGTAAGATTCGAATCAATATGATTTGTATGCGAAGTTTAATTCCAAATATGATACCAAAGGCGAACATTGTCAATATTTTCTGTGGAAAAATATCCATCTTTTGGATCTAGAATATCTCGGAAACGAGTTGTTTTAGGTACATGACATAGTGAATGAAAAGTGTAGATTTCTTGACATGATTTTTGGGTAACCTTCCACAGTCTGAAAATGAAAATATAATCAGTTTGCCCTTTCTACACTTGTATAGATTTTCCTGATTATATTTTCATTTTCAGACTGTGGAAGGTTACCCAAAAATCATGTCAAGAAACGTTGTTCCTCCACAAAAAACCACATTCATTCAATACTTGAAAAGTGTAGAGTTACTAAAAAGGACTTGATATAAATAAAAATATACAGTGTGTTCCATTTGAAAAAATCAAAATACCGATGTTTGAAAATGGCTAAGTTTGTGTTCTTGTATCCAACATCCTGTACAATTTATTTCAAATTCTTGGTATTCCCAATGAACATCATCATATCGACCAACGATTCCCCAATTATCTTTACTAAATATTTCGAAATGTGAAATAGGTAATTTTTCGAAAAGAAGTCTACAAAATAGATTTCTTCTGAATAACTCGGCAACGCCGCAACGGAATTCAAAATTGAAAAATCATTGAGCAGCCAATGGAATAGTCGATCGGAATATATGGAAATATACCGGGTGTTTCATTTGAAAAAGAACAACTTTGGTTAGCCACGCATCAATGATGAACCCTGTATAAATGAGAATAATTTTGGAAGGTGGTGTTAGAGGATCCCTTTGATAAAAAAAATATAAGAAATCGAAATAGTGATACATTAAGGAGCAATGAACCACGGGAATCCTGTTGATTCACCCTATATATATATATATATATATATATATATATATATATATATATATATTTATAATTGTAATTATTGAATTGTAATAAAAAAATAACTTAGTTCAATAATATAATTCGGACAAATTTTCCACCAATAAGAGTTTTACGTCCCATACATTACGTAATGTAATATTAATCTCATGTTATATACTTATCGATGTAATATTTCCTTATTATTATTATCATTGCAGAACATTCCTTAATATTGAAGACATTCATCGCATGCATCTTTCTGTCGCAGATCACACAAAAGTAGCATTATCATTTTGTAGTAGTATGCTTACTACGCTACTGATCTCCCTCTTGATATCGATCGATTTTCGTTCTCATAATAGGGTTTTTGCATGAGCCTTGAGTTCCATTAAAAATGGTTGAATTTTGACGTGGAAATCGTTGAATTGCTCCTTGATATTATAAATTGCTGGCGATTATAATGATATTTCATGAAACAGGTCATACCATTTTTGAAAAATCAAAACCACCACCTCTTTTATTTATGAGGTGGACATACTTTTTTCTTCAACGTGAATTGACTGCATGCATATTTCAGTTCAAAGCCCATAGAAAAAATGAACTGGGTAGCAGAAAAAGGAGAACAATGCCACGGATAATAAACGGACCGCATATCGGGAGATTTTATGTGTGTTACTAAGTTAATTGAAATTGACGAAGACATGTATGAGTTGTCTCAAAATACATGTGATATGAACGTATATGAATACTGTTTTTTAGTGTTACATTTCTTATCAAAATAATACGAATATATGATTTTCATACGTGTCAGAAGTGTTTGTGAATTTTTACTGCTCTATTGGACATGCATCGTGCGTATAATTACCCTCTTTTGTTAAAATAGTATATATAATAAATATTTACACATAATTACTCGGTTCATAATTTCACACACCTTTGAAGATACTACAATTATATGGTTGGAGAGGTTCACATGACTAAAATATTATCGAAAGAGCACACACACCCTATTTTAACTTGTTAAACACCCATGAATGACGGGTATACCGAGTGTCAACGTATTCTTTGGACAAGTCATGGTTCCGAGGGTTTGAGATTAAAACAGCAGGGGTGTTGGATACAAGGATTGGAATATTTTTCATTATTTCATACTCTCCCATCACTTCCGGTTTCACTGAAAACGACCCCAGCTTGGGAATTTCAGATGGAACACCCTGTATATTTTTAATTTTTTAGATTCTCTCCAAATTGAACGAAACCAGATTCATAACTTCAATTTTACGATCAAATCGAAAGGTATACATTATTTTGCGATTAAATCAATTTTTAAATAAGTCAAACATTTCGAAGGAACTGAATCAAACTTTAAAATTCTTGATGAAACGCTCTGTATAATTATACATTTTTTGATTCCGCAAACATCTTCAAGTATGTCTACTGAGTTTCGGAAACGAATAGGGCTCACTCAATTTTTCAGATGTGTTCCCATTCTCATCACAAAATTCTCTCTCATTGTTTGGTAGAAACTTCAAAAATCAAGAGTGTGCTATGGAAACAAAAATAACTTGTAAGAATAAAGTGTACATCAATATATAAGTTCATATACCTAGTGTGCTTTAGGTCATTACATTTTTCAACAAACATTATAACCCTTTTTTATTTATTTTTCAAAGTTATAAAATAATCCTTCCTAAAAAGGTGCAAGTGGCTAACTCTTATTGCGGAGGCAAGGGCCGTAGTTCCATTAGTAACGTCAATATAATTTCAAAAAATTTGTATTTCCTAAAAAATAAGTTGGTTTTATTGAGTTGAAATTTGGACGACATCGACAGTTAAAAATACTTCTCTATCAATTTCTGTGGATAAACTCACAGTACAAGAAAAGTACAAGAAACATTCTCCAAATAACACAATGAAACTCTGAACCTTTAAAATTACACTTCAATTCCTGGTTCATGATAAATCTCATTTATAGAATTCATATGAAAAGAAAAATCTAAATTTTCCACATTCAAAAATCAGTGCAGAATACTGTTTTATCTCAGTGACTAATGTAAACGGGTACCCACAAATTAATTTCAATAGCAAATATCGTTTTTCATGTTCGAAAACTTGATTACCTGGCAAACATATGTAGACTCATTAACTATTTAGATCTACCAGTAATGTTGCTCCATATGCTGTAACG
This sequence comes from Gonioctena quinquepunctata, assembly GCA_018342105.1. Lineage (NCBI taxonomy): Eukaryota > Metazoa > Arthropoda > Insecta > Coleoptera > Chrysomelidae > Gonioctena > Gonioctena quinquepunctata. The sequence continues at coordinate 510,853 of JAFIRS010000288.1, forward strand.
CTTTCTGAATCCCACTTTCAGCGAATAAAGTGCAAATGTAACGTGAGACCCAGCGTTTGGGTTTCGGAGCCGATTTGAACTGAAAAGTTAAACCCACGATTAGGGCTTCGTGGCGCTTAAGGTGTTAATAAGTGCTCCTAAATCCAGACCACACATACAGACAAACCTAGCAAATACCTGATACGTAAACTATTCGATTCCCAACCATACGCTATCGGCTCAGTCATAAATATAAAGTTCCATTATTTTACTCCATATACTTATCTAGACGACCGGAACTCAGATGAGCTTCTGTGAAAGTGGGTAATTCATAACGACTTTGAGATATATTTTTGCGATGTTGGTTCTTAAGTTCTCAGGTATGAATTAATTGCATATTTACTTGCACGTTTACAATTAACGTATTATAAGGGTAGGACTCGGCTAGTTTTGCTATATATTTCTCTATAGATACAAGGTTTTGATTGCGAGTTATCGTGTGCCTCTTGTGATTTTTATTGATTATTATGTCTAGTGAATAAGTACAGCCGGTGCCTACCATAATTGTTTATGAACGATTAATATTGTGGCCGACTTATGGAACTTATAATTATACCGGGTCACTCTTAAGTTGCTAATACTTTGAAGATAGATTGTTAGTTGTCATATATCCTTATAATAAATGTTTATTTATGGCTCAGTGGTTGAATGTATAGAGTTGAGCCTCTCGATACAGTAAGGTGCATGCTCAGAAACTGAGGAGACCTCATGTACTCCCGTTCTATTCTCACCTAGTCTGTATAACTAATGGTGACCCTAGCCGCTCAGGGTTGCTGAACGTATACAGACCCAATCCATCAAAGCAGGTGAAAGGTGTTGGTTGCTCCTTTCGAACGAAGTTTTAGCGATCTCTTGGTGAAAACTGAAAAGGTTGTTAGAACGGAAAGAGAGGTTCCGGCACCACCTCACAATACAATCCAAGACATGAACTATTTAATGAACCGGTTTAATGAGCGAGTTATTGCAACGAATGGTCCTGTGCGTTGGCCTGCCCGATCACCTGATCTCAATGTTTCAGACTTTTTCCTGTGGGGTTATGTGAAAGAACGAGTATTTTAAACACCGCCTCAAACACTGGAAATTTTACAAAATGGCATTCGTTAAGTGTTTGCTACCATAAATCCCGCTTTGTTGCGAAATGTGATGCGAAACACAAGTGATAGAGCCAGAAAATGCCTGGAAGTTGGCGGAGTACACGTCGAACATTTAATTTTCTGCAACTAATCGTGATATTATGAATAGTTTTTTTTTGTTTGAATGGCTCATGAATTTAAGTTATGTGAAAATTGATGTTTTTTAATTCAGTTTCATTCAATTTAGTATCAGTACAATGATTTATCCTAATATCAATTGGATTCCCGTCTGGGAGGCCACTGGAATTAAAAATGTTATTCTAATTGAATTAAAAGAAGCCCCTTATTAATGTAAATAATTATGTCAAGTTTTATCAAAATCAGCCAAAAGGTTTTTGAGAAATTACTAAAAACAAATTTTTTCTATTGATTATCTCGAAAATGAAGCAAGTTAGGACACATGATTGTAGGAAAAAATCTTATTTTCACCTAAGAAACCGATCCAAAACGCTTGGCGGTTTAACCCTGGGTCACCCTGTATATATAACTGTTCTGATAATATTTTCCGCAACATTAATTCCTCAGTGTTTCGATTATGACGAGTTTGAGTGATCAGGTCACTATTAGCATATCAAAACATATGAATAATAATGAAAACATTTTGTTTTTCATATACTTTCCACAATTTATAAAGTAATCCACTGATCCATGTATACGAATTTACCGTTTATTAATTTTTAATACAATCTTTAATTGTTTATTGCGCGCTTATCGCCGTCTTCTATTATAATGAGCATGAAGGAATACTCATGCATTTATTATGAGTCATTGAATAAAGATAAAAAGCAGTCTCATGAATGTCCATATTAAATGATTATAGCAAAAATTGTATTAAAAATGTATGAATGTTAGAATTGTTAACATGGATTTGATCATTAATCGTTTGATGCATATGAAAAAAATATTTCATTAAAATTGATATTTTTTATTATGTTTATACTGAGATGAAATCACTCAAATTCGTCATTTTTGAATCAATGAAAAATTCATGTCTGAAAATATTAATTTTCATAAGAAGTTTATAAATATATATATATATATATATATATATATATATATATATATATATATATATATATATATATATATATATATATATATATATACAGTGCTTCTCAAAAGTCCCCTCCCCCCTCTTATTTTTGGAACGATTATACATAAACAAGTGAAATTTGGAAACTGAATATTAAAGGTTGTAAACTTCCCTACTAGTGATGATAGGTGACGAAATCGTCATAGATGCCGTCACAAGGCCATTGTGACCAATAATTTTAAATGGAACCCTGCGGCAAGCGACACCTCTTTTAAGAGGTATCGAAAAAACCTATTCAATGATACTAATTTTGTTTGTGTTTATGGCAGTTTTAATGGCTCATTAGTAAACATTAAAATTTAAATTCCATTCAGTATGATATTAATTACAGATTTAAGAATCAGTATCTACTGAAAGAAATTGCTCGAAGTGACCTCCATTTACTTCCTGACAGTGAAATATCCTATTTTTGAACTCTTCTCGTACTTTTGCAAATGTGTCTGCGGAAACAGCCTCACATTCTGCAAAAATAGTTGTTTTGAAACGTCAATATTGTCAGGTTCAGTGGCGTAAACCTTCGATTTAACGTACCCCCACAGAAAAAAATCCAAAGGTGTGAGGTCCGGTGATCGAGCTGGCCATTCCGTTGAACCTCGCTGTCCAATCCATCTACCACGATACTCCTCATCCAAATACCGTCCTACTGCACCGTAATATTGTGGAGGAGTACCATCCTGTTGGAATGTTATTTCCAAATGGCCGAATTCATCTGGATTATCTTCCAAAATTTCAAGGATTAACGGTTCTATTGCGTTTTGCAACAGCTCCAGATAAACCTCACCAGTTAAATTAGTATTTAAAAAAAGAGGCTCAACGATGTGGTTTCCCAGGATACCTGCCCAAACATTCACCTTCTGGGGAAATTGGGTATGTGTTTCACGAAACAGGTGAGGATTTGCATCACTCCAATACCTCACATTCTGTGTATTTACATTTCCATTTAGATAGAAATTACTTTCGTCACTAAAACAAATTGTTTTGACATAGTCTGGCTGTTGGTTAATTTTAGTTTCCATATTTTCACAAAATTCTAGTCTTCGGTCTGGGTCGTCGTCTGAGAGTTGATGAACCATTTTTAATTTGTATGGATGAAATTTGTTTCTTTTCAACACCCTGTGTACTGTACTTCGACTGACTTCACAGGTAGATGCAACGTGAGTTGTTGAAGAAGTAGGATTAACTATTACTCCTGCCAGTATATCAATTTTTTTCTCATCAGAAATGTGTGGTCTGCCAGATCGTTTCGCATCATTAATACTACCCGTTGTTTCAAACTTACGAAGAAGCTCCCTTAAATTAGTCCTCGAAACGGGGCGATCGGGAAACCTCTCATTGAAAATGCGTTCTGCTGCATGAATATTTTGTCCAGTTTCACCAAGAATTAGGATCGCTGCTACTTTATTCACCTAAAGCACGTACCATTTCGCTTCTTGAAGCACTTAAACGTTCGGCTCACAACAGTTTAACAAATTATTAAAATGTACAAAAATATTAAAAGTACCAAAAGCTGCTAAACCAGTTAAACGTTCGATCAACAATACACAAATTATTAAATGTACAAAAACTTGGACAATTACAAAAACGTCGAATTAGGGAGACTAACAAAAACGTCAGCTTATTTGACAACTATCCAGAGACTGAGCTTGAATTTTGAATTTCAGTATTAATTAATTCATCACAACTTTGCGTTTTTTAAAAGCGAGTTGCCAAAACTGCCATAAACACAAACAAAATTAGTATCATTGAATAAGTTTTTTCGATACCTTTTAAAAGAGGTGTCGCTTGCCGTAGGGTTCCATTTAAAATTGTTGGTCACAATGGCCTTGTGACGTCATATTTGACGATTTCGTCATCTATCATCACTAGTAGGGAAGTTTACAACCTTTAATATTCAGTTTCCAAATTTCACTTGTTCATGTATGATCGTTCCAAAAATAAGAGGGGGGGAGGGGACTTTTGAGAAGCACTGTATATATATATATATATATATGAATATATATATATATATAAATATATATATATATATATATACATATATAGGGTGTAATCTAACCTTTTGTACCGTGAATGACGAGTGTATAATACCATTTCATAACAAATTACAGTTGTTAAAAATCTGAAGAAAAAAAATTAAAACATGTATTGTTCTTTGTAAAATTCCACAAAATTTTGGGTTGCGCTGCCTGCCTAATTGCAGGTGACCTGCTCACAGGAAAACTTTGAAACCTTGGCAATTGCCGAATGCAATAAACATTTCACTAATGTAGAATGTTGAACTGATTGTGTGGTAATATACACAAAGCGTACATTTTCATTGCAAGGCTGCCTGAGATAGATATTCAATTTCAAAGTGAAGAAAACAATACTAACCTCGTTATATCCAAACTGGTGGATGGAGTCAGAACTAGTAGATGAAATCAACACAGCTTTGAGGCACCTATCAGATCACAATTATAAAAAAATCTGTTGTAAGAACACAAAAGACACAGTATTGTAATTGTTTTCAAAATATTATCGGCCATCATTGTGAGCCAGTGATTGACAGGGACAGGTAGTGTTTCCAAGATTCCCGCACGCGCTTGTTGCACATTACAAAGCTGTCTACAAACAGATTCGACTACTGTTTTCTGATTGGCTGAATGAACATCCCACTTAGCAACCAATCAGAAAACACTACGCGATGATCAGGATAATTAATTTGTTTTGTCTTGTCTATTGCTGGTTTGAACACCGAACTGTTCCGTGCGTATTTGGAAGAGTAGAAGACGAGAGAAATCACTCGTCGTGTCCATGAATGAAGTAGTAAATTTCAATTCCGATTGGATTCTGGAGTCGCCAATCACGAGCCAGGAAAATAATGTGCTTATCTAAAATGAGTAATCACTTGGGGCGTTTTCCTACTGGAGATATTAACATAATATAAATAATTTTTTATAGAATGGCAAATTTTTAAAATTATATCGCGAAATTAATGCTCCAAATTGTCTTGAATATTATACAATTCCTTATCTCAGAATAGAAAAATCTCACACAAGTTGCCAACTTAAAAAAAAACACTTCTGCCTCTCCAATTGTAATAATTTCTTCAGGGTGGTATAGATAATAACAAATTGAATATGCTGGATGGTTTATTTTTAGTCCCAAAGTGTTTACATTTTTTATATAAAAAATTTTTTTTAATAGGGAATTTTGTGTCTATATCTCGAGTGTGTGTTGGTGCCTGTCCCAATCTGATTCGTGCTTTTCTGCATTATCGACTGTCATCTGTCACGATGAAGAACGCCACTTCTCTCTCTTGTTGCTTGATTTCCGTTGTTATCAGTTGTTATTGTGTTGTGTATTCTCTCATTCAATCTTTTTTTTCACAAAATATGTTTAAAGCTACCAACTGTCCACATTTTTAGACACAAAATCCTCTATGAATGACACATTTGATATAAGAAATATATAAGCGCTTCATGACCAAAAGTAAGTGAATTGGTATTTCAAATTGACGATTTTCCATACAACCAAAGTCAAAATATTGCCATTGGAGAGGCAGAACTTTTTTTTTTAAGTTGGCAATTTGTGCGAGACGCTCCCCTATTGCATGATTCATTAGTGGTTAGCTTTGGCTTCAAAATGCAGTCAAAGAGTTTTACATATCTGCTACAGGTTTGAGTTTTGTGATTTGCTCATATTATTGAATCTCAAATAAGAAACATGGAATTATTCATTGCCAATCCATATAAAATGATAGAGGATCCATTATATCATTCGCGATGAATCAGATAACTATGTGCCACTAATACTTCTGATTGGATTTTCAGGATTGAAGATCATTTTTAATGGATTGGCAATGAATAATTATTGCATGTTTCTTATTTCAGGTTCAATAATAAGAGTAAATCACAAAACATAAACCTATAGCAGATATGTGATACTCTTCGACTGCATTTTAAAGCCAAAGGCAACCACTAATGAATCATGCAATTCTGACAAAAAGAATTGTAGATCTCCTCAAGTCAATTTGAAACCTTGAGTTCGCGATATAATTAATAAAGTGCCTCAAAGCTGGATTGATTTCATCTACTAGTACTGACTTTACCTACCATTTTGGATATAACGAGGTTAGTATTGTTTCTTCACTTTGAAATTGGATATCTATCTCAGACAGCCTGCAATGAATATGTACCCTTTGTGTACATTTACCACACAATGCGTTCAATATTCTTCATTATTGACATGTCGAGAGATATGTTTATTGTTTCCGGCAATTGCCAAAGTTTCGATGTTTTCCCATGAGCAGTTCACCTGAAATTAAACGGGCGGTGCTTCCCAAAATTTTGAATTCAATTTTAGAAATAACAAAATAAGTTTTCAATTATTTTTTCAGATTTTTAACCACTGTAATTCATTAGAAAATGGCATTATACATTCATCATTCACTGGTTTGCATTACACCTGTATATATATATATATATATATATATATTCAGGAAGACATATATTGCCTGTCACATTGTTTTGGGACACCCGGTATAAGTATATGTGATTATACGGATGCGCATGTCACTTAATTAGTTATTTATATTAATAATTAATTCCTTACAAATTATGTGTATACAATTTTTTATGTCTAGTCACCGATTATAACTCAACGTAAAATAATATGAAATCACGTACAAGCGATAGTTAAAGGTTCTGTGATATTCCTTACTATTTAAATCATCATCTCAATTATATACACTCTATTGTACATTTTTCTAGATGCATTATCATTATCATCATTATTTATTCGAAAGTATAATTCCGAAAGGCTTTAAAAAATAGCAATGCACACTTTTTTGGAACAGAATATATTCAGTAGACAACAAAGAATATGATCGCAAGTATTGTACAGAGGGAAAGCTCTTACGAACCATGGATTAGAAAATGCGTTCGTCATAGCTGAGCAATCTGAACTTGAAATTATATTGAAGAAAAACCCTGCTAATACTGACATGGTTGGTTACTCGTAACGTTCTATTTGTGGCATTTATTGAATTATTTTCTGATGTTCGTTTTTGCAGAAGTTAGTTCTCGTTCCTTTTCAATGTTTGATATTGGAATAGCAAAAATGTTGAATTTGAGGGAAAACGCTGTCAAATCGAATACATCATGCCCTTCCGTTTTATCGGGCGACCAAGACGTATGGTATATATAGTATTTCTTCTAACAATTCTCACTAAAGATTTGTAGGCCAGGGTTGTAGCGGCATGAATAACGTTTCAAACATATTTATAGTTGAAACTAGAATTTTAAGTTTAGTGAAAGACACCCATCAGGATTCATAATCAGTGAGAGTATCCGGAAGCTTTTGTCTCATATGATTTGTCACGCACTATACGTACCCGAAATTGATTTTGGAGGTAGAGGCTTTTGAGATATCAACGGCTTATCAAGGTGGCCGGTTGGAATTAAGTAAAAGGAAAAATTACCATTGAAATCGTTTCATCAAATAATAGTTTCTGTGCAGTAATAAAAATAAGAATTGCCTGAGTGTCAACGGGAGATTATATTGTTACGAAACTGGGTTCGTTTTCTATTAAAAATACTCGATTAATTCAATGTCCGTTTATGACACTTCGAAAGCACAATAATGTACTCTGACAATACACAGTTTACTACTAAAATGAACCGAGCACCGCACTACACTATATCAGCATACACATTGAAATCGCTAACATGAAAATACTCCTTGAATGAATCACCTATCGTACGCCTGACTTTATATACCCTCATTCTTGGCGTCTCGATTCTTCGAGCAGTTTGTGGAAACACCTAGATCATTCGGTATTTGTCATTGGAATTCACGACAGTTACACCGTCTAGCGTTGCGTTAAACAACCGGATAAATACACATGGGCGTACTGTTATTTTCGTAGCAATATGGTGTAGTTTTCAAAATTGTCAATAAAAATATAATAGCTCAATTCTCTGAACCGGGTGAATAAAATTAGGGGATATTTTTTTTTTAAATGGGATACCTTGTATATTATTGAATTTCTGGAATGATCTTATACCGTTTTTGAGTTACTAAACGTCAAATTCCTATCCTATGAACGTTTACATTTTTAAAGTTAGCTATGAAAATGACAACTATATTATGTTTGTTTAGTGACATTTCTTTAATGGAATAATCAAACTGGTTTATAGTGAGGAAGAAAAAGTTCAAATATTTATATAAAAATATAGATAACAAAGATTTATTTAGGAAATTTAAATAACATGATAACTCATAAAAGATGTTCAATGTGTCCACCATTATTGTCAATGCATAATTGATAACGTCTTCTTATATTTATAACTGTATTGGAAATTGCATTATTGACATTCAGATTCTGCATTGCAAGTCGACTCGTGTCTTTAATGAGTTGAATATTATTATTATTAACAATGTCTTTTAGAAATTCGCAGAAAAATGAATCCATAGGGGTCGTCTGGACTGTTAGATGGCCATTCAATACTTCCATTATTTTCTATCCATGTTGGGAATACATTATTGAAATGTTCTTGAACAGGTAGGACACCATGCGGGGTTGCCCCATCTTGCATCCAAATCATACTGGCAAGCTCGGCTTCCGAAAGATTCTGTAAAATAATATTTTCTACTTCTCGGATGAGTATTTCTTGATAGGTAACTCCTGTTAATATATAATCATGAAATATAGAGCCAACAATTTTATTTCAAAAAAATCCGCACCAAACGCCAACAGTTCTTCTTCCTGTTTTCTTTATTTGTTTTACCAACCTTTTTCTGTTGCCTTTTTTTCGCACGACCTTCGATTTTTCTTATTGAAAACTCCTGCCGTAGAAAAAGATGACTCATCAGTCCATAATATTTTAGTTGAATAATCAGGATCTTCATTCAAATTTGGAATCGTCTGTTGACAAAATTCCCCCCTTTGAGTCTCTGTCAAAACTTGTACGAGTACAATTTTATATTTTTTTTATTGCTTTATTTAACGTCGGCCCTATTTCTGCGACCAAGGCTAAATACCGACGCCGATAAGCACACTCCCCCCAACCGGAAATTTTGCCAAATCCTCTGTTGTTTCAGAAGTAGGGTTCTTTAACGAGCTCAACACCTATGAACTCGGGACCGCCATCTTAACGTCCCTTCCGGAGGACGGCATATCTATCGTCTTATCTCGTGCTCATTGATAAGACGCCTGCAGCTGCGAATATGCTATTACGCTACAGTTGTTAGGGCATTTTACGCGCACCTTCTTTGTCAGGTGGTCACCCATCCAAGTACTAAACGCGCCCGATAATGCTTGGCTCAGATATCGTTAAGACTCTCGTCAACCTGACCAGCCGCCGGTGCCCATGTTGTTCTTTTTTAAAGTACGTTGGATTTTGGAAAAACGAATTGATCGGCTACATTTTTTAAACTACATTCGGAACTTTCTAAAAAATAATACAATGTTTCAAAAAAGTCTATTCGCGAATTAATATGGATAGGCTTACATTCGAAATGAAGCAGTATATCCAGCTGTTTTTTCTGGTTTTCCTGAACTACACGCTTTTTTTTACTGAAACTGAGGGTATGATTCACCTTTTGGTAAATATTTTTGAATGTATTTTCTGACGGTGTTGGAGGATTTGGATACAACACCCTATATGCACTTTTTGCTGCACGTTTATTTTTGTTGTTTTGTATATAACAAGTATATATCGGGTGACACAGGATATCGGGCCACCCCTGTAACTTCTGCATTCGTGAACGGATTTTTCTGAAATTTGGTACAGTTATATAAGCAACCATTTCGGATTTGATCACATTACAATCCAATATGGCGGACTTCGGGTTTTTCTGGAAATGCCAGCAACTTTGTTTCTTCAAATGGAACACCTTGTATATTTTCACATATTCAAGTTCAACAGGTCAAAACAAGTCCAAGCCTTATGTCAAATGTAATTTTTTTTCGAAAAAAATTGAATTCAAATTGTTTTTTTATTTTACCTCGTGGATAAATGAGATTTGGTCAAGGCTATTCACATTGAGTCGCACATAACAGAAAAACATAATTTTTTATGAAAAATTATTTTTTGTGTCACTTATTGATGAATCAATGCAGTCACATCACATTTTGATCAAAAATTATTTTTTTTCAAATGAAACCCCTATGGGCCACCTACATGTCTCTCTAGAACATATATTCAGGAAAAAAAATAAATATCATTTTTGTATTTCGGTGCAGTAACAAATTGTATACGTTCAAGAATCTACAACTAGTTCATGAGTTTCCTTGCAGTTCGAATAATTTTTCAACTTAGTAAGCTGTGGAAAACAACATTTCTGAATCTTGTCAACTGATTGTGTTTCGCTGTTATCTTTCATCTCAACTCTCGAAAACCTATAATTTTTATTTTCCATTTCTACTAATTCTCGGAAGTTAACTAATTTTCGAGAGTTTAGAGGAAAGATGACAGCGAAACAAAATTAGTTGACAAGATTCAGAAATGTTGTTTTCCACAGCTTACTAAGTTGAAAAATTATTCGAACTGCAAGGAAACTCATGAACTAGTTGTAGATTTTTGAACGTATACAATTTGTTACTGCACCGAAATACAAAAATGATCTGTAATTTTTTTCTTGAATGTATGTTCTAGAGAGACATGTACGTGGCCCATAGGGGTTTCATTTGAAAAAAAAATTATTTTTCATCAAAATGTGATGTGACTGCATTGATTCATCAATAAGTGACACAAAAAATAATTTTTCATAAAAAAATATGTTTTTTTGTTATGTGCGACTCATTGTGAATAGCCTTGACCAAATCTCAAATTTAATTTTTTTCAAAAAAATTACATTTGACATAAGGTTTGGACTTGTTTTGACCTGTTGAACTTGTTGAAAAATATACAGGGTGTTCCATTTGAAAAACAAAGTTGCTGGTATTTCCAGAAAAACCGGAAGTCCGCCATATTGGACTGTTATGCGATCAAATTCGAAATGGTTGCTTATATAACTGTACCAAATTTCAGAAAAATCCGTTGACGAATGCAGAAGTTACAGGGGTGGCCCGATATCCTGTGTCACCCGGTATTTGAACGTTTTCTTCCTCACTGGGAACCATTTTCATTATTCCATTAAAGAAATGTCATTAAATAAACGCAATATAGTTGTCATTTTCATAGCTCACTTTAAAAATGTTAACTTTCAAACGATAGGTATTTACAGTAACAACTGGTCTAAGTTAATCGTCGTTTAATAACTCAAAAACGGTATAAGATAGGGGTAACATATATTATTGTATATTTTTGATATCAGGAATAAAGATCATTTCAAAAATTAAATAATATACAGGGTATCCCATTTGATTTTTTTTATCCCCTGAAGTCTGCACGCTAATGTATTTTTGATAGTATTTTTTCAAAATTCAGACATAACTACACAACTTTCACATTTTTTTTTCTATAGGCAATAATAACGATGATAAGGGATGTGTACTTTATATTGAATAACGTACTTAGCGTCGTCGTGCAGAAGACAACCTCGAGGGATATGTACAGTCTACTGAGGAAAAGGCATGTCTGCCATCACCTTTTTTGTGATAAACCAACTGGGTAAATACTAAATGTTAATTAAAAGTATGACAATACTTTAACGTAGGTGAGTAAGGTTGTTGTAGCTTTTGTACCTGCTACCTGCAAAAGGCACAGCTTTCAACCTAGCAAGTACGCATACGTTCCTAACTACATATTACACAATTCATTCTCAAAATTTCAGCTTTGCTAAATTGACGTATAGGTCTGTCGGCTCTGGGATCTTACTCTATAACTTTTCCAAATTTTAAGAAAATATTTCCCCATCGTGAGAACTTTCCTAGTGTCATGCTTGATAATTTTGGATATTTCACATTAAACTCACGGTCAGTTCGCTGAATAATTTTTAGACACATGCCATGGATTACAACACAACTTCGTTTGGATAATTTTCCATTTCGAATCAATTTTATTTAAAAATTCATTTTCGTTTTAACTTTGACAGAATATCACCTTTTTGATAAAAATTGACTTTTGTTTCTATGGCACTCTGGAAAAAGTTAAGAATCTCTTCAGGCATTCCTTGATAGGGGTTGAAGTTAGGTAAAGAGAATGCTTGAGTAACACAACCTAAAATTCAATTCACTTTCGAATAGCTTTGAAAGAATAGAAGGTGCCATTTGAAAAAATCGAGTTTTTGATAGTTTTCGAATGAGACCTTTGAAAATTGTCTGCGCCCATATGGTACAAAATCAACCATCGATGGGACATCAGGAGTTAGCGTGGACGTTCAGCTAACTGCTCTACAAATTTAGTTTTCTAATTTTGAATGGTTTGCGAGATACACATTTTTCGGTATGAGTCTAAACTGTAATAGATGAGTAAACATAACTTAGGTTGTCTGAACTCAGAGTGAGAAGGCCAATCGAACCAATAAGAAAGTTTATACCGGCTTCTGGCACACTCTGTATAGCTGTAGGACTATTTTAGGTAGAAAGGACATGATCGATCATGACAGCATACCAAATTTCAAGTCTCTAATGCAACTGCAAGTTAAAATACCTCTGATGCAGGCCATACGTAAATCACCCTGTATATTTTTGCAACTCACTTTTGAAGGAAATCTGCCACGAATAAATGTGAAACCTGTCATATTTCCATTCAGTGTTACTCCATAATCAACTTGCGAGTGTTTTTCTTGGAACTTTATTATAAAAGAAGGATATAGTTTGATTTGTTGATTCGTAAAAAGTATAGTGTACAAAGAGCATGGAATGTTAATTTCTCACTCGTACGAATTATTTTGTCGGGAACTCGTTTAAAGAACATCAAATTTATTAATCAAATATCCATTATTCGAAAGGTTCAGTTACATTAAAAAATATCAACCATAATATTTTAACGACCTTACGATGTTATTTTTTCATAACCCTAGGCATTCAGTTAACGCAAAATGGCGATTACTTTAAAATTGAAATAAATCAATCGTGACTGGTGTATATAATGCAGGATAAAATGTAACCTTGAAATATTAAATGAAACATGAACAATAGTAATCGAAATAAAAATATCCTATATATATATATATATATATATATATATTGCTTTTTTTCCTTTCTTGGATATAAGGTTCATTTAAACAGCTGATGTTGTTATTTCATGTTGTTTAATAATTATAACCAAACGTTTCAGCCAGGGTTTTGGCCTTTCTCAATGGGTCAGACTAAAATATAAGCAAAAACAGTTAGTGTGTCAACGATATACATGAAAAGTTTAAAATCTAGTTCAACTTACCATCAGCACAAACATTATGTTAAAATACAAATTATAAAAACAATTACATACGGGTACACACAGATTTGAGCATGGGCGAAAGAATGCCACATATCAGCAATGTTCTGATTGCTTTGCAGGTTATGTTTATTTAAATCGAGAATTTAAACCACAGCCATGCGACAGCGCCCCCCTCCCCCACAATCCAAGGGTCCCAGGGTCGATCCCTCAGATCAATAAGTAAGGTTATTTATTGATCTGAGGTCGATCCCGACGCGAGCACATTACATTATTTATATTTTTTTAATTTTTATTTTTTATTTTTTTCGAGAAAGCTAGATGCTAAAGGCTAAAAGCTATAAGATAACTGAAAACTGACAGTTTATGTAACGATCTATGATATTATAGTATATTTTATTTATTTATTTTATTATGTCTGTTTTAGAATTGACAGTATTTGGGGTTTGTTTGGTACGGATCATTTCATATATTTCTCTTTTGTGTTGGTTATGATCAGTTTTAATTATTTTAGTTTTTAGAAAATAAATCAAATTTGTGGTTTAGTTGTTGCTCATGTTTACTAGGCGCAGTTTGGTTCTTTTCTATTTTTTTATCTTTTCAATTTATGCTATTATTATTTTTTTTTTTTTTAAAAATTTTTGGAATTTTTTTTTAAAACTTTTTGAAGTTCTCTGATAGTCCTGAGATATACGGTAGTGTTGGGTATTTATTGTTTTCTTTTTTGTTACTTAGTTGTGCTTCATTTTGTTCTTGAATTCAGTTAATCTGTTGCAAAAATGAGTTTATAAGTTTTTTGGGGTAGCTGTTTTCTTTAGTATATTTTTAGCTTTTTCGATAGTGCTGTTTCTGTATTTATTGTCAGACAGTTTAATTGCTCTGTCTGCCAACCCTATGATGACTGATCTTTTTTGAGACATAGGATGGTTTGACATATAGTTCAGGTATCTACCTGACCAGGTAGATTTAGTAAACCATTCAGTCTCAATTTTATTCGAGTTATGATGAAGAGTCATATCTGAAAAGTTGATCTTATTGTGGACTTCTGATTCAATGGTAAACCGAATTCTTTGATGGTATTCGTGAAAAAGTTTTGATAGATACTCTTCTTCGCCGTCAGGGATGGCAGTCAGACAGTCATCGACGTATCGAAAGAAAAATGGTGCATTGAACTTTAGTTTTGGTAAAATTTTGTTTTCTAGATCTTCTAAAACAAGTTGGGCAATAACACTGGAAATGGATGAGCCCATAGCACAACCATCCATTTGTTTGTAAATATTGTTTTTAAATAGAAAGTAAGTAGAGTTCAAGGTGAGGGAAACGGCCTTTTGAAATTCATCAAGGGGTATATCAGTGTAGTTTATAATTTCGTTCCTTGTATTTTTAATAAATCCAGTGCTAAACCTATTGGAATATTAGTGTATAATGACACCACGTCTAGAGAGATTACTTTGTATTTTTCCGGGAAAGGAAAGGCCAAAACCCTGGCTGAAACGTTTGGTTAGTATTATTAAAGAACATGAAATAACAACCTCCCCTGTTTAAATGAACCTTATATCCGAGAAAGGAAAAAAAAGCAACATATATAGTGGTTCAAGAAAATAAAAACTGACATATATATATATATATATATATATATATATATATATATATATATATATATATATATATATATATATATATATACAGTGTTCTCAAAAGTCCTCTCCCCCCTCTTATTTTTGGAACGATTATAATAAACAAGGAAATTTGGAAACTGAATATTAAAGGTTGTAAACTTCCCTACTAGTGATATATATATATATATATATATATATATATATATATATATATATATATATATATATATAAAACTGGTACCCGCGACTTCGTCCGCGTATAATTTGTATTATTTTTCTGTTTTACTTTGTGCCTGTGGCTTTGCCCGCTTTCCGCTATCCCGATATCCTGTTATCCCGTTATCTCGTTTGGGTGGCATAATTGATTTGACAGCGCAAGTAATGCTCTGTGACGACTATTACGAATTCACTAATCCCTTTTCACCCACTTAGGTACGGAATTTTCATATAAGGTTAAACACAAATTTATTTATTCGTAACGGAGAGCCGAAACATCAATTTCCATGACCCTAACTTAAAAACCAACAGAACCCCCATAAAAAATTTCACCGCCTATTTCAACCCTTCAGGGGTTGAATTTCTAAAACCACTGAAAAATTTATTTCTTTATTGTAACAAATACCTCAAATACCAATTTTTATGACCTTAACTTAAAAACCAACGGAATCCTCATACAAACTTTCACCCCTTTAGGTGTTGAAATTATAAAAACACTGAAATACGTATTTCTTTTTCGTAACAAAGACCATAAATACCGATTTTTATGACCCAAACTTAAAACTAACGGAATCCCCATAAATAACTTCACACTCCATTTCATCATTTTAGAAGCTGAATATCTAAAAACACTGAAACACATATTTCTTTATTTATAACAAAGACCTCAAATACAATTTTAATGACACAAACTTTGAAACTAACGGAACCCCTATACAAACTTCCAATCCCCATTCAACCCCCCATTTCACCCCTTTCGGGGTTTTATTTCCAAAAACCCTAAAACACGTTTTTCTTTATTTGTAACAAAGACCTCGAAGATCAATTTTTATGATCCCAACTTAAAAATTAACGGTACTCTTATACAAACGTTGGTACCAATACAAGTTCGCTGTATCATTTTGCTGTACTCGCATGGATAGAAGGAACTTTGTAAGTGCTTATCAACTGCCGAATTTATCTTTCTACAAATTTTCATTCCCGCATAGACAATTACAATTGTCTCTTGTTTCCATGGCATACTTGAAAAAGCAAAGAATCTCTTGGCAAGATAGCGCATTTCTTGATTTTATTCAATATCTTGAAAAATAGTGGTACATGTGGTACACAATGGGACCATCTATGGGACATCAGGAGTTAGTCTGGACTTTCAGCTAGCTGCTCTACAAATTTGGTTTCCCAATTTTGAACGGTTTGCGAGATACTCATTTTTTCGTAAATTACTACGGCGTTCATTTTTGTTTCAGAAAAATCGACAAATGTCAAAAACTGCAAGAAATAAGTTAACGTAATTCAGGTTCGGGTTCCAGAAACATACATATTATCACTCGGCTAAAAGTCTGTAATTGTGCTAGTTTATAAAACACAAGTATTTATTCAAATGACAATAAAATAGAAAAAATAAACAATAAATAATATTTCTTTATTTTTTTGGTATTTAAAAATATAAAAGGTTTGGTGATTGTTTATAACTAATTGTTAAGACAATAAAAAATTTAATTATCAACAAAACGAAAGAAATAGAAAATTGCAAATAATGAATTTTGAAAAAAAAAAATTCCATCAATATATTGTTTGAATAACTGAAAAACTAAGAAAACCATTAGACACTTTTTTTTCTAAATAAAAGGATTTTTCATAAATCATTATATGTTCCAAAGAGTTGGATACATGAAAAATAAAAATTATTCAACTTATTCATTTGTTTACGAAAATTTCGTAAAATTCAAAATTAATGAGTTTCAATGCCTTTTTCTGATATAGAAACACCCATATCGATATAATACTAGAAAAAAAACGGTCTATGGTCTATAGTTTTCGAGTTATTGGCAAACAATTGAGGCCTTTTTTTACACTCAATTTGTTTATGGCAATCGCAATTGTACCCTAAAATCGTCTTTCTTGGATGGTCCTTCCGGATCGAATGAACCATCGCCCATATTTCTAGAAGAATAAGAACGATTTTTGTAGGAAATCAATTTCCTGACCAGACTATGGCATGTCCATCGTCAAAATATTTTTAATGGTCTAGCGGAAATTCTCAGCTATTTAGGGAAGATCACGAAGAATAAATCATCTTTGGGTAGAAATGATAATTATTTTTTATTATACAATTTCCAAGATACGTGAATAAAAAATTAATTTATGAGTATATATATTGTAGAATCCAGAATTTGATGCCGAGTCAGAAAACCTATACAAAAATAAGGACACCATAGGAAAAAAAAAGTGACGCACTGAAGGATATAGCTCGATTTTAAAATGATTCTATACGTGCATTCTTTTACTACTGTAATACTGTGAAGTCTTTTTCACAGTGATTTCATGTAATTCTACGAAATATTGAGATCGTCTTCGTTTTGAAGATATGTCCACGCCCTCAGAGTTTTATCTCTGTCTCCCAGTATATAATTTGAGTCCAACCGTACAAATGTCGAAAAATTTTCGCTCTTGGTTAAATCTATCTCTATTGTATTTGTGATTCAAAGTATAGATATCTTCTGGATATTCTACTCACCAACTTTAATTGTTTTGAATAATCTGCTTTCTGCAACAACTGAATGGTAGCTGCGCATCAGAGGTGATTAACTTTCCGTCTGTATTGTATTGTTCACGCATTGTAAAACATATTCACCATTCGTTAATTGCTGGTTGTTTAATGTTAATTAGACTCCATCAATCAGCGCGTAAATCGACACTGAAATGGGTTTCCAGTACTAATACCATCAGTTATTTTTTTAGACTAGAACATTGAGATGGCTAATGGAAAAAAATGGAGTTTTATTGCAATGACTTTTTTCTCGTAAAACGTCTTCACAAAGAGTAAACTGTTTCAACGATCTTTAAGCCACTTGCAGTGTTGCCAACAGTAATCGCTCCAAACCCGTGTCAGATCAGTGTGGAATCCAATAATCCCACTGGATCAGGGCACATGCCTTCAAGGAGATTGAAAGGGTAAACCTACTTTCACGCATGCTTTCTCGAACGGTGAAGGTAAAGAAAAGAAGGTATGTTGGTTGGTAGTATTGACAACACAAAGATTGTTTCCCGCGCGGCCGCGCGTCTAGCGGTGAATTTGAAAGCTGCCTACGAACAACACCGCGTTCAATTGATTCTGATTGGATGGTGAATGAAAATTTCTACTATGAGTTGTTGTACAGTTTTTCAACGTGCACCGCAAACTTATTTAATTGTTATGAAAGTTTCGGGCATTCGTGGTATCACTAAGAGTGAGACAATCCAGTTTGCCCATCGGATGGGGATCGAAGTTGTGGCTATAATCCCCGATACTGGCAAATTATCCGCAAATGGCAGACCATGAAAAACAAGTAAGGAAGTATTCAAAAATATCCACGGAGGGTGACAAGCACGAAAATTGACTAGTTTTCTACAAACTTACCCAAAAATAACTATATAATGAAAATATCCATGACTTGAATTTAGCCGCACTACGGCCTAGAGTTGAATATAAACATAGAGCTAACCTCAAACCAAATAGTTTTCAGGGATGTTGGGAAAAATAAAATAGAGAAATTGCAATCTCACTTAACAAGGGAGAACTTTGCTCCACTGAATACACTGGTGGGAATCAATGAAATGTATAGAAGTTTTCTCAATATATTAACAAATGCACTTGACCTACACTGTCCCATTGTAAAAAAAAAACATATATATTTTCCGAAAAAAAATTTGATAAGTGATGAAACAATTGAAATGGGAAAAAACTTCAAAAATTTACATTGAAAATTAACTTTGAAAAGGAAAAAGATACATAAACAAAAAAAAAAAAAAAAAAAACATTCCTCAAGCAAATATCGAAAGCATCGGCATTAATGTGGATAAACAGAAATTTGTCTGAAAACTTGTTTGGGAGAAAACAGGTAGAGAGAAAAATTACTCAAACTGAAATAAGATGATAATATTATTGATAATGAACAGATGATTGTAAAATCATTTTCTAAAAATTTTTCAACAACTGCCAAGCTTACAATTGAACAACGTTTCAGCAATAATGACTCTGAATTATGTACAATACAATTTGAATAACAATAATTCCTTCTACTTCATAGTGATCGATGTCCAAGAAGTCATTCAAATTATAAAAAATCTCAAAAATACAAATTCCGTTAGAGTTGATTGCATACCGACAAATTTAATCAAGAGTATAGCCTGTAAAATTGCAGAACCCCTAACAAATTTAATAAATGCATCTGTCGAATCAGGTGAATTCCCTGAAGAATTGAAACTGGGGATGGTCACGCCAATCTATAATAGAGACGACTCTCTCTATGGACAATTATAGGCAAATAACGTTACCTAGTGTAATCAGCAAGATAATCGAAAGGGCCATGTACAAAAGGTTAATATGTTACCTTGATAAATATAGGATTACCAAAGATTCGCAAAACGGACGATCGACGGAAATAGCTATTTGCAAATTTGTAGAATATATCTACAAATATATTTATCGAAAAATGCTCGTAGGTGCAATATTTTTCGTCCTCACAGAAGCCTTTTATTGTCTAGACCTAGAACACACAGAAACTAAATTATACTCACTGGGCATTCGCGGAAATATATTGAGGTGGTTCATGTCCTTCTTGACACATAGGAAAATTATCGTGAAGCTCAACGGAGCCCGATTTGATATATGGATAACGTCGACTTAGACGTCCCACGGGGATCCATACTAGGTCCACTGATATTCTTGGTGTTTATCAATGATCTACCTGAATATATGGATACTGATTGCTTGATGCTATATGCCGATGATGTATCTGTAGCATTTCATAGTGAAAGTCAAAGCCAACTTGATAATAAATTAAGCGAAATATAACGTATTCAGTGTTCTGCTAACAGATTGATAGTCAATCACAAAAAAAAACATCCTGATGCAATACTCCATCAAAAGCAATGGTATAGCCCCAGAAATCAATATTTATAATGCTAAATTAATAAGATCAGAAATAACAAAATTCTTAGGCAAATTCTTGGATTAGAATCTATCATTCAAAAATTGCATTGACCATATTAGCAAAAAGGTAAATAGTGGATTTTACGCCATCTTACAAATGAAAAATATATTTGATAAGCATCAGCTAAGCAACATATATTATGCCCTCATATATCCCCACCTTACCTGTAACATAGTAGTTTGGGGAAATGCAATCTCATCGCAAAGATTGCTGGTACCACAAAAGAGAGTAAATACGATTAATATTCGGAATAAAGCGTACAGACTCCTGCAAATATTTTATTGAAAACAATCTTCTCACTTTTCCATATATATATATATATATATATATATTTTGATAAAGTTGAAATTGCGTATGAGTTTTGTTTTTGTCGACAGAATCGATCTCATGATATATATATATAAAAACAAAACTCATACGCAGCAATTCAACTCTACAATATATTACCCGAGGAAATTGCAATTGAAAATAATTATCACATATTCAAAAATAAATTGAGATAACATCTAGTGAATAAATGTTACTATAAAGTCAGCGAATTTTCACAGGATTAATAATGGTGCATGAATTCATTAGTTACTAGTCATTGAATATCCCCTGTGAATTTCATTTTAATATAATTTTTAAACTGTGTTTCTTAGATATTTTAAATTTGTTTCGTATATATGTACAATGTCGACTATTTTATATTGACTCTTCCAATATCATCTAACAATGATCTTACTGGAATTAAATAATTTTATTATTATTATTGTTAATAGAAAATAATTTACATCTTCCAGGAAGTAATATTCAAAATATTTACGTATCTTTAGACAAGCTTTAGACAAACTTGGCAGGGGTTTTGAATCCAACACTAAGAGAACAGTTTGTTTACATGGAATACATTGTATTCATTGTTAAATAATCCCATCGTTAAGTATGGACTAATTTGAATATTCAATTATAATGTTATCGAAAAATCGAATTTAAACGGTTTTTCAATAGATTCATATAAATTGAACCAGAAGTAGATTCAGGTGAAACAACTCTTTCTGGAATACGAGAACGTTGAATGATATTCACCTGAAAATCATGATACTTCTATATATCAATGACATTGAATGCAAATGTTTTTTCTGATAAGCTCGATTATGTTTATTTATGTCTGTTCACAAAAAACTATTTAAACTTATATGGTACGCCGGACGGTTTCAGGCTTCTTGGACCTCATCAGTACGGAGTAGTCAACCAGCCAAAGGTACAAAGAACTCTGGCTGAAGTGAGACACAACGTAAACAAACCATCATCGATCTTGTAACACCTATAGGTACGCCGGAAAAGATAAACTTTAACTGGCGGTACCTAGTGACAGAAAGAATGATGAATGATGAGGGCCAAGAAGCCTGAAGCCGGTATGCGGATTGTTAGGTGAACACGACATAAATTAAACATAATCGAGCTTATCAGAAAGAAACATTTGCATTCAATGTCCATTGATATTATATGGAAGTATGCATGGATTTTCAGGTGAATATCATTCAACGTTCTGCGTGGTATTTGCCAGGAAAGTAGTTGTTTTTCACCTGAGATCTACCTTTCTCTGGTTCAATTTTATATTGAATCCTTTATGTGAAGAAAACCGTTTAAATTCGATGTTTCTATTCATTCCACTTCACATGGCACTTATCTCTCCCTATATGCTAGACGGGCTTGCCACTCCTACTGAGAAGGAATCTTTTATTTAGAAACCTATCGAGGTGGGAGATTTTCGGAGTGTTTCTTTCTGTCACTAGGTACCGCCAGTTAAAGTTTATCTTTTTCGGCGTACCTATAGGTGTTACAAGATCGATGATGGTTTGTTTACGTTGTGTCTCACTTCAGCCAGAGTTCTTTGTACCTTTGGCTGGTTGACTACTCCGTACTGATGAGGGCCAAGAAGCCTGAAACCGGTATGCGGATTGTTAGGTGAACACGACATAAATTAAACATAATCGAGCTTATCAGAAAGAAACATTTGCATTCAATGTCCATTGATATTATATGGAAGTATGCATGGATTTTCAGGTGAATATCATTCAACGTTCTGCGTGGTATTTGCCAGGAAAGTAGTTGTTTTTCACCTGAGATCTACCTTTCTCTGGTTCAATTTTATATTGAATCCTTTATGTGAAGAAAACCGTTTAAATTCGATTTTCTATTCATTCCACTTCACATGGCACTTATCTCTCCCTATATGCTAGACGGGCTTGCCAATTCTACTGAGAAGGAATCTTTTATTTAGAAACCTATCGAGGTGGGAGATTTTCGGAGTGTTTCTTTCTGTCACTAGGTACCGCCAGTTAAAGTTTATCTTTTTCGGCGTACCTATAGGTGTTACAAGATCGATGATGGTTTGTTTACGTTGTGTCTCACTTCAGCCAGAGTTCTTTGTACCTTTGGCTGGTTGACTACTCCGTACTGATGAGGGCCAAGAAGCCTGAAACCGGTATGCGGATTGTTAGGTGAACACGACATAAATTAAACATAATCGAGCTTATCAGAAAGAAACATTTGCATTCAATGTCCATTGATATTATATGGAAGTATGCATGGATTTTCAGGTGAATATCATTCAACGTTCTGCGTGGTATTTGCCAGGAAAGTAGTTGTTTTTCACCTGAGATCTACCTTTCTCTGGTTCAATTTTATATTGAATCCTTTATGTGAAGAAAACCGTTTAAATTCGATTTTTCTATTCATTCCACTTCACATGGCACTTATCTCTACAATGTTATCATTGTGATGTTACGTTTTATACTAGTAATCCCATTTAGAAAAAATATACCTACTTACTCTAACAGTTTTTTCGATATTTCTATGCATAGACCCGAATTTGAGTATATTTTGTTTCATTTGTCTCCGTGTACCAAAAAGTATAAAAGAAGGACCGATAATTGATAAACTGCTCGTGTACTTGGATTTGACAAAGGATTTGACACACTTTCGAAACATTTTTCCATATTCAACAGGCTTCTTACTTGATATGCAGATAGTATGGTGTTGCCGGTATTATTATGAACTTTCGTTGGTGGATGAAAGTGTGTTACTATAACTCATGAATTGTGTGAACTTGATCTGTTACATATACATTGTTTGATTATTCCGAATTGGTATGATTTACAATTTCAATGTAGAATTTGTAGATCAAAGTAATTTTTTTTAAGGAGCACTTATTCTGGGTGTTCTGAATGTAATAAACTCTCACAATCTGATAAAATTGGTGAATTTGTTGGAGAACAAACTAAATAAATGAATTTATATATGAATAATTATTTAACTAAAAACAATATACCACGTTTTTAAAACGCACATATTCATAACTCTAATATAACACAATTATTGAAAAACTAGTGACAATTATTGATGTATGTATGTAAAATTGAACCTTCAATTATCTGAACCACTCCCGCCCTGGACACAACTCATTCGAAACAAAAAAAATAAATAATAGGATGATAAACATAATAGGATTTGCCGCTTTATCGAACATGCCGACATAGGCTGTAATGGTTTACCGTAATTTATTGTATGGGCGGTCAGCGAAGTTATCGACTGGTTTTTACGCGGGAATAGTTCTCACTCAATTTGGTCTACTATACCGGGTGACCCGGAACCAACTTATCCCCCTGTATCTTCGTTGTTATTTTATATGGATGTTTCAAATTCGGTACTTTGATTTGATGTTATGAATTTACAATTTAGCAAGTATCAAACCAAAGTATATATTTTTTTTGAAAATTACGATTCGATATAGAATTACCTTTCCAATGATATATCACAATCATACTTCCAATTCACAATGTGCTGATATAATTGAGATTTTATATTTGTATTCCCCTCGTAACGGAACATTTTCATGAAAGTGTGCTATGGAAGATTGAACAATATCATGTGAGTAACAATAATTCATGGCCAAACTTTTTACGCAATAAGTTTTATGCAGACTAACTATTTTTACAATTTTAGTTTTTCTTCATTTTCAATACACTCAATTTCTTTTAAATGCTAACATAGGAATTTTTGAAGTTGGTTAGAAACTCCAATACATATTGAAATACAAAACATGAAAAAACCTCCATATTTTTGTTACATATTTATTTTTTATGAAGATAATTTCCATGCCACACCTACATTTGTATTGAATCTTTCAACTTCATGTTAGTTGGCTATGGAATTAAATTTGTTGAATTGTTCTGTCGTTGTGTTTACGCCAAATTGTTGACATTTCGAATGTTCTGAATTTTCTAAAATAATCATTTGTGAAATGAACAACTACTACCGATTTACCCAAACTGAAAAAGTTGATATGCTGTTGATTTATGGAGAAGCAAGGGAAAATTCCTGTTTAGCCTTGCGTCTGTACCAGGAGAGATATAGTCACAGTTCAGGAAATAACGAAATAATCATATGGGGAACATGTTATTGTTAGCGAAGATACGGAGATCACTGTTCAAGCAGCGGTTGAAATTGATCCAAATACATCATTAAGGCAGATCGAATATGAGGTCGGGGTACCTAGAGAAACAGCAACACAAATTTTGAAAAAAAAATCGTCCGGTATCGTTCATTTAAATATCAAATTCATCAATATTTGTATGAAGAGGAGGATTGTGTATTGTAACTGGGTTATACGAAAAGAAACAGGAAATCCAAATTTCCATTACAATATTCTATACAGTGATGAATCACGCTTTACAAACAATGGTCATTTCAATAGAAATAATTTACGTTATTGGGCACAAGAAAATCCGCATATGTTCAGAGAAGGAAGACACCAGGAAAGATTCGGATTCAATGTTTGGCTAGGAATTTTTGGAACCAGAATAGTGGGACCAATTATTTTTTATGGAGCTTTAACAGGTGAACGGTCCCTACAAATTTTAAATGATGAAATCCAAAATTTTATTGAAGACATTCCCCTAGCGACACGTCGCGTTATGTATTTCCAACAAGATGGAACACCTCCACATAACTCGAACGGAGTCCGAGGACATCTTACTAGAACTTTCAAAGACAATTGGGTTGGTACTCATGGTCCAGTTCGTTGACCATCAAGGTCACCAGACCTCACGCCAATTGATTTTCTTGTTTGGGCTCACTTGAAGAATAAAGTTTAAGCTCATAATAGACCTCAAAATCGCGAGGAACTTGAAGACAGGGTAAGGAGAGCCATCAACGAAATTACTCCGGCTCAACTAGTGAATGTTATGCGGGCATGCTCCGAAAAAATACAATAATGCATTGACGTTAACGGGCGACATTTTGAACAATTAGATTAATTGAGTCTGTCATAGGTATTGAATTTCTATTGAATTGAGTTAGAAAACTGTACATGTTCCAAATGTCTACTATTTTGTAGGAAAATTATCGAAATTCAATATCATATCCAATTGAGATGGAGTTGAAAGGTTCAATACAAATGTAGGTATAGCATGGAAATTATCTCTATAAAAAATAAATATGAAACAAATGTATTTCAATATGTATTGGAGTTTCTAAACAACTTTAAAAATTCCTATGTTAGCATTTAAAAGAAAGTGTATTGATGTTGAAAAATGAAGAAAAACTAAAATTGTAAAAATAGTTAGTCTGCATAAAACTTATTGTGTAAAAAGTTTGGCCATGAATTATTGTTACTTACATGATATTGTTCAATCTTCCATAGCATACTTTCATGAAAATGTTTCGTTACGAGGGGAATACAAAAAGTAATCTTTATATATATAATTCTACTGTACGTGTGTGGCACTGAACTCCTCCTAAACGGCTGGGCCGATTTGAATGAATTTTTTTGTATGCGTTTGGGTGGCGCCCTGGATGGTTTAGATTCACAAATCAGCCCGGCAGATGGCGCTGCAGTCGGTATCATAAACGGCTGGACCGATTTGAATGAATTTTTTTGTATGCGTTTGGGTGGCGCCCTGGATGGTTTAGATTCACAAATTATCCCCCTAAATGTTGAGGGTGGTCCACCCCTTAATTTATTTTTTATTTTTTAGAAAAAAAAAATTTTTTTAATTTTTTTATGATACACCATTCAAAAATACATACAACCCTAAATTTTCACCCTTCTACGATCAACCCCTATTTTTTTGGCAAGATTTTTATTTTGTCATGACTTAGAATAAAAAAATTCATATTACTCTCAATTTTCACCCTTCTACGATCAACCCCTATTTATTATTTTTATTTTATAGAAAAAACGGGATAAAGGGGATAACGAAAAAATGGGAAAACGGGATAACGGGATGACAGGATAAGGGGATAACGGGATGACAGGATAAGGGGATAACGGGATGACAGGATAAGGGGATAAGGGGAAAACGGGATAACGGGATAAATAAAACATGGGATAACAGGAAAACGGGATAACGAAAATAAAGGGATAACTAAAAAACGGGATGACAGGATAAGGGGAGAACGGGATAACGGGATAAAGAAAAAATGGGATAACAGGAAAACTGTATAACGGGATTACGGGATGGTGGGAATAACGGGATAACGAGAAAACGGAATAACGGGAGAAGGATAAGGGGATAACGGGAAAACGGGATAACGGGAAAAGAAAAAAGGGAAAGGAAAAGATAACGGGGAAACGGAAGCGGAAGGAGTCAAAAGCATAATCTAGATGGAACAACATAAAGGAGAATATAGAAAAAAAAAATCTACGCGGACGAGAGTTTTCGGGAAAAAAATTTTAGGGAACATAAAAATTTGGAAAGGACAACGTCTGTCGGGCCCGCTTGTTTTTTTTAAATCTCAATTATATCAGCAGATTGTAAATTGGAAGTATGATTGTGATATATCATTGGAAAGGTAATTATTACCGAATCGTAATTTTCAAAAAAAATATATACTTTCCATTTGAAATATAAAAATTGGATGCGCTTCCGGTCAAACCGGAAGTGTCATATTTGGTTTGATACTTGCTAAATTGTACATTCATAACATCAAATCGAAGTACCGAATTTCAAACATCCATATAAAATAACAACGAAGATACAGG
The DNA here is from genome assembly GCA_018342105.1 of Gonioctena quinquepunctata. NCBI lineage: Eukaryota > Metazoa > Arthropoda > Insecta > Coleoptera > Chrysomelidae > Gonioctena > Gonioctena quinquepunctata. The sequence continues at coordinate 538,259 of JAFIRS010000288.1, forward strand.
TGGGTAAATTGGTTCCGGTTCACCCGGTATACGGGAAACCATATTTATTTCTCCTCCCGGATTTTTTCATAATTAAACATTATAATACGTACGATTTTGAACTAACCCTATATTATGAGTCGAAGATAACTTTATTCAACTGAAAATGGATATACTATAAACGGATGGATTAAAAACCGACTCAGGAGTTGGCTCTGAATTCCACACACTAGGAGAATCACATTCTTGGTCACTATCAAGCAGTCTTCCCACCGGCGGCGGCGGGAGACTGGACGATCTCGACTTGTGGATTGTCGAGTCTCGCGTCGTGGGAACGGTCGACTCGCGTAGGATCGAGACTTGTCAATCATAAGCTCGAGGTGGCTCGACCGTTCCCATGAAATGTCGGTAAATTCTCCAAACATCAAAGGCGCGATAGAAGACCGATCACCTCGGAGAGAGAGTTTGGTGATGGCAGATAATAGTTGAGCGTTGTTTTCTTTATTGCGTATTAACATAGAGTGGATTTCATAAGCATTTGGGAACCAACACGCGAAGATCACAAATGAAAATCTAAATTCAATAATACGCTGCTGCACATGCCATCATCTATATCTACTGCACTGGACCATGTATCCCTTTCTAGGCTCGTGTACCGCCTTCTAAACACTGGTAGACGGCGAGTCGATCTAATCATGCCGTGGGACCGATTAGGCTCGAGACTGCACAAACCTCACTCCTGTCCCTCAAGCCAAGCTCGTCAAGTTTCGCGCCGTGGAACGCCGGCTTTATATGCGATCTGGCAAGCCTTACATCCAGGCTCGCTGAAGTGAAAAACTCTGTACTTCCCTGAAAAAAAACGGTTTTTCGATATTTGATTTTTCTCTCCAATTTTTATCTTATTTGGAAAGCACCCCGTTATATTTCAAACTGGAGCAGAGTATCTCCAATTACATGATGTAATGTAATGAAATGAAGAGCATATAGCTGTAGGGCTTTGAGTCTGCAGTCCTAATTAAATAGACTTCTGAGTCGTACTTATCTTTATCATGTTCTAATATCGGTATTATATGTTCAGTTGGGTAATTGAATAATTTAAGAGAGCAGATGAAACTGTATTCAATCGAATAATATGTACATGAAAAGTAGAATGAATGACCGAATTATCAATCAAAAGTGCAAAAAATTATGAATCGCGTTCATTGGAATTGGTTTTTCAATCGTGGAAGAAAATTATTTTGGAATATAGAAATAACATCACTCTGGCTACAAGAAGAAACACTGAGCTGAATTAAAGTACATCATGTTGGTAAAATGGTGCTTTGAAAAGGACCTCACTATTTCAACAAAAAAAACTGATTGTAATTGTGTAATTATCTATGCGCGTTGGAAGTTATACTTCATTTAACTTTCTACATCCAACTTATAGCCACAATAGAATAATTTGAGAAAAGTAAGGTTAGGTTTCGTCATCGCGTCATCTTCGTACTAGTTGTGCACTATGAGAAAATTCGGTTTGATTGTAGTAAGAAGTTAAAAGTTTTCTAAACTAGATGACCCCATAGGAAAAAATCTAAGGGGGTAAAAGTTAGCACTGCCACTACGGCAAATTTACGGGTGAAAGTCGAATTTCAGAAATATTGTTATTAATATTTATCGTATAATTGTTGAAATCCATTGAACTAAACAAAAGTTCAGTAAAATAAATTTTAAAGAAAATATACGCCTTTTTATGGATATTTGAAAATACACTAAAACATATTGTATAGACATATGTATAAGCATTTTTATGATATTTCAGCAACGGTCACTGTGTATTAGTTGAAATTTTTTTCTCACAGTCAAGAACTCACCTTTCAATTGTCGAATGAACAAAACAAAATTGTCGTGAACTTTTTGAATTTCCTGTAGCAAAAAAAGAGGTTGAGAACGATTAATTAATTGGAAATTCCCTTTTTTGAAATATACCTTGTATTTGGTGGAATATTGTATTTTCCAGCCTAAAATTTACTTAACAATTGTCGAGATCAAAACCATAATTGTCGTGTAAATTTTGAATTTTCTAAAGCATAAAAAAAGTTGAAAACGATATTATTGAAATTTTCTTTTTTTGAAATACACGCTGTATCTCGGTCACTATAATAAATTAACGAACGTGAGTCCAATATCGAATTTATTTTTATGAAAATTTGTTGAATAATTGTCGAAATATATTTAACATGATTAAGATACACTAAAATATATTTTATAGAACATAAAAGCATTTTCATGATATTTCAGCAACGCTCACTGTATATCAGTTGAACATTTTTTCTTACAACCAAAAACTCACCTTACAATTGTAAAATGACCAAAACATAATTGTCGTGCAAATTTTGAATTACTTGACGCAGAAGAATGACGCACACTTTTTTTCTAAGGGGTGGCTGTGCTTACTTGATATCAAGTTAGCACTAGCACTACAATAAACTGACGAACGTGAGTCAATCGAATATATTTTTATGAAAATTTGTCGAAATACATTCTATATGATAAAAATACACTAAAATATATTTTATAGAACATTCAAACATATTTATGATATTTCAGCAACGCTCACTATGTATCAGTTGAACATTTTTCTTACAGTCAAAAACTCACCTAACAATTGTCTAACAAAACATACTTGTCGAACAAGTTTTGAATTTCCTGAAGCGAAGAAAAAGGTTGAGAACGATGAATTAATTGGAAATTCCCTCTTTTTGAGATACATCCTGTATCTCAGTTGGATATTGTTTTTCCAGTCTTAAACTCACCTAAGAATTGTCAAGTGAACAAAACATAATTTTCGTGCAAATTTTGAATTTCCTGATGCAAAGAAAAAGGTTGAAAACGATGAATTAATTGGAAATTCCCTTTGTTGAAATACACCATGTATTTCGGTAGTAGATTGTTTTTTCCACCCAAAAATTCACTTTACTATTGTCGAGATACCAAAACAATTTTAAATTTTAATTTTTTAAAAAAAGATTTGAAAATCCCATTTTTGAAATACTCGCAGTATCTCGGTTGGACATGTTTTCCAGTCTAAAACACAGCCACCCTTTAGACCAAAAATGTGCGCCATTCTTCTGCTTCAGGAAATTAAAAAACTGCAGGATAATTATTTTTCGGCCATTCGACAATTGTTAGGTGAATTTTAGGCTGAAAAAAACAATATTCAACCGAGATATGGGGTGTATTTAAAAAAAGGGAATTTCCAATTGATTTATCGTCTCAGACGTTTTTTTTGCTTCATAAAATTCAAAGATTGCAAGACAATTATGTTTTGGTCATTCGACAATTGTTAAATGAATTAGGTTGTAAGAAAAGTTGTTCAAGTGATATACAATGAGCATTGTTGAAAAAATTGGGATTTTAGAATTAAACATCGTTTACAAAAAAACTTTTGAAAATTGGAATTAAAAATTGTTATACACTCAAATTTTGCCTTTAAATATGAATGCGATGATGCCAAGTACTCGAAATTTTCACGGACACCAGGAAATATCCATAAAAAGGCGTATATTTTCTTTAAAATCTATTTCAGTATATTTTTGTTATGTTTAATGGATTTCGACAATTTTACGACAAATATTAATAACAATATTTCTGAAATTCGACTTTCACTCGTAAATTCACCGTCAGTCCTAACTTTATATAAAGTCTGTGCTAACTTCCATCCCCTATAAAAAAAAAAACTAAAAGCGCGACATTTTTTTTGTATTCACGATACATTTACGACAATTATTCGACAAATATTGGGATATATTTTTTCGATTTTCGAGCAAGTGGCTTCGCTAACTTTATAGGGAGGGGTCCGTAATAGTGCGATGATGCGTCGTCTTGTTGGTAACGAAGATGAATTTGAGACTCGGTTGCCGTCTGGATAGATTTGATTTTCCAGCTGGTTTACAATTCCTATTATGTTGGTATATTTTACTATTTCTCCAAACTTTGACATAAACATACTATATCTAAATTTCATATTTATGACTAACGAATATGAATATTTCTTTGTTTAGTTCTTGTTATTTAATTGTCCTGAAAAAATGTAAGTTGTTTTTTCAAAAATATTAATAAAAAATAACCAAATTCACAAGTCGAGAATTTGCACAAGCGCACTCTCATCGAGTTGAAGAAGTAAATAATTTTAAAAATGGCCGCTCAAGTTACAGGGATGAATCTCTGCCGCGAGACATCAAAGCAGCCAATATTATGACCCTAACATGATATTATTATCAGATACTCCTCGTATATCTTTCTCTATACCGCGCTTCCGAGTTAATCGTTTGAGACAACCACTCATATAACTAGAAACCAGTGCAGCACTGTTCGCTAGACAGGCACCACGTGTGAATGATAATTAATTAGCCTACCGATCGCAGACCGTTATGAGTTTCTTGTTCAGTGGCCCACTATTTCAGCAAGGATAGAACAGTACAACAATTCAACAATAGTAATTGTCGTAATATGTTTTCATGACAAACTTAGTCTAATATATACAACTATTTCGTTCCTCCGGAGAACGAAATCTTTCATCGTCTCTGGCCCGATTCCCCCCAATGTATTTTTCTGATTCTACGCATTTACTCTTATCTTATGGCTAATAGCTCCTATACGAAAGTTAACAGAAAGTTGTACAGTCGTCTTGGCAATGAACGTCCAAATGCCGAATTTGTATTTGAACCAAGGTTCATAATACCTAAAACCGAATTTAACGCTATTCGAAAATAACCCAAAATTTAAAAAAAAGTTCGCGTTCAAAATATATACGTGATAAAATATAATATTTGTAAAAATATCGCTGGGCAATGCAGAAATTTAAAATATGTAACAACACTGCTGAAACGAGAATAAGTTATCAATACCGCTGAACCGAAAAGATTAAGTTATAATGCTACCCCTGAAATGTCAACCTCATACAACGGAAATAAAGTACCCATCTCTCTCCAATGCAATTTGGCTATTTTATCGTACGACGTCGTGATTCTAACTGAGACATGGCTTACTCAGGACATTACACAACATCTACAGAAAAGACCGATCATACGAGACTAGTCCATTCAATAAACGAGGCGGCGTACTAATAGCAATCAAGAAAACAATCCTCAGCCACGAATTGCAGTCAAACGACACCATAGAGGATCTGTTCGTAGCCATCAGTTACTATAAATATTGTTGGTTCTGTCTACCTTCCTCCGGGATTTCCAGGTACCTCCTCGATTATCTTATCTGCCGACCTAGGTACTCTCGCAGAAAGCCATCTAAATGCACAAATATATCTTCTTGGCGATTTCAACTTACCAAATGCCCATTGGTCAACAGATTGGCTCCTACAGTCGGTCCCACAGCATCAGCAACATCAGCACAAAGTGTCCTATCTAACATGTGTGCCTTCCACAATCTTTTTCAAGTTAACAACACTCGCAACGCAAGAACAGTTCTTTTAGACTTATTACTAACCCACGACTCTAAATTGATCTCACAACCAGCAGAAGTACACCTAATTTCACCCGACCCCCACTGCAGACCTCTATCAAACTCAATGGGTTATAGAATAAGAAGCGATCTTTAATGCATATGAATTCTATTAGGACTTTAAAAAAGGCTGACTTTCAAGCTGCTTTGAAGCAGATACATCCTTTTTACTGAGAAAACACTTGAGGATATGGTGAATATATTCTATGACATACTCTACTTTGTTTTCGACGTTTTCGTCCCCAAAAAAAATAAACTCCAATTTGTTTTCTAGAATCATCGTCATTTCTGGAATTATCTTAATGTTCACTCCAACGCGATACGAATAGTTCGCTAGCGGTGCGATAAACAGTGTCACGCACCAGTTTTTCTTAAAAATGTCTTCTGATGAAGAAGCAATGTTGCTATTGTAGGCTTTGGCTGAGGATGAGAGACGAATGAGGTAAGTGTTATTCATCAAGTAATGTAACTTGTGTCCTTGTTTAGTTTTTTTTCTCCAAGGAAAAAAAGAAAATGTACTCATGATATTAATGAAGAAAAAACATGGAGAATATCATACTTTGATGTCGGAAGTACGCCGAGATCCCAAACGGTTTTACATACAGTGCTTCTCCAAAGTCCCCTCCCCCCCCTCTTATTTTTGGAACGATTATACATAAACAAGTGAAATTTAGAAACTGAATATTAAAGGTTGTAAACTTCCCTACTGGTGATGATAGATGACGAAATCGTCAAAGATGACGTCACAAGGCCATTGTGACCAATAATTTTAAATGAAACCCTACGGCAAGCGACACCACTTTTTAAAGGTATCGAAATAACCTATTCAATGATACTAATTTTGTTTGTTTTTATGGCAGTCTCAATGGCTCATTAGTAAACATTAAAATTTAAATTCCATTCAGTATGATATTAATTACAGATTTAAGAATCAGTATCTACTTAAAGAAATTGCTCGAAGTGACCTCCATTTACTTCCTGACAATGAAATATCCTATTTTTAAACTATTCTCGTACTTTTGCAAATGTGTCTGCGAAAACAGCCTCACATTCTGCAACAATACGTTGTTTTAAAAAGTCAATATTGTCAGGTTCAGTGGCGTAAACCTTCGATTTAAGGTACCTCCACAGAAAAAAATCCAAAGGTGTGAGGTCCGGTGATTGAGCTGGCCATTCCGTTGAACCTCGTCGTCCAATCCATCTACCACGATACTCCTCATCCAAATACCGTCTCACTGCACCGTAATAGTGTGGAGGAGCACCATCCTGTTGGAATGTTATTTCCCAATTGCCGAATTCATCTGGATTATCTTCCAAAATTTCAAGGATTAACGGTTCTATTGCGTTTTGCAACAGCTCCAGATAAACATCACCAGTTAAATTAGTATTCAAAAAAGAGGCCCAACGATGTGGTTTCCCGGGATACCTGCCCAAACATTCACCTTCTGGGGAAATCGGGTATGTGTTTCACTCCAATACCTCACATTCTGTGTATTTACATTTCCATTTAGATAGAAAGTACTTTCGTCACTAAAACAAATTGTTTTGACATAGTCTGGCTTTTGGTTAATTTTAGTTTCCATATTTTCACAAAATTCTAGTCTTCGGTCTGGGTCGTCGTCTGAGAGTTGATGAACCATTTTTAATTTGTATGGATGAAATTTGTTTTTTTTTCAACACCCTGTGTACTGTACTTCGACTGACTTCACAGGTAGATACAACGTGAGTTGTTGAAGAAGTATGATTAACTATTACTTCTGCCAGTATATCAATTTTTTCTCATCAGAAATTTGTGGTCTGCCAGATCGTTTCGCATCATTAATACTAGAGCTCATCCAGTATTGAAACGACCGTTTGGTAGGTAGAGAGGGGGAAAACACGAGTGGACACGATTCGCTGTGCTACGGCGAATCTTCACCAGTGTCTTGGCATGCAGCATTTGAAAGGTTAGGTTTGTTTAATTAATAAATAGGTAGTGCAGTTATTTATTCAACTTTGCAATAGTTTACTCGTTACCTTGCCAAAATGCCCAGTAGTAAGTACTATTCAGTACGGAAAAAGAAATAGGAGTGTTAGGAAAGTTATAGGAGTGTAAATTATCTACGTCTCGTGAATCGCCTATACCAAATAATTTAGTACGCCTATGGAATTTCTATTATAGCCATAGTTAGACAATGGTTCGGGTATCTTCGATAAAAATTGGTTGTTAGGTGGGGGAAGGCCAAAGTGGTCGTTTCAATACTGGATGAGCTCTACCCGTTGTTTCAAACTTACGAAGAAGCTCCCTTAAATAAGTCCTCGAAACGGGGCGATCAGGAAACCTCTCATTAAAAATGCGTTCTGCTGCATGAATATTTTGTCCAGTTTCACCAAGAATTGGGATCGCTGCTACTTTATCACCTAAAGCACGTACCATTTCGCTTCTTGAAGCACTTAAACGTTCGGCTCACAACAGTTTAACAAATAATTAAAATGTACAAAAATATTAGTAGTACCAAAAGCTGCTAAAACAGTTAAACGTTCGATCAACAATACACAAATTATTAAATGTACAAAAACTTGGACAATTACAAAAACGTCGAATTGGGGAGACTAACAAAAACGTCAGTTTATTTGACAACTATCCAGAGGCGGAGCTTGAATTTGGAATTTTAGTATTAACTGATTTAATTCATCACAGCTTTGCGTTTTTCAAAAGCGAGTTGCCAAAACTGCCATAAACACAAACAAAATTAGTATCATTGAACAGATTTTTTCGATACCTTTTAAAAGAGGTGTCGCTTGCCGTAGGGTCCCATTTAAAATTATTGGTCACAATGGCCTTGTGACGTCATCTTGGACGATTTCGTCATCTATCATCACTAGTAGGGAAGTTTACAACCTTTAATATTCAGTTTCCAAATTTCACTTGTTTATGTATAATCGTTCCAAAAATAAGAGGGGGGGGGAGAGGACTTTTGAGAAGCACTGTATATTTTCGAATGACACCTAAATGTTTTGACGAAATTTTAAGCGTGATTAAACGTAATATAGAAAATGAAGATACGAATTATCGAGATGCTATTTCCTGCGAAGAACGATTGGCGGTGGCATTACGGTGAGCATTGAGAAGGGCTAACTAAAAGAAAATTAAGTACTACTTCATTTAATGCATGTATCTATTTCTTAATCCAGTTACAAATCAAAGTACCTATTTATGATTGATTTTCACATATGACATACAGACATTTTTATAATCCTCATGATCTAATTCATACAAATTTGTTTTACATGTTCAATTAGCTTCTCTGTCAAAGACATTTCTACATCAATACAATGCAAACGCAAACACAACACAAAACAATGTGGCGATTTGCGGTAGGAACCGCTCACGCAGCGTTGTCAAAATAAAACGGTGTCAGAGCGATATTCTGCGGAGAGGCCGTCGCGCAGATGTGAGCATCCTCATATAGGCCAATCAATAGAGATTTTCTGCTCTATTGATTCTGTGACAAAAATACTACCAGAAAACCGACTGTGCCATCATACGAAATACGATTCGTAGTTATATCCTGTTATGTTTCCTACTCCCAACTGTCATTGCTTAATTTGTTATAAACATTCAAAGGCCATTTTTTTATTTTTTATCGTTTTTGACTTGTAACTTGAAAACCAATGAAGCTATCTCAATTCTCTCAATGGACGAATTGTAGAGAATTAAAATGCAAAAAAAATTAGTCCTAACGCGACTCGATCAGATTATTAGTAACGGAGAAAAACCGGAAAAAATCAGATTAAAAAAAAAATTCATAACTGCGCTTCTTTTTAAATTGTAGTGCAGGCTTTTCACGACAAAGTAGTTATTAATATGTACTCTATGTGTGAACAACTCTGGTACTGTGGCATTATTAGTTTTGGCGTAATTGCAATCTGAATTTTGTAATGCACTTTATTGCAGCAGACCTTGATGCGTCATAGGGGTCCGATTCCAATTTTCAAAAAGATTTCGAGAGTAGAAGTATAGTACTACAAAACGTATATTCTCATTTTGCTTTAAAATGCTGCAAAATAGGTGAAAAATACTTGCAAACATGACCGAAAATGGGCGAGTGCGTGAAAGCGGCTGAGTAGTGGGGGTAGAGCAGCAGTCGCGGGGAAGCGTATGTATATTAATACAAGGGCGCTGGGCCCGTTATGAATCTGCTGCTCTACCCCCACTCCTGAGCCGCTTTCATAAACTCGCCGGTTTTCGGTCATGTTTGCAAGTATTTCTCACCTATTTCGCAGCATTTTAACGCAAAATGAGAATATTTATTTTGTAGTATAGTTCATCCATTATCAATTGCAGAAGTATAAAAGCAAGTTCCCCAGTCTTGAGGCGGAATCCTTTGAGCAGCAATTTTATTTATATATTTAAATATTTTAAAAATACGTAAAAATAAAAAAATATGCCATAAACGAGGAAGGAATGTATTAATAGGAAATCGGATCATCATAATTTCATTTTCCCATGGTCGAAAAAAAAGCCATATTCTCCAACAAAACACAACACAACTATGGAATATTTCAAAACCTATTTCGATCCCATACCAGAGACGCTACTGGCTTTATTTATTCCGACCTCCTGAAACACGTATTAACTGCTGATTTATTAGTCTCGACGTATAGACACACTTACAAGCATGATCATTGGCTTGCGGTCCGTTTTGATTAGCTGCTGGAGAACAAGACAGCTGTCACTCAAACCCACGTTGACTATCGGCTCTTTTGATCTTATTTTGATCTTCCGTTACACATTATTTTCCGTTCCGTTTCTTCGCATATACGCTCGTGTTAGCGAAGTGAGTTTTTGATTTGCTCCCTTCAGAAACAGTTGAAAATGGTTAAACTATACTATACTTCAACTTTAAAAATCTTTGAGAACTATTGAAATCGGACCACCTATGACGCATCCAGGTCTGCTGCAATAAAGTTCATTAAAAAAATCAAATTGCAATTATGCCAAAACTAATAATCCAACAGTGTCCAAGTTTTCCACACATAAAGTACATATCAATCACTACTATGTCGTGGAGAGACTGCTTCAAAACTTAAAAAATAGCGATGTTTTGAATTAAAAAGAAACAGATTTTTTCCAGTTTTTCCGGTTTTTTTCCGTTACTAATAATGCGATCGAGTCGTGCCTGGGCTCATTTCCTTTGCATGTTGATTGTCTACAATTCGTAGAGAGATTGCCTCATTAGTTTTCAAGTCACGTCAAGTCAAAATCAATAAAAAAAAATGCTTTTAAATGTTTCAAACAAATTAAACACTAACAGTTGGGAGTAGGAAATATAACAGGATATAACTACTAACTACTAACTACTAACTACTAACTACTAACTACTAACTACTAACTACTAACTACTAACTACTAACTACTAACTACTAACTACTAACTACTAACTACTAACTACTAACTACTAACTACTAACTACTAACTACTAACTACTAACTACTAACTACTAACTACTAACTACTAACTACTAACTACTAACTACTAACTACTAACTACTAACTACTAACTACTAACTACTAACTACTAACTACTAACTACTAACTACTAACTACCAACTACTAACTACTAACTACTAACTACTAACTACTAACTACTAACTACTAACTACTAACTACTAACTACTAACTACTAACTACTAACTATTAACTAACTACTTTCTGTATGATGGCACAGTCGGTTTCCTGGTAGTATTTTTGTCACGAAAAAAATCTCTATTGATTGGTCTAATATATACCGCAGTGAAACTTAGTAACGCTGCGGTATCGCTACCGCTATATCGCGCCGGTGTTTGGGATCCTTTACGTTAATTCTGGTCAAGATATTGCCAATTTGTTTGCTGACCATTTTGCATCTGTTTACTCCGACGCCACCTGCGAATCACCCACCCTCGAAACAGCGCGCAACATCAACCTCCCTATTTTCCAAATCAAAATATCCGAAATCTATGACAAACTCTGTAATCTCAATCCAAAAAAAGGTGCTGGACCTGAAGCAGTACCCCCTTGCATTCTCAAACACTGCAGCTTCACTCTCTCCCGCCCTCTCTATTTCATTTCATGTCCCTTGAAACAGGTACTTTCCCTCATATCTGGAAACTCAGTTATGTTGTACCCAATCACAAATGCGGCGACTTGTCTGATATAAAAAACTATTGTACCATATCCATACTAAGTACTATCCCAAAGCTATTTGAAACCATCATACCTGATGATTTAACAAAAATATTCTCAAACGTACACTAGGCTAGAGCTAGGCCCCTCGAACGATCGAGAAAAAAAAGTATATGCACGCACTAATTCACGTACCTATGTCAGCGGTTTCTACTAATGCCTGTCGAAAATTCACACTCACTAACACTAATTTTCTCTCCACTCAATGTCACTAAGCCATTACTATTATTATTACAAGCTTTCATTTAACTTGCTTCGTTCGTATGTCTTTCCGGTTCAAAATTTTTAATCCATTTTTGGAGCACTTGCCAACATCCGATTGAGCTGAAATTTGGCAGGTGTTCCTAATTCCGGTGACAATGCATTGTTAGAGAAAAAAACAAAATGGTGGCTCCAAGATGGCGGACGAGTTTTCTGATTATGGTCCGATTCGATTCAAAATTGGTATGTGGGGGTTTCGGGGTCGGAGATTATGAATTTTTTGTTAAAATTTTATAAATGGTAAACGGAATTATAATTTTAAAATTTAAAAAATGGCTACTCATGGAACTTTTGTTAGAGAAAAAAAATGGTGCTCCAAGATGGTGGACGAGATTAAGGTATATGGTCCGATTTCATTCAAAATTGGTATGTCAAATTGGGTCAAAGATTATGAATTTTTTTTCAAAATTCACGAAATCAAAATGGCGGCTCTAAGATGGCCGATGATCTCTGTGTTTATGGTCAGATTCTATTCAAAATTGATATCTGGGGGTTTTCGGGGTCGGATATTATTAATTTGTTATCAAAACAAATTCAAGATAGCGGACGAATTTTGTAATTATGGCCCGACTCGATTCAAAATTGGTATGTCGGGGTCTTTGCAAAAGTTATAAACAATTTATTAAAAGGAATTTCCCTTGGAAAAGTCCCACCTCCCGAAATTCTACCACCAATATTTATGATTTTAATTGAGATTTGTTCACAAAAAAAAAACAAGTATGACTTTTAAGTAAAGTTATTTTTACAAGCTTGTATTTAGTTTCACCTGTCCCGACGTCTGTGGGTTTGTAATCAAATCTTACAAGTTGAATTTGACCCACTTCCCGTGGTCCGCTTACCTTGAAATTTGGCAGGTGCTCATAATTCCTATAACAATGCATTATAGAATTTTTGTTAGAGAAAAAAACAAAATGGCGGCTCCAAGATGGTGGATGAGATATGTGTTTATGGTCCGATTCGATTCAAAATTGGTAGTGGTCGTTTTACGGGTCGAAAATTATGATTTTTCTGTCAAAATTCATAAAATCAAAATGGCGGTCCAAGATGGCCAACGATCTCTGTGATTATGGTCCGTTTTATTCAAAATTGATATGGTTTTTGGGGTCGAAGATTATGATTTTTTTTTGTCAAAATTCATAAATTCAAGATGGCGGACGAGTTTTGTAATTATGAACCGTTTCTTTCCAAAATTGGTATTTTATGGGGGAGATTATGAGTTAGTAGTTTGAATTTTTTGAAATTTAAATTATGGGGTCAGAGTCGGAGATTATGAATTTTTTGACAAAATTTCTGAAATTGAAATGGCCACTCATGGAACTTTTGTTAGAGAAAGTGCTCCAAGATGGTGGACGAGATTAAGGTATATGGTCCGATTTCATTCAAAATTGGTATGTCAAATTGGGTCAAAGATTATGAATTTTTCTTCAAAATTCACGAAATCAAAATGGCGGCTCTAAGATGGCCGATGATCTCTGTGTTTATGGTCCGATTCTATTCAAAATTGATATCTGGGGGTTTTCGGGGTCGGATATTATTGATTTGTTATCAAAACAAATTCAAGATAGCGGACGAATTTTGTAATTATGGCCCGACTCGATTCAAAATTGGTATGTCGGGGTCTTTGCAAAAGTTATAAACAATTTATTAAAAGGAAGGGGGATTTCGTTTTTCGCGAATTTCTCAAAAACTTTCGCAGATATCTCAAATCGAAAAAAAGATCGTTAAAGAGCAGGAATTTCTCTTGGAAAAGTCCCACCTCCCGGAATTCTACCACCAATATTTATAATTTCAATTGAGATTTGTTCACAAAAAAAATAAACCATTAAGTATGAATTTTAAGTAACAAAAAAAAGTAATGTACCATTTGGATACATGAATAAACAATAATCCGTCGGAAAAAAATGTATCTGCAATTTTTCTATTGGTTGTGCTTTTCTTAATTGAGTTATTTTTACAAGCTTGTATTTAGTTTCACCTGTCCCGACGTCTGTGGGTTTGTAATCAAATCTTACAAGTTAAATTTGACCCACTTCCCGTGCTCCGCTTACCTTGAAATTTGGCAGGTGCTCATAATTCCGGTGACAATGCATTATGGGATTTTTGTTAGAGAAAAAAAACAAAATGGCGGCTCCAAAATGGTGGATGAGATATGTGTTTATGGTCCGATTCGATTCAAAATTGGTAGTGGGGGTTTTCGGGGTCGAAGATTATGATTTTTCTGTCAAAATTCATAAAATCAAAATGGCGGCTCCAAGATGGCCGACTTTGATCTCTGTGATTATGGTCCGATTTTATTCAAAATTGATATATGGAGTTTTCGGGGTTGAAGATTATGAATTTTTTGTCAAAATTCATAAATTTAAGATGGTGGACGAGTTTTGTAATTATGGTCCGATACTATTCAAAATTGGTATGTGGGGGGTTTTGGGGTCAGAGATTAATAATTTTTTTTGTAAAAATTCATAAATTCAAGATTGTGGACGAGTTTTGTGATTATGAACCGTTTCTATCCAAAATTGGTATGTCGGGGATTTTGGGGTCGGAGATTATAAATTTAGTCCTGTGCACTTCAAGTTGAACCGTAGAACACTTAATTTCTTTCCCTTTGTCTTATTCTCATTCTTCTTATCTATTTGTGTTCCAAAATTCATCTGTTCTGAGTTAATTTTAGGTTTGACATATTGAGGAACGTTGTTTTATTTTCATTCATTTTTAAAATTTTATGTTTTACACTATTTGTCACAATTTCATACATTTTAACCATTTTAATTCTGTGAAAGAATGTCTGTATTTTATGGGTCTCCTCTGTTCTTGCCTGACGAATAAGTGATACTTTGACAATTAGTTGAAATAACATTCAAACATCTATCAATCACTTACTTCGCAGGAAGATGACCTTATAGGTTGGAAGCGCTCTGCGATTGAAAAATATTAAATTGCACGTTATACAAAATAAGACTTGGTTTTGCCCCGTGCACACAGCCCTACCACTCCCACTTGACAGACTACAGTATGGTAGACACAGCTGAGAGATACAGGAGGCTTTCCATAAAAAGAGGACTTATTCACGTGGATATTTGGTTCGTGAACAACTGCATAGAAGAACAAGTAATTCCCAAATTTGCCAAAATCAAAACATCAAAAAATGGAAACATAAGAATGAGAGAGGTTATGGAACACAAATTTCTTAAGGAAGCAATTTGCAAGCACTATGCAAAAGTGAATCTAATCAACTGTGAAATGAAACATTTTTATGATAGGCTTATTAGGCAACTAGAATTTTCAAATTTCCCAAATCTTCTGAATGACATAAATGACACAGTTGCTCTAGCTAAAGAAACATTAATTCAACAAAGTAAACAAAAAAATTATCCAAGCTGATTAAAGATAAAATAAATTCTTTGAAAAACAAACAAAATTCCATACACAGTTACAGCTTACCACCAAATTGCGATATTTACACAGCAGAATTGTACGCCATAGCTAAAGCCGTTGAAATATCAAATAGCCTTGATACTAAAGAAACAGTAATGTTCACGGGCTCTTTGAATTCAATACAAGGAGTCAAACAACTGTACCCCGAACATCCCGTACTTCAATCGATTGAAGATGAACTACACCAACTGAAATCCCGAGGAAAGACCGTAAAATTAGTGTGGATTCCTTCACTCACTGGAATACCCGGAAACGAGAAAGCCGACAAAGCCGCAAAGCAAGCTATCACAAATCCGACCGCTATTAGAGTAAATACTATCCCGTACGATAATATGAAAACTGACATTAAAAAGTACATCAAAGGCGTATGGCAGGATATATGGCAAGAAACAGGAACTGACAACAAGTTATACGAACTAAACCCCAATCTTGACCCCACCCAGCATATAGGACTAAGCAGAGAACACCAGGTCACTCTTTCAAGGCTCCGAATTGGACACACAAGATTAACCCACCAACACCTGTTACAACAAAGTGATCCAGAGACATGCTATATTTGTGACAGAGTCCTCAGCGTGAAACACCTACTTTTAGACTGTCTACTGTATCACCAAGAAAGAGTTGCCGCCAACCTGTCCAACGACGACCCACGAATCATTCTTAACCTGGAAAATGTGGAAAATCTAGTTTCGTTTCTGAATAGAACAAGTATATTGTATAAAATTTAGAATGTATCGTTAATATATTGTACCCCGCTAATAACCGAAATGGTTGAAGCGGAAAATTGAAATAAAAAAAAGTAAAAAATCCCATGATAGGGTGAAAAATCGTTCAGACATTGTTTTTGATGGCGAAGAGATGGAATTTTTAAACTTGGGACTGAAGTTTGCATTGGGTTCTAGAATATCTGAGAAGAACATTTCAGAGTTTGCAGTTGAGGTTGATGTTGTAATAGAACAATTATGAACAGAAGTTAATGTGGAAAAACGCATCCGTAACGATGCTCAGATTATCTTATATAGAGTTAGAAATAATTAACAAGTTTTCAGAGTCACACATGGAAAACATTTCCAATCAATTTTGAAGAAAAGAATCTAACATAAGATCAGAAGTAATAATATTGTATTTTCAAAAACAGATAAGGGGAGTTGTTTGGTAATACTGAAAAAATCAGACTACGCAGACAAAGTGGAAAATTTTCTTTCTGAACACTCTTTCAAAATTCTAGCTACCAACCCACTAAATGGATTCATAGGAAAATTGAAAACGTATATAAAAACAGTAGATAATTTTTGGAAGAACACTTTGCCCCTCATACTCTAATTTCTAGTAATCCTATTATCCCTCGCTTATATGGACTCCACAAACTTGATATTCCAATTAGACCAGTGGTAAGTTTCACAAAAACTCCAGTGTCCATCATAGCTTCTTTCCTGTACCGTCTCATCAAGGATCTGACAAATTTCAAAGCTTCGCACTCTGTTACAAACACTTCCGATTTAAGAGGAAAATTACACCCCATAAATCTTCCCAGTGATAATTGCCTGATGTTGTCCTCTGATGTAAGCAACTTGTTTACTTCGGTCCCACAAAAGGAAACTATACCATTGGTTAATGAGGTGTTGAGATCAGCTGATGTAGATCGCACAAATTTCAACTCTTTTGAATCTATGTCTTTCACAAAATTTCTTTACATTTAATAGCAAATTTTACCAACAAATCAAAGGGGAGTTGTCTTTCATCGCTCGTAGCTGATATCTTTGGGAACAATCTGGAAAATAAATACATTATCACTAATAATACATTAATTTTCATTGGAAAAATTTCTGGTTTAAATGGTTTTTTGGAAAAACCAAATTTTCATTAGAAATTGAATCAGATAATAATTGACTTTTTGACATCACATTCATAAAAACAATAGCAATTTGCAGTTCGGTATCTATAGAAAACCAACACAGACTGATCATGTCATACACTGCTCTTCGAATCACCCTCACCAACATAAAATGGCTGCTTTCAATTGTTACGTACACCGCCTTCTAGATATTCCTTTACATTGCTGAATATAACAAGGAAATGAACATTCTCAAACAATTAGCTTATAACAACGGTTATGACATAAATCTCATCAATTTTCTAATTCATAAATTCAAAAATAAAAGAGAGAACAAACTTGCATACCCTAATATTGAGACAACAGAAAAATACATTTCAATACCGTTCTTAAACAGTAATATTGCTCAAAAAGTGGCAAAGTGTAGAAAATGTCGAAATTTCTTTCAGAACCATCAAATGTGGTGATTGTAATGCAACATATGTCGGTAGAACTTGTAGACCTCTGAATGTCCGCATGAATGATCACCTAAACAAACATGAACATTCGTCTTTTGGTCATCACCTGAAGGTTAACAAGCATAACTTCAGTCCCAGGGCCTATTCCCAATTAAGCATTAGGTCACATCGAAGACCTACAATAGAGTTGATTTTCTTGAGGACTTTCATATAGAAAATGAAATACAACAATTTCTGTCTGAATATAAAAGAAAATCTGAACAGACCTTTCATTCCACTTCATAGACGATAGAAGTAAGGTTATAAATTGAAAAAATTAGTTCAAAAATTGACAGTTGGTTAACTTCTGTGCACTTCAAGTTGAACCGTTTTTTTCCTTTCTCTTCTTCTCATTCTTCTTCTTATCTATTTTTGTACCACAATTCATCTGTTCTGTGTTAATTTTAGGTTTGACATATTGAAAAACGCTGGCGGTTGTTTTATTTTTAAAATTTTATGTTTTACACTGTTCGTCACAATTTTATACATTTCAACCATTTCAACTCTGTGAATGAATGTCTGTATTTTATGGGTCCCCCCTGTTCTTGCCTGACGAATAAGTGATACTTTGACAATTAGTTGAAATAAAATTCAAACATCTATCATTCACTTACTTCGCAGGCAAACACTAAAGATGACCTTATAGGTTGAAAGCGCTCTTGCGATGGAAAAATATTAAATTGCACGAATTACAAAATTAGACTTTTGAAAATTATTGATTTTTTGTCAAAATTCACAAATTGAAGATGGCAGTTCCAGGATGGCGGACGAGTTAATCTTCAGATGGTCTTAGCATTGAAGAACTAGATAGCTCAGAACTTATAAGAAAAAGGCTCATAATAAAAATTATTTAACAAAAATGCATAGATTAAGGGTATTTACTGAAAAGCATAAAACGAAATAATTAATAAAAAACCTTTTTAAAGACAAGTTTTTATTCAAATGTGCTAAAAGTCAAAAAGAATTGCTTTGGATGTGTAACATAGGTTATATCGTGAGTTATAGATTCAAGCTCTTGAATATGTAACTCAAGGAATAACCTACGTCACACATCCAAAGCAATTATTTTTTACTTGAGAGCTTCTTTAAAAAGGTCTTTTATTAATTATTTTATTGCAAGTTGGAAATTAACATAAAAATGATAATTTTCATTCTTTGAAGGCTTTAAAAAAGATCCCCGTTGGAAAAATAAAAAATAAAAGATTTTTCACAATTGAACGCATTGAAGCTCAAATAAAGTTATGAATTTTTTTAAAAATATTCCAATTATTTCATTTTCTTATTATTAAAAACTTCATGAAAACTTTTTTTTTAATTTTTACTCCCATTGTTTAAATAATTGTTATAAAAAAATGTATGATATATGAGAAAATTAAATATTTTTTTGAATCCATTCATTGATAAAAATGATTTGTAAAAAAAATCGTGTCTTGAAAAAACATGTTATTGCTTAAAAACACATTTGGGTAATTAACATTTTTTTGGGGCTGCTAAATATTAATATTAAGGAACTGTTCTTTTCTTTTAATCATTATTTCTATTGCTCTTTCATATTCTGAAAAAAAAGGGTAATTTTTCATTTGTTTATTTAATAAACAATTTGTTATAAACAAATGGATTTCCGCGCAATAATTTTTTTTCAGATACTAAAAAAAATAAAAACAACCATACCGTATGACTTTGTGAAGAGTTTTTTTCTATTTTTATATAATTTCAATTATTTTCGTGTTCTTAAGCTTGTCCTTGTCTTTCAGTTTTTCATTATTGTAATTGAAATAACTTATAAACTATTGAAGATAGGACAAAAACACTTCAAGTCTTTTTTATTCTCCGTTAAACAATAAATACATTTTTTAACACGAAGCTTAAGCTTGAGAACACTAAAATATTTAAAATTATTTAAAAAATAGAAGAAAAAAAAGTTCATCACAAAGTCATACATGGTTGTTTTTATTTTCTCTTTTAGTATCTAAAAAAAATTGCTTGAAAATCCATTTGTTGATAACAAATTATTCATTAAATAAACAAACAAAAAAATAAACCATTTTTTTTAGAATATGAAAGAGCAATAGAAATAATGATTTAGAAAAGAAGAACGCTTCCTTGAGATCAATATTTAACAGCAAAAATATTGTTAATTAGCAAATGCGTTTTTAAGCAATAAAATATAAACAAAATTTCAAGAAACGACCTTTTTCTCAAAAATCATAATTTTCATCCATGATTAGATTCACAAAAAATATATTCAATTTTCCCATAAACAATGCATTTGTTTATAACAATTATTTAAACAATGTAAAAAATTTAAAAAAATCATCTGGTTTTCAACAATAATAAAATAAAATAATTATTTAAGAAAAAAAAAATTATAACTTTATTTGAACTTTTCATTTTTTAATGCCCTTCAATTGTTAATTGAAAAATCCCAGGTTTTTAGTTTGAAAATTATCAGGGTTTTTATGTTGATTTTGAACTTGCAAAAATTATTTAAAAAAAGTGCAACTAATAGAAAAATTGCGAATTTTTTTGCATCTGATATTGTTTATTCATGTATCTAAATGATACATGAATTTTTTTGTTCCCTAATAGTTATATTTATTGGAATAATTTTTTTAAATTGAACGAATCCGTTTTTGGTTTCATTTTCAACTCTCAATTAATATTATAAATATTGGTGGTAGAATTCCGGGTGTTAGGACTTTTTTAGGAAATTTCCTGCTCTTTAAGGACCTTTTTTTCGATTTCAGATATCTGCAATAGTTTTTGAGATTTCGCTAAAAACGAAACTCCCTCTTTTTTACAAAATTGTTTATAACTTTTGCAATTTTTTCTAAAAGTTTCTAGATACAATTACGAATCGAATGACACCTTGATCATACATAATTTTCGGTGAAGGCCAACTCCAATTTGTAAAAAAGGCACATGTTGATCAGTCTAGAGTACCTACTCGTCAAAAAACAATCAGCTGGTACTATATCCCGTCCCGAATAAATTACGAATTAGTAGTCCGGCAATAAGCGCACAATTATGATATAATATTGGAACAATCCTGTAATAAAATGCTTAAATCATTAAAAGGGAAAATATAATTCGAAGGAAGTTGTTTACTTCGCCCAGTTGAATAAAATAAATGCCTGGGGATTTTTCAATGTTACTTCTGTGTCCAAAAATCAAGAAATGGAGATTTTCATAACATAATAAGTGCAAAACATTATATCTGGATAGGGAAGACTGAATTCATCCCGTACATATTGTCACCCTTGGTTATACTATTGATCATCACAAAATAATGAATAAATACATGTCATTACTATATTATTATTTGCGAAACAAATGCCTTTTACTCTAGAATTCCTGAAGGAAACCGTTAAAGCCATAACAAATTTGTAGTTCAACCCTTGACGTCGTTGTTTACCGATAAACTCCCTACGTTTGCGTTGGTGATATTTATTGTAATTCTAATTAATACTGATTAACAGAAACGCAGATAATTCGGCAATGTGAGAAACAAACAATGAAGAGGATGATATTGAATTATGTTATTTTATTTTTGTTGAGCATCTAATCAATTTGTTTTGCTGCTGTACCAGTCCAAGCTTGAATGTAGCTTGTTTGCATCGTTACCGTTGTTTTCGCCATCACTGCTATCTTTGGAATATAATTGGATTTCCGAGTATTCATTAGTGATTATTGAAATCGATTCACAAACATCATTGAACTTTTTTTAAAGGGTAAATAATCGTTATTTCGATATGCTGTTGGGCAATATTTATGAATTTGTACCTCCAAAGTAAAAACGCGGCGCTCTCAAATACTTTCCGAGATACGGCCATCCACAGGTGAAAATACTGTAATTTCTAAGCTATATTTTCGGCCCCTTGAAACTCACAACATTCGTCTTCCTTTTAACCAAAACATCACACACACACACACATTTAATCACGTGTTTTAGCACATTTTTGTAAACAGATCAAATGATTCCATCTGATAACCATCAAACGCATAGTCATTTTTATTTCTGGGATGTTGATAAACTCGTAGTATATCCATTCTTAGTTGAATAATTCATCAACGACTCAAAATATAGGGTTCGTTCAGAATCGTACATATTATAATGTTGAATTATGAAGGAAACCGGAAAAATAAATAAATATCATTCCCCGTATAAAGTATACAGTGCTTCTCAAAAGTCCCCTCCCTCCTCTTATTTTTGGAACTATTATACATAAGATAGGACTACATTCTATAAACAAGTGAAATTTGGAAACTGAATATTAAAGGTTGTAAACTTCCCTACTAGTGATGATAGATGACGAAATCGTCAAAGATGACGTCTCAAGGCAATTGTGACCAATAATTTTAAATGGAACCCTACGGCAAGCGATACCTCTTTTAAAAGGTATCGAAAAAACCTATTCAATGATACTAATTTTGTTTGTGTTTATGGCAGTTTTGGCAACTCGCTTTTAAACAACGCAAAGCTGTGATGAATTAAATCAGTTAATACTAAAATTCCAAATTCAAGCTCCGCCTCTGGATAGTTGTCAAATAAGCTGACGTTTTTGTTAGTCTCCCTAATTCGACGTTTTTGTAATTGTCCAAGTTTTTGTACATTTAATAATTTGTTTATTATTGATCGAACGTTCAACTGTTTTAGCAGCTTTTGGTACTTTTAATATTTTTGTACATTCTAATAATTTGTTAAGCTGTTGTGAGCCGAACGTTTAAGTGCTTCAAGAAGCGAAATGGTACGTGCTTCAGGTGATAAAGTAGCAGCGATCCTAATTCTTGGTGAAACTGGACAAAATATTCATGCAGCAGTACGCATTTTTAATGAGAGGTTTCTCGATCGCCCCGTTTCGAGGACTCATTTAAGGGAGCTTCTTCGTGAGTTTGAAACAACGGGTAGTATTAATGATGCGAAACGATCTGGCAGACCACAAATTTCTGATGAGAAAAAATTGATATACTGGCAGAAGTAATAGTTAATCCTACTTCTTCAACAACTCACGTTGCATCTACCTGTGAAGTCAGTCGAAGTACAGTACACAGGGTGTTGAAAAAAAAACAAATTTCATCCATACAAATTAAAAATGGTTCATCAACTCTCAGACGTCGACCCAGACCGGAAACTAAAATTAACAAACAGCCATACTATGTCACAACAATTTGTTTTAGCGACGAAAGTACTTTCTATCTAAATGGAAATGTAAATACACAGAATGTGAGGTATTGGAGTGACGCAAATCCTCACCTGTTTCGTGAAACACATACCCAATTTCCCCAGAAGGTGAATGTTTGGGCAGGTATCCTGGGAAACCACATCGTTGGGCCTCTTTTTTAAAATACTAATTCAACTGGTGATGTTTATCTGAAGCTGTTGCAAAACGCAATAGAACCGTCAATCCTTGAAATTTTGGAAGATAATCCAGATGAATTCGGCAATTTGGAAATAACATTCCAACAGGATGGTGCTCCTCCACACTATTACGGTGCAGTAAGACGGTATTTGGATGAGGAGTATCGTGGTAGATGGATTGGACGACGAGGTTCAACGGAATGGCCATCTCGATCACCGGACCTCACACCTTTAGATTTTTTTCTGTGGGGGTACCTTAAATAGAAGGTTTACGCCACTGAACCTGACAATATTGACGTTTTAAAACAACGTATTGTTGCAGAATGTGAGGCTGTTTCCGCAGACACATTTGCAAAAGTACGAGAAGAGTTTAAAAATAGGATATTTCACTGTCAGGAAGTAAATGGAGGTCACTTCGAGCAATTTCTTCAAGTAGATACTGATTCTTAAATCTGTAATTTATATCATACTGAATGGAATTTAAATTTCAATGTTTACTAATGAGCCATTAAAACTGCCATAAACAAAAACAAAATTAGTATCATTGAATAGGTTTTTTCGATATCTTTCAAAAGAGGTGTCGCTTGCCGTAGGGTTCCATTCAAAATTATTGGTCACAATGGCCTTGTGACGTCATCTTTGACGATTTCGTCATCTATCATCACTAGTGGGGAAGTTTACAACCTTTAATATTCAGTTTCTAAATTTCACTTGTTTATGTATAATCGTTCCAAATATAAGAGGGGGGAGGGGACTTTTGAGAAGCACTGTATATAATATATATATATATATATATATTTATATATATATATATATATATATATATATATATATATATATATATATACAGTGTGACCCATTTAAAATGGAACCACCCCTGTAAAATACGCATTTTTCAATCATTCTCAAAAACTATATCTTGACACAAATTTTCATAACTTTAGTTTCATTTCCAAGGCACTCTATGGTTTTTTTTCTTCGTCAAAAACGGCAAAAGTTTATTAGGCAATTTTTGTTTTGAAATTTGACTACACCACTGGATTTGTAGTCGTTATAAATGGAAACCATGTGAATTTCATAAAAAAATATTGGTTAACAACGAAGTTACAACAACTTCAATTTTGGAAACGAAGTATTTGATTATAATTTTTGTTGAGATTACAGACAAATCGCTCACATTACCATACTTCCAGGAGTTATAACTGTAGAACGGAATGAGCTATTGACTTCGGATTTTCGCTGTACAAATTCACCGGTGTTCTACTTTGTATCGGCAGTGTTGCCAGATTTCAAATATGTCTATAATCTAAATAAAAATTATAATCAAATACTTTGTTTCCAAAATCAAAGTTTTTGTAACTTCGTTGTTAACAAATATTTTTTTATGAAATTTTGATGGTTTTCATTTATAACGACTACGAATCCAGTGGTGTAGTCAAATTTGAAAACAAAAATTGCCCAATAAACTTTTGCCGTTTTTGACGAAGAAAAAAAACCATAGAGTGCCTTGGAAATTAAACTTAAGTTATGAAAATGTGTGTCAAGATACAGTTTTTGATGCTTAATATTGAAAAAAAAAACATTTTTGAGATTGACTGAAAAATGCGTATTCTACAGGGGTGGTTCCATTTTGAATGGGTCACACTGTATATATATATATATATATATATATATATATATATATATATATATATATATTTATATAAAAAAAAACATTTTTGAGATTGACTGAAAAATGCGTATTCTACAGGGGTGGTTCCATTCTGAATGGGTCACACTGTATATATATATATATATATATATATATATATATATATTGCAAGTGGCAAACTCTCTCCTGGTCTTCGCCATACTCGCTCACGACCATCTAGTTTCATCTGTGAAGGAAACTTGTTTCCATCCACAGACCAATTTTGACGATTTTGAGCAAAATGTAACCTGGCAACTATGTGCTCTCTAGTAAGCAAGGGCGCAGTGGCTGGTCTTCTACTGTCTAATCCAGATTCATTCAACCGTCTTCTAACTATTCTAGAAGAAAATGCGACATTGCGGGTAGCTTCGAGTTTTTTCTCATCATCATATAACTAGTGGCAGTCCTGTCTCTTGAAGCATATTGTCTAAGAAATCGTTCAACTCGGTCGTTAGTGCATCGTTTCCATCCTTGCCCCCTAGAATTAATTCTTACTTTAGTCATACGACTTAGCAACGAATTGTTTTGACTGCTGTGAGTAACATCGAAACATACAAACACATATTCATAAAAAACATACCTGCGGTTGGCAGTCATAGGTAGAAATTGCATTTAAAAATTGAATAATTTTTTCAAATACGTGCCATGATTTTTTATTTATTTTTAATCCTTTTAAAACACGTTTTATGAAATATCTGCTCCTACTGAAACCTAATTCAGTGTACTTGCAATGTTAGCCAAATTAGGTTAGGTTGTGTGCATTTTCCTTACGTTGAGATATTTATAAAGCGGTTTGCTCATTCAATATTTTACGTAAACGAAAGGAATACCACATAACCTAATTTTGCTAAAATTGTTAAGCAAATTGATGGTCAGCCAATAAACTTTTTCAAGTAATGCTTCGCTGCGCTCGCGGGTACTTCGGTAGCGATGATTTTTAATTTTTTTATGAATCTATTTGAAAACAATTGGTGGTCAAACGAAGGGCCGCTTGTTTTTTTAAGTATACCTCTTATTATGTATATTTATATCTCATTTATGTTTTTTTTTGTGATTTGTTCACACGGCCTGGAAGCGGCTTTATAATTGTGATCTCACTGTCACGATGGTTCCATTGTCCATTCCATTAATAGTAGCTACTGATCACAGTCTGTTGTTAATTATGCTAAATACAATTAATTTATTCTAGTATCCGAATCACTTTTCTATCCAGTTATTGATGCAATAACTTTACGCAATTCATCGAAAGGCGACATAAAGTAAAACAACGTGATTATTTTGCTTTTCTCCTTAAGGTCAGGTGCGTACTGGAAGTGTTCACTTCCGGGAAATGAAAGGTGATTCGCTACTTTTATCCTATTCGAATGAAGCGATGTGGGTTGATGGCTCGAAGCCATCGACTATTCACCACTATAAAGTCGTGCTTTTAGTTTTTTATATTTAGGAGATGGCAGTGATAACTTGAAATAAAGTAAATTTACGAGTGAAGTCGAATTTCAAATACTGTCAAAAAACTGGGGCGTATAATTGTTGGATTCCATTGAACATAACAATAATGCACTGAAATATATTATAAAGAAAATATAGGTACGCCTTTTAATGGATATTTCCCGGTTTCCGTGAATATATCGAGTTCTTGGCAACATCGCGTTCATATAAGTACATCTGATTCATGCATTTTACATGGAAAGGCGAAATATATACATGTGTTCTCAACCTTTTTTTTGGTTCGGGCATTTTAAAATTTGTATGATAATTATGT
This sequence comes from Gonioctena quinquepunctata, assembly GCA_018342105.1. Taxonomy (NCBI): domain Eukaryota; kingdom Metazoa; phylum Arthropoda; class Insecta; order Coleoptera; family Chrysomelidae; genus Gonioctena; species Gonioctena quinquepunctata. The sequence continues at coordinate 564,782 of JAFIRS010000288.1, forward strand.
TTGGGTCATTCCACAATGAAAGTGTAAAGTGAGTTTTCAGCTGTGAAAAAAAAATGCAACTGATACAGAGTCAGCATTGCTGAAATACCATAAAAATGCTCGTATGTTCTTAAAAATTTTTGATATCACACAATTTTATAGTAATAGCGAAAGAGGAAAAAAAATCGGCCTAACTTTATCGGACGCTAATTAATTTATATCTGTGGCATATTATTCATTAATCGCGGTTTTGATGCCAAATATTTAAATTTCCCTATGCTCTAGCAGAATGAGGTTTACATTATTAAATGAAGTTGAAAACATTCTATTTATGTCACATAACTTTTCAGTACTAGAGAAAAGAGAAAATAGTAAAAGCCTGTGTTGTAAATAATAGTGCACTATATTGGTAAATCATAAGCAGTTTAAAATTGCATTTTTTTTACTTTCCTTGTGCTCTAGTAAAACAAGGTTTAAATAATAATCTGAAGTAAATATTTCGCTTCATACGTCCCGATTAAGTTAAAAATAAATATCTATCAAGAATATTTCACGCCACTGCTTTTATAACAACTGGTAGTCTTCCTGATTTTAAAAATATACCATATCTTATAACGTTTTTGAGTTATTAAACGTCGAATAACTTAGTTAAACCGTTGTTACTGTAAATACATATCCTATGAAAGTTAACATTTTTAAAGTCAGCTATGAAAATGACAACTATATTATGTTTGTTTAGTGACATTTCTTCAATGAAAAAGATCATATATTTCTACAAAAATAGATAACAAAGATTTATTAATGTGTCCACCATTGTTGTCAATGCATAATTGATAACGTATTCTTATATTTATAAGTGCATTGGAAATTGCTTCATTATTGACATTCAGATTCTCTATTTCAAGTCGAATCTTGTCTTTAATGAAATGAATATTATTATTATTATTATTATTATCATCAAAATTGGAACCAAAAAGGCCGGGGTCAAGTCCGGAGTGTTAGGTGGCCATTTAATACTTTCATTATTTCCTATCCATATTGGGAATACATTAATCAAATTAATTTTTTTGAAAATATGAACAGGATGTTCATAAAATCAGATGTGGACTCATCTGCGACTGGAAGATAAACTTTAGTCACTATCTTCCATCGTTCAAGATAACATCTTGTGGGGTATTCATGTTGAAAAGGGAAACATTCTCAATTGAATTTCGAATTGAAATCTTTTCTACTTCTGGGATGAGTATTTCTTGATAGGTAACTCCTGTTGATATATAATCATAAAATATAGGGCCATCAATTTTATTTCAAAAAATTCAGTTTTTCTTTCTGTTTTCTTTATTTGTTTTGCAAATCTTTTTCTGTCCTTTTCCCACTACCTATTGAATGAAAGCATTGAAAATCTCAAGAATGTTCACAATATGCTGTGCAACTTTTCCCCATAAATGGCACCGCATAAACATTTTGTTTTGAACAAAGTAGTGAGGTTGTGCGTCTATTTTGGTTGTAAAATGAACCAATTATAGAAAAACTCAATGTCGTCCAAGTTGAAACAGGTCTCATAAAAAATTATCAACTTACCTTTTTGAATTAACAGCTTTCATCACAAGAGATTCAAATACAATATGTTGAGTTCATTTGTTCCAAACGGCCACCCTTTGTACACATCTACATCTACAGCATTATTGGGTTGTGTTTTCAAAGTGTAATAAATGGAGATTAAATTAATCGAGTATATATCAATAAACGAACCCCAATATCTTTGGTAACTTTTCTTCACAAACACGTACACCTTGTATGTAAGTATCCTATACTGATCTCAAAATCAACCCACTAAAATTCTGATATAAAATATTAACAATAATTGGGAATGAATTCGGTGAATTATTCCACCAGAATATTTGGATTTCCTCTCCAATTTTGTAATTGGTTGAACTGATGAAAAAGTTTCATGAACAAACAATTTGCATGGAAATCAATTTGATTGCTGGGTAAATAACAATGCTCAATATTCTACATCGTTGGTGTATATATAGTATATTTCCTTCTCGTTGGAAATTGGGAAATTGCAGTTTTGTCAATGTATGAACATCATTGACGATTTCACAATTTCGTGTGATTCCCTATGGAGATGCATCAAAATAAGCGCGCATTAGTTAACAACTGATGTTGCCATATCTACATTTCACATGATTAAAAAATTGTAAAGTGGCTATGTACGAGGGTTAACCGCGTACCAAGTATTACCCAACATGTACCGGGTTATTCACTATGAATTACCCACCCGATATCATCGTTATTATTGCCTATAGAAATAAAAGTTAAATGTGAAAGTTGTGCGGTTATGACTGAATTTTGATAAAATGCTATCAAAAATACAGTTGCGTGCAGATTTCAGGGGATATTTTTTTCAATGGGATACCTTGTATATTATTGGATTTTTGGAATGATCTTTTTTTCCTGATTTCAAAAATATACCCTATCTTATACCCTTTTCGAGTTACTTGGACTAGTTTTTACTGTAAATACCTACATCCTTTGAGAGTTAACATTTAAAAAAGGCTATGTTTGTTAAGTGACATTTCTTGAAATAATCAAAATGGTTTACAGTGAGGAAGAAAAAGTTCAAATATATACTTGTTATATATAAAACAACAAAAATAAACGTGCAGCAAAAAGTGCATGTAGGGTATTGTATCCAAATCGTCCAACACCGCCAGAAAATAAATTCAAAAATATTTACCAAAAGGTGAATCATACCTTCAGTTTCAGTAGAAAAATGCGTGTAGTTCAAGAAAACCAGGAAGAACAGCGAGATATACTGCTTCATTCCCAAGTTGGGCTTATCCATATTAATTCGCAAATAGACTTTTTTGAAACATTGTATTAGTTTTTAGAAAATCATGAATGTAGTTTAGAAAATGTAGCCGATCAATTAGGTGAAAGTTTTTCTCATAAGAGGAAAAGAAAAAAGAGGAAAAGGAAAAAAAAGAACAACAAAAAAAGATAAACTGGAAGAAAAACTGTTAGCGTTTGGTGCGGAATTTTTAGAAATAAAATTGTTGGCCCAATATTTCATGATTACATATCAACAGGAGTTACCTATCAAGAAGACGAGCTTGTCAGTATGATTTGGGAGCAGGATGGGGCCACCCCGCATAGTGTCCTACCCGTTCAAATTCATTTGAATAATGTATTCCCAATATGGATAGGAAATAATTGAAGTATTAAATGGCCACCTAACAGTCCGGACTTGAACCCTATGGATTCATTTTTCTGGAGATTTCTAAAAGACATAGTTAATAATAATAATATTCAACTCAGTAAAGATACGATTCGACTTGAAATAGAGAATCTGAATGTCAATAATGAAGCAATTTCCAAAGCACTTATAAATATAAAAAGACGTTATCAATTATGCATTTACAATAATGGTGGACACATTGAACATCTTTCATGAGTTATCATGTTATTTGAATTTCCTAAATAATACTTTATTTTATCTTTTTGTATAAATATTTGAACTTTTTTCTTCCTCACTGATGTAAACCATTTTGATTATTCCATTAAAGAAATGTCACTTAACAAACATTATATAGTTGTCATTTTCATGGCTTACATTAAAAATGTTAACTTTCACAGAATTTACAGTAAAACTAGTCTAAGTTATTCGACGTTTAATAACTCAAAAACGGTATACGATAGGGGCAATATATGGTATATTTTTTAAATCAGAAAAAAAAGATCATTCCAAAAATTCAATAATATACAAGGTATCCCATTAAAAAAAATTATCCCCTGAAATCTGCCGCTACTGTATTTTTTATAGCATTTTATCAAAACTCGGTCATAACCACACAACTTTTGCTCAGTCAGCGGACACTTCTGCTCAGTCAGCGTTCAATGTCAATTAATGATAAACCTCCTACACATCTAGGGGCCTTGATAGTATTTTTTTTTACACGCTTTATATTAGCTTCACTTGTATGTTTGTTTGTTTGTAACCGACTCCTTTGGGCGCAATTTTGACCCACTTCCAGACCTCCGAATGATTTGAAATTTGGCAGGTGTACATAATTCCGGTGACAATGCATTAAGAAATTTTTGTGTGGAAAAAAACAAAATGGCGGCTCCAATATGGCGTTCGAGTTTTGTGATTATGGTCCGATTCGCTTAAAAATTGGTATCTGAGGGTTTTCGTAGTCGGAGATTATGATTCTTTTGTCAAAATTGAAAAATTCAAGATGGCGGCTCCAAAATGGTGGACGAGTTTTGTGATTATGGTCTGATTCTATTCAAAATTGGTATGTGGGGGTTTTTGGGGTCGAATATTATGATTCTTGTGAAAATTGAAAAATTCAGATGGCGGCTTCAAAATGGCGGCCGAGTTTTGTGATTATGGTCTGATTCTATTCAAAATTGGTATGTGGGGGTTTTTGGGGTCGGATATTATGATTCTTTTGTAAAATTGAAAAATTCAAGATGGCGGCTTTAAAATGGCGGCCGAGTTTTGTGATTATAGTCTCATTCTATTCAAAATTGGTATGTGGGGGTTTTTGGGGTCGGAGATTATGATTCCCTAATTTGAAAAGATAATTCCATTTTTTAATTTGCAAAAAAATAATAATAATAGTTAAAAAAAAAACACGCTTTCATAAATAAACCACACTAAAAAGTTGGAAATTAATAATAGTTTAAAAAAACTAAAAAACACGCTTTTATAGAAAACCAGACTAAAAAAATGAAAATAAGAAAAAAATGTATTTTGTTTTAAAAAAAGCGTGGGGTGCATGGTATCAATAATTATATAGTACATTACACACCTAGGGTAGTAAAGTAGATCACAGATAATTGTTGGCCGAGGCGATATCATGCACCCCACGCTTTTTTTTAAATAAAATACATTGTTTTCTTATTTTCAATTTTTTTTGTCTGGTTTTCTATAAAAGCGTGTTTTTTAGTTTTTTTAAACTATTATTTATTATGTTTATGTTTGTTTGTTTGTAACCGACTCCTTTGTGCGCGATTTTGACCCACTTCGAGACGTCCGAATGATTTGAAATTTGGCAGGTATACATAATTCCGGTGACAATGCATTAAGACATTTTTGTGTGAAAAAAAAAACAAAATGGTGGCTCCAATATGGCGTACGAGTTTTGTGATTATGGTCCGATTCGCTTCAAAATTGGTATCTGAGGGTTTTCGTGGTCGGAGATTATGATTCTTTTGTCAAAATTGGAAAAATTCAAGATGGCTGCTCCAAAATGGTGGACGAGTTTTGTGATTATGTCTGATTCTATTCAAAATTGGTATGTGGGGGTTTTTGGGGTCGAATATTATGATTCTTTTGTAAAAATTGAAAAATTCAAGATGGAGGCTTTAAAATGGCGGCCGAGTTTTGTGATTATGGTCTGATTCTATTCAAAATTGGTATGTGGGGGTTTTTGGGGTCGCAGATTATAATTATTTTGTCAAAATTGAAGGATTCAAGATGGCGTGTTCGTATTATATAATGGTATTTGAGGGATTCCAGTAATATGATTTTGTGATGTACCATGTGTCCCAAAGAAACTCATCTTTGTTTTAATTAGAAATAGAGATATAATGTGATTTTGAGGATATATTAGATTTATATTTTACTTTTAACTTCAGTGACCAAATTTTCCTATTGAAAACTCCTGCCGTAGAAAAGGATGACTCATCAGTCCATAATATTACAGTAAAATAATCGGGATCTTCGTTCAAATTTTAAATCATAAAAGCAAAATTCCAGCCTTGTCCTCTTACGAGTCTCTGTTGAAACTTGTACCGGTAAAATTTTATATGGTTTGTGGTTGTTCTTTTTCAAAGTACGTTGGATTTTGGAAAAACGTTAATCTAATTGACTGGCTACATTTTTCAAACTACATTAAGAATTTTCTAAAAAATAATACAATGTTTCAAAACAGTCTATTCGCTTACCTTCGAATTGAAGCAATATATCTAGTTGTTCTTCCTGGTTTACTTGTATACACGCTTTTTTCTACTGAAAGGTATGATTCTCCTTTTGGTAAATATTTTTGAATGTTTTTTCTGACGGTGTTGGACGATTTGGAGACAACACCCTATATGCACTTTTTGCTGCACGTTTATTTTTGTTGTATTGTATTTAACAAGTATATATTTGAACTTTTTCTTTCTCACTGTAAACCATTGTGATTATTCCAATAAAGAAATGTCACTAAACGACCTAATATAGTTGTCATTTTCATGGCTTACTTTAAAAATGTTAACTCTGATAGGATAGGTATTTACAGTAACAACTAGTCTAACTAAGTTATTCGACGTTTAATAACTCAAAAATGGTATAAGAAATGGTATATTTCTGAAGTCAGGAGAAAAAGATCGTTCCAAAAATTCAATATTATACAGGGTATCCCATTAAAAAAAAAATATCCCCTGAAATCTGCACGCTACTGTATTTTTGATAGCATTTTATCAAAATTCAGTCATAGCCACGCAACTTTAACATTCAACTTTTTTTCTATAGGCAATAATAATGATGATAGGGGGTGGGTAATTTATAGTGAATAACCCGGTACCTTTCCCAAGTGGTTAGAAGTTCATCCAGAATAATCTGCAGTATTCCATGTTAGTTGTTGAGGAGTAAGCAGTAATTGGAGTTAGGGCGATACTCTCAGACGCCATAATAATAATAATAATGTTATTTAAATAAAAATTCTAATATACAAAAATTCTTATAATTATTATTACATAATTATTCTATTATTCGATAACCCATAGAATTTGTGATGACTTCGTTTGTTTAGAGCATTCAAAAAACATTTGTAGAGTTTGCGCACGAAATGAAGCATGATATAGTGGATTCATTTTCATGTTATACAACAAAAGTTTATGTTATCCCAACTAACATTATAGGAAAATGTATACCAAGCAGAGGGGTAAAATGGCTTGAAGATGTCCGAATTTACCTATTTCTGACCAAATATTCTACCTTAAACTACTAACTAACTCCAAAGTTATAATTCGAGTTATAAAAACCGTAACTGAGATCTCCTTCCAAAACCATAAACTTAATAGGCGTAGTGCTTAGATGAAATTCTAAAAAAAATTAAACGGTTTTCTTCACATAAAGGATTAATATAAAATTGAACCAGAAAATGGTAGATCTCATTCCACTTCACATGGCACTTATCTTTCACTATATGCTAGACGGACTTGCCACTCCTACTGAGAAGGAATCTTTTATTTAGAAACCTATCGAGGTGGGAGATTTTCGGAGTGTTTCTTTCTGTCACTAGGTACCGCCAGTTAAAGTTTATCTTTTCCGGCGTACCTATAGGTGTTACAAGCTCGATGATGGTTTGTTTACGTTGTGTCTCACTTCAGCCAGAGTTCTTTGGACCTTTGGCTGGTTGACTACTCCGTACTGATGAGGGCCAAGAAGCCTGAAACCGGTATGCGGATTGCTAGGTGAACACGACATAAATTAAACATAATCGAGCTTATCAGAAAGAAACATTTGCATTCAATGTCCATTGATATTATATGGAAGTATGCATGGATTTTCAGGTGAATATCATTCAACGTTCTGCGTGGTATTTGCCAGGAAAGTAGTTGTTTTTCACCTGAGATCTACCTTTCTCTGGTTCAATTTTATATTGAATCCTTTATGTGAAGAAAACCGTTTAAATTCGATTTTTCTATTCATTCCACTTCACATGGCACTTATCTCTCCCTATATGCTAGACGGGCTTGCCACTCCTACTGAGAAGGAATCTTTTATTTAGAAACCTATCGAGGTGGGAGATTTTCGGAGTGTTTCTTTCTGTCACTAGGTACCGCCAGTTAAAGTTTATCTTTTCCGGCGTACCTATAGGTGTTACAAGATCGATGATGGTTTGTTTACGTTGTGTCTCACTTCAGCCAGAGTTCTTTGTACCTTTGGCTGGTTGACTACTCCGTACTGATGAGGGCCAAGAAGCCTGAAACCGGTATGCGGATTGTTAGGTGAACACGACATAAATTAAACATAATCGAGCTTATCAGAAAGAAACATTTGCATTCAATGTCCATTGATATTATATGGAAGTATGCATGGATTTTCAGGTGAATATCATTCAACGTTCTGCGTGGTATTTGCCAGGAAAGTAGTTGTTTTTCACCTGAGATCTACCATTTTCTGGTTCAATTTTATATTGAATCCTTTATGTGAAGAAAACCGTTTAATTCGATTTTTCTATTCATTCCACTTCACATGGCACTTATCTTTCACATAATTTTATATACCTCCACAGCCTCATGAGTCAATAGAGTTATTCATTAGGTTAAATTTCACCTAAAGGTGACCAGCAAAATGTGTTCAAAATACTTGAACTTTCAGGGAATACTTTCTAGTAAATATTAACCTAAATATTACCTCATGTATGTTCACATAGTCAGGGAATAAACAAGTCAGTAAACAGGTCTACTATACACTCTACATAACCAATTTTGGCACCAATTAAGTTACCTGAGCATTTTTTGTCCTAGTTTATATCTACTGTTCCACAATGAGGGCGAGATTACTACAATATTTGTCTAATAAGACTAAATGTCTACAACGAAGTCAAAGTTACCAAAAATGATTTCCTCAAAGTTACTTGGTCTATTATCAGATATTGAAGCCCGAATCGTTTCGGATGAGCATGGCATGATACAATTTACTCTCCTCAAATAATTTATTTTGGAGCTGAGTTTTAGAAATCTATAAATGCCAAGTAGAAATTCAAATAGAATTCATAAACCATACAAGTATACCACCAACTACCATCGATAAGCTGCCAGAATCGGAATATAATCCGAACCTACACTTCCCAAAATCCAAAGATCCACGTCTTTTAATGACTTCAACTATTCATCATCCATTTTTATGAACAAAATATGAAAGCAAATAAGCGTTAACCATCAACGGAGGCAATACAAAACAGGCTTATGTTAGGTTATGCCAGTAATGGATGGATTGACAGAATGAACAGAATGAATGCTGCGTTCAACAAGCTTCGTTGTCGCCAGCGGTAAACTACTGCCGTGACGTTTTCAATGATACAACAAAATGAAATTCAATGAATTTGGTCCAGCTGAAGCAAATGGGTAAAAAAATGTATTGAATAAAGTGCAAGAAAACGAAAGCAAAACAATAAAAGATTGATGTGTTGAAACGAAGACTTCGGAAATTTCAACACTGATCATTGAGGCGTCCGGAAACAACGAATTAAAGTTTTTAAGCAAATCATAATATCTCGATTTTTTGAGAGGTGGTCACAATTGGCAAACAAATTAAATTGGATATTTCCGAGCACGGCAGTCTGCAAAGTTAGCATTCTAAGAGTACTTTCAGACTATGCGGAACGCGGCCATGTCAAACTTCAATTTCTGGGCCAATCACTACACACCATTCGATATTTAAAATGTTATGATTGCCTATTTCTCTTCGGATAGAGATTCCCTCCTCACACAGTGATAACATTATCATGGATATTATTATGGCAGAATGTGCACTGAATACAATTATCGCGTACTATTTTCAATACCACTGATATTTGATGTTCAATTCTAGAATAAAGACTTCAATTTCAGAATAAATACTTATTACGGGTTTTTTGTATTATATATCGTTTTCTTTTATCAACTAGGTATAGGCTAGAAAGAGATACTTGGTTTTACCATCAACAAGAAGTAAAAAATAATGTTTATGTTTTCTCCCTTTTAGGAATTAAAATGATAATTTTAGTTTTTGTGCTCAGAATATCGAATAACAACAATATAAATTTATTATCAACGATTCCAAGCCAACGGAAAGAGAACGGAACGTATAGACATATCGTATGAAAAAACATCCCGTAACAAATTTGTATTTCATCACGTAACCACAATGTGAAAGGGTCTGGAATCCCAAAATGAGGAAAATGGACTTCAAAGTCAGGAATAAAGGTTACTTTCGACTTTGCATAAAGCCTATGTGTTCTCAAAGTTGAAATTTTAAGGAAATGCGATTTAAAGGTCCCATATGGGATAGACGCCATATTTTTGGCTTATTGCGTTTCCGCCATTGCAAAAATGATCCATAATTTTCTTGAATCGACTATATTTTAATGACAAATAGTAAAAAAATTGGTGTATATGATATGTACACAATTCATCTATGAAATTAGTTTCCGCAGTGTTTGATGAAAAAAGTTGAAGAAGTACACTTAATTTTATGAATTTTTTCCGAACAAATTTGATATTTTGAAGGGGCCCACTTGTTTTACATAAGTAAAATTCAACATTATCACAGAATTGTTTGTATCGCAAATAAAATCCTAACTAGATGTGAATGCAAAACCATCACTTGCATACATAATTCTCTGCTGTACGTTTCTTGTCAGTTCTTTTTTCATACGCCATGTTCATCTTCAAAGCTTTTACGAATAAACATGTGGGTTAAGATACACAATTTGTAGTAAATATTTATTATCTTCTAACCTTCTACTGTTTGTTTTAATATAGTGTTTATAACCTGAAATAGGTGGAAATGACTACATTTTCACCATCAGTCGACTATTCTGATGTTTACCTATTTATGCCTTCGACTTATTAGGCAAAATGTCTTGATTGCCCAATTTTCGACTTCTGAATTACTTCGATTTTCTTCCCCATATTGGTAAATTTAAGGTAATTATAACGTAAGATATACCTTCGCCAATTTGAGCGCTGACCTATTTGTAGGTCGAAATGACGTACATTTTTCTTAAAATGTTTGTTGGGATGTATACTTCTAATTTTTTATGTTGTATATATAGAGGTGTTAATATAAAGTAAGTAGGAATAATATTGTTGTTTCAATCGATATGAACCACAACAATCCAATAGAAATTTGTTTTTTACACAAATGTAACTGGCGTCTCTTAGACGCCATGCCACCATTGATGTCTCGAAAATTGGTGCGCGTTACGGAGGGTTAAACGTGTTTTTGTTTTTTGAGTGGGAAGTATGCCACGAACAAAATACCACTTTTAACACTTCTATCATAAATAACTATTTTATTATATATTTTATGTTTTTATCATTAGTATCCTTTGTGATACCTTATTTCTAGTTTATTTGACCATATTTCAACATGTGATAACATGGTAGTAGTTATCAAAATGGAAAACATCGAATTAGTTGGAGCGGAAATAACCCAAGGAAAAGATGATTTCTTGATTAGAGACAGGCACGCCTCTGTGTAGAATATCAAAATTCGTTTCAATAACTAGTTTAACAGGTATCTAAGTCAATTTGAACCTTACTGCAAACATTTCGACCAGCAATACTCGTAGAAAGGTCACTGCAGATGAGAGAAATCTACGATCAAATGTACTTAAAATGTAAAAATGATTTTGTGGTTACTTGTTATGGAAAAAATTATTGAGAGAAAACGCGTCTGGTGACATTGTGAAGTCATGAAATTTCTTGAATCAGGTCAAGAGTGTCGACCAAGATACTCGGAATCCTATGCGACTAGGAAAAGCGAGATTCGATTATTCTAACGAACATGATAATTGCTCTTCGAGATATCACCACAGTGATAGTTTCGATTTATTTGAATCATCACTGGAACGTATACACACGATGATACTTGTAAACTTGCGAAGCAAAATTGTTTCAGATTTATCGAAAATGTTCCCCGAAGGTAATTCAAACAGTAGTATTCATTATAGTCCAATCAAATGGTAGTCGCAAGTGGACAAAATTCAAAGTAGTCGATTTCTATGTGGTTCTATATATATTTCGGGGTGCTGAATCCAAATTTGAAGTTTGCTGGCAAAGTTTCCTGATGCGTTTTGAGATATTCGCACAAAATAGCGAAATTTTCGTCCAAGAAATGCTCAATTACCTGCGTGAGGAAACTTAGATATCTAGCCCCTGTCACCGTAAAAAATTATAGGGCCTAAAATTCTGTCCCCTAAAATCCCAACCCAACAATTGAAACCAAATTTGGAAATTTCCTCCATCAAGTGTAAATTTGCATCGGACCAATATCGGTTATTATTTCTGTTGAAATGTCCCAAATTAGTGAAACGGCATTCGTCAGTATACAGAATTTTATATGGAAATGTGCCATCCTCCAAATATTTTCCAAAGAACCAATTGCAATACTCAAGTCTCCTTGCATTATCGTTTTGGTACAGGTGCTGGTGTAGTTGATATTTGAAAGAATGATATTTATGTGTCTTCAAAATGTTAGCTGCAGAAGACTTCGAAATGTCACATTCTCTTGCGATCTCCCTGAGTGACGTATTAATATTTACTTCTACTATAAAGTTGTATTTTTATAAACATTTTAGAACTGTAAATTTATTTCGAAAAATAAAATAAAAACACGGTTACAAACAGTAACAAATGATACATGGTTGTATTCTAAATGTCATATAGAGACAAAAAAACTGAAAATATACCAAGTTTATGTCACTTTCGGTGAATCCGGAATTTGCATAAAGTTGAGTAACTTGTCAAAAAATGCAGTTTTATGCATTAAACAGATCCTCCAAATTTAATTCCATTATCTCCGAGCCTTCCGTGGACATCCAGTATGTAGGTCCTATTTCATGTGAGTATCGATAATCATGCTTGATTTTTTTCTCAGGGTAGATGGTGAAAATCTTCAAATGAGAATTCATATTGAGTTGGTTGAAGGTCGGTCTACTGGAGGAGTTACAGGTGAATTATAGATAGGTGGTTTTTTTCTGTATTCACGGTTAGTAATTTGGAATCCAGCCATTGCTCAATTCGTGAGAATCCAGTTTACGCCGCTCAAATCATCCCAGGTGTCCGCCATATAAAAGATAGCTGTGTCGTCGGCAAAACCTATTATGTTATATATATATATATATATATATATATATATATAAGAGAGTAGGACCGAGAACAGTCCCTTGCGGAACTTCATATTCAATAAGCATCTCGTTGCTGAAAGTATCCTCAATCCTCACAACTTGGTGTCAGTTGGTGAGATAGCTTTCGAAAAAGGTATTGCAATATCTTCTAAGCAGTTCAAGAGTAGTTTGTGACTTACTGTATCGAAGGATTTCGATAAATCGATGAATAAACCTAAGCACGGTTTGCTATTGATGTTTTTTCTCTGAACCCATGCTGTTGTTGGGATAAAATTTTGAACTTATTCAGATAACTGAAGAGCCGTTGTTCTATAAGTTTTTCGAAAATCTTCGATATATGTGTAATGACGGATATAGGTCGATAATTATTAATGTTGTTTACATCGCCTTTTTTGAGGACTTTTGAAGGTCGTTGGGTGAATTCCATACTCTATACAATTACTGAATGAGTGAGTCAATGGTTGCATGATGTATAGGCTGGTTAGTTTCAAGATTTCAGCTTTTATATTATCTATTCCGGCTGCTTTACCGTTTTTTTAGTTCAAAGATAGTTCTGTTCACTTCATTACCGTGATGGGTGCAAACACAAAAGAATTAGGTGTAGTTTTTCTTTTTATTCTATAGTTTTCATCTCTCAAAATTACCGATTTTGCTGAAACCGTTATTAAATTCGTTGGCGATGCCAATTTTTTCCACTAGTAAATCTCCTGTAACCACTCTTTCAATATTTTCAATATTACCCATATGTTTTTTCGTCTTACTCATTTGCTGAACTATGCCCCATACATTTTTTGAACTGTTTTTATTTCCATCGATTTGTTTTTTGTAATAGTTAAATTTAGCTTCGTTTATAAGTGAGGTTGATTTGTTCCTGTTAATTCTTGTTTCAAATTGAGAGCATGTGGGTTCCGCTGGACTTCTTTATACATTTATTCTTTTTATTTATGGAGTTCAGCAAGGCATTCGTCAACCAAGGTGCAATTTTATTAAATTTTCTCCGAAGAGGTTTTTTCTCTGTGCATAAGTTCACATTTTCTGTTACCGTTTCAATGAACACTCTTGCTGCAATCTGTGAATCAGCCTCATTGTATACTGGAGCCCAGCAGATATCTTGAAATGGATGATTTTTTTTTGTGTCAATAAAGTTTGTGAATCTAATGTTATCTTTTCATTTAGAACAGTAGTGATGGTTGAATTTAGCCCTAGGGAAATTGTGTTTTCGTAATTGTTGATATGAGTTTTGAGAAATATGTGATCAAGGCATGAAATGCAATCGCCCTGTACACTTGTTGGTTCATTTATGGTAGAGATAAAGCCAAATTCATTGAGTCTGTTCCAGGGTTGGCATGTTTTTAAATATTGTTTTAAACATGAGCCTCTGTTTAAAACTTTTAAAACAATTGTTTTACATCAGATTTTTATGGAAAAAAAATACTAGATAATTCAAAAACTGTTCACCACTGGGTAACAAATATATAACAGGACTTAATATAGGATTCAAAACTTGAAAAAAAAACATATAAAACAATAAAATTAAATCATTCTGGTACTGAATTATTAACCTCAATTTCTTAGATTTCTATATTTTTGGATTTGGTGTCATTACTGTCATCAGATTTTGCATTAATTGTCCTTATTGAAAGCCACCATGTCAATGGTTCAACATCTGGTTCAGATTTCATGGAAAAGAGGTAATATTTGAATGGTGAACTCTTAGCTTGATATGCCATCATGAGTGGCATATTGTCGGGATAAAATGTATTCGCATATTCCATGGCTTTTTCGACTTTTTCATTACTCAAATTATCTCCTTGAAATCGATGATCCAATATATTCGCCAGAAAATTACTTGGAATCCTTGATTTCAAACCGTTTTTTAACAAATGTTTTGTCAGTGGCCGTGAAATCACTGACAAATTTCAAGCAAATTTCTGTTGCCTCTCCTACGATACAATCATTTTACTGAATTCTATTCCATTCAATTCTTTATTTTCCTCCAAATGGCAAAATTTTACTTTTGTATAGGAATAGTCAAGTAATACCTACTACTAATGGGCCCTAACAAACGTATGACACATAAAAAGGAATAAAAAATTAAGTTACCTACAGTACAATACAAATTCGTTCTATGTTGGAGATTACAGTGGATCGAATAAGAACTCTCAAGTGTATAAAAACTTTTACTGAGCAGAAAAGACTTCAGACTTCTTTTGAATGTTATGAGATCCTTATTGGATTTTATTACTTCCGGTAGGCGATTGAAGATTTTTGGGTCAATAAAGTTTGAAGCATTTTTACTAATTCTATTCGTGGCCAATTTAGTGTAAATGAAATGTTTTTGACGAGTATCATTTTATGAAGTCGTTTCTGTTTTTGAAAATCTAAATTGCCAAATAGGCCAGGAAGCGTTGAAATTTTGTGATTCTTGAAAAGTGGTTTGCAAGAGCTGCGTTTTGGAATTTTAAATCTTAAAAAGACTTTCTGTTCAATGAAGACATTTTTTCTCATTGATGAGTTGCCCCATAAACACCGTATCGTAACCTACCTTCAACTTGGGCATAGTATAAACTCATCAATTGATTTGAATCTAAAACGGTATTTATGTTTTTGAACATGTAAATTATTGAGCTCAGCTTAGACACTAGCTGTTCGCAGTGTGTATTCCAGCACAAATACTCGTCCATATAGATTCCTAAAATTTCCAATTTGCCGCTGGAGCTTATAACGCTATCGATTAGTTGAAGTGCATCAACTTTATTTTGGTAATTTTATGGAATCGAATCACCTGTGTTACTATTGATTTTAAATTTTCTTGGTAGTCTACGACATTCATTTTCAGGTTCATATCGTTTATAAGTCTCTTTATCTCTGTATCTCTCACAAGCCTATTTTCTGCGCATACTTTGGACAATATATAACATACTTTACCTGAAACTATCATAGCAATGTTGTCAAATAAAAAATGTTTACCCAAAAATTTTCTTTTAAACATGTCAATATTTATGTCCCCTAGAAATAAATTGAAATCGCTCTTTTTGTTTCTCAAGGACTCTTCTAGACTAATATTGAAATCTTTAACTTCGGTATTTGGTCACATATATAAGGTAGTTACTCGTACTAGACTTTCATTTTTGTAGTTATTTCTATATTCAATACTTTCATATTGTTCTTGATGGTCTTTATTTCGTAATCATACTTCAGATAAGACTTCACATAAGCAACGACACTGTCGTTCTGATTCAGCCTACTGTTATTATAAATAATATCATATCCTTCCATAGATACTGTCAGGTATTTGTCTCGTTTCACTAAAAATCATACCATCGATAGTAGAATTAAAATTGTGCATCATAATCAAAAACTCATCAATATTTCTATATATACTACGAATATTCATTTGCAAAATATTAAATGTATTAGGGTTTTCATTTGATCTGAGAATCTGTGAACATTCCTTATTTGTAACTATGGTGTATGTTGTTATTGTATTTATTTCAAAATCTGGAATATATTGATCCATCATATAAAAATGTGATATCGGTAATAAATAAGTACATTCAAAACAGCAATACTGTGGTTGTGGTAATGATAAAATAAAAATCTCAGTCGAGTAGTTTAAAGAATAAATAAATAAAGTTTATGATAACAATTACGGTGATAACAGTAATGATGAACAAGCATTGGTGATTTTATAGATGATAGATTGAACAACTGGGGGCGGGGGGGAAATTTCTATTTTCAGCTTGGCTTGTTTCGTTGATTGATTCTGGTGTATGTTTTTCAAATGAAATAATGTTCGACGTTTGGAATTTGTGACTGAGTTGGGGTACTTGTTTTTATTTCCATTTTTCAATTTTAAATTGGAAAAAATATCCTATTCAGTCCTTGTTTTGCTGTCTCTCTTGGAGTCAAATTTTTCGCAAGGTTTGATATTCGCAGCGTCGTTGGACCATCAGGTCGTGGGATATTATTATATTGCTTCCTTTTAACTTTTTACAGTTTCTCAAGATATCCCTTTTCTTCAAATATGATACAAACTCTATCTTAACTGGTCGGTTTGTTGTCTTTCCAAGGCAATAAAAGTTATTGATATCTGATTCGTTGACGACTACGTTCAGCATGCTATTGAGCTCAGTATGAATGAATTATGAAGATATATTTTAGTTGTTATTTTGTTTTTTGTTCTTTTCTAGTTCTTCAATTTTTCCCTTCAGATAATGATTCTCTTTTTCAAGATTGTTTATCTTGAATTTCAGGTCCTCAACTTTCAATAATATATTAGCTAGCTTCGATACCATTCTTCAGTTCTATTTTACTATTTCTAATATCCTCCAATATTTGTTTGACTGTAATATCATCCATCATTTTCTGTATTCGGTTTGGTGTCCGTTGGTGTAATAATACTCCAACCCAATTTCTTATCAGTGACAGTTAGTAATTTATCAAAATATCGAACAACTATTGATATATTTGATATCTGACTCACAGGTATAGTGGTATTCAGAGATGTTAACCTTTCACGGTACTTTTACGGTTTATTTTGATTCAGGAACGTCTATTTTGATTAACTTTACGCGAAAAAGGTCGGACACACCACACACCACCGCCGGTTACTTCTAACATTGGGCTGTAGACCGTTGATAGTGTTTCTCCATCCCAATTCTGGTGATGATTGAGGGTGGAGCTTGGATGGAACAGCTTGTTGGGTACTTTTTCTCTTCCAGTCTGTGGAAAATGCACGTTGGAAGTACCCTGTAAACCAACTAAGAGGACTAGGAGGTCGACATCCTCGCCCACGACAGTAACTCTCTTCTGCTCTTCTGCCAAGGAAAAAGCAGTTGTGACATCTCGGTCCGCCTCATAATCATGCCTGGAGATTTTTTAATGTTAGATTAGATTTGTACGGGGCTTGTGGGCTGGGAGCCACTTCACTGCAACCTTTGCAGTTTCATTGTGTATGCCCTCATGTTATGTTAGAGTTTCCTGTTTAGACCCATCCTTGTTACTACACTCCATAGGCCAGACCTTGAGTCTTCAATATATTGGTTTTTCCTCCCCGTTGAAAAACTCAGCCTTGTAAGGCCTTCACTTAGCACAGTATGTTAGCTGAGATTTCCTCCTCCTCCTCCTTCTGGCAGAACATGTGGTTGTGTCTGCCATACCGATGTTATTCATGTGTTTGTTGAGTCTACAGTGCTCTGTCCGGAGCCCAACCATGATTCTGGTTGATCTCCTATTCTGGCTTAGCAGGTACTCTGTGAATTTTGGCGATGGATCCTTGATGAACTCTTTGGCCTATCTCATGCCCGGCGCCTTGTTCCACCATTCTTGAGATTGTTCTTTCAAACTAGTACTGCTTTCGCTGTGCCACACAAAAGTTCTGGGCCAATTGAGCCACGTCGTGCTCCTTCTTGGGCTAATAAATCAGCCTCTCCGTTACCCTTGTAGCCTGTGTGGCCTGGCACCCAAGCCAGAGATAATCTGTTTTGACTGCCTATCTTTTGTAGGGTTTCCAAGCAGTCCCAGACAAGTTTAGAGTTAACTTGCATGGAGCTGATTGCTTTAATAGCTGCTTGGCTCTCAGAGTATATGGGAACGGTCTTTTCCTTAAATTCTTGCCTTAGTAACTCCTCTACGTAGTGATGTATTGCTGCAGCTTCTGCCTGGAATATCGTCACATGTTTGCCTAAGCTCAGTGAGACTCCTGTCTTTGGCTTGGCTAAATATATTCCTGCTCCTGCTCCTATTCGTTGGTTTTTGAGCCGTCTGTATAGCAGAATATTTGTGCATTAATTGGAGGTCCTCCCTTCCATACCTCTCTGTCTGCTATGACTGTTTCAAAAAATTCTAGAAGCTATACTTGGGAAGCATCTCGTCCGGTGGCATTCTCATTATGGAGTTTGTTTCCAACTCTTTGCATAGATCGTTATACACTTTTCCGTGCAGTCTACTTATGGGCGCTCGCCCTCTGGTCAATCAGCTGGTGACTGACCTGGCTTTGCCTTGTATGTAAACATGAAGTGGTGGTAGGTTCAGCAAGTCTTCTAAGGCGGCTGTTGGGGTGGTTCTCATAGCTTCCGTGGCAGCCAGGCAGGCCGCCATGGGAGCTATGCCTTAGTCTTTGGCCACCATGTCACCAAACCGTATGGTATAATGGGTCATAATGTTACTTGGGTACCTAAAAATCAAGAAGTAGCGATTTTCAAATTGTTTTATTTTTTTCCACGGGGATCTTTTTCAAAGCCTTTGAAGAATAGATCAGAGGAGTGGAAAAAATCTCAGGTTTTCATGTTTTCAACTTGTAAAAATAACTTAATTATCATAAGCACAACTAATAGAAAAATCGCGGAATTTTTTTTCTGACGCATTATTGTTTATTCATGTATCCACATAGTACTTGATTTTTTTTTATTCCTTAATATTCATGTTTAATGGGTTACAATTTTTTGTTTGTGTAAGTTGCGCGCCTAAGCCACATCACCCGTTTGTAGCCCTATTTTCACCTCTCAATTCAAATTATGATTATTGGTGGTAGAATTCCGGGAGGTGGGACTTTTTTTTAGAAAATTTCCTGCTCTTTGAGGATATTTTTTTCGATTTCAGATATCAACAAAAGTTTTTGAGATGTTCGCGAAAAACGAAATCCCCCTTTTTTACTTAATTTTTATAACTTTTGCAATTTTTTCGAGATGCAATTACGAATCGAATGACGACTTGATCATAATTTTCGGTGAAGGCGAACTCGAATTCGAAAAAAAGGCACATGTTGATCAGACTATGTGTGCCATTTACGGAAAGGGTAAGTAAAATGAATGTATGACTGCTTTCTGTCCTGTCCTTATAATGTTTTTTCTATAGACCGTTGTGGTGAAATTACCTTCATCAAAATTGCAAAATACTGGGGATTTTGTCAGGTTGAATTTTTTCTTCAGTGCCTTGAAACAAAAATGTCATCCAAATTTGATTGTTGGATAACTTTGAAAATCGCGGAAACTTTCATTGCGGTACTTTTCTTGAAAATTACCAGTGAACAACAATCAGATATTTGACGAAATGGTGGATGAGCTTTGCGATTTATAGTCTGTAGAAGTATGTAGAAGTTTCTGAAGAATTTTTGTTAGTTGGTAAAAATTGTTATCTAGTGGTGTTGAAGATGGTTTTTTTTAATTAAAAGCTTTTATTGACATGCATTGAAAATATAAATTATTTTGATGTGTGTAGGTTATTCTGTAACAGATTCAAAACCTTGTTTTCAGTTTGAATAGGCACAAACTGGTATTCTTGTGCGACGAGTTTTTGATTCTGTTACAGAATAACCTACGTCACACATCTAAAAAAAAATCCCCTTTAGTGCTTTTGAATGAAATCTTGTCTTTCTTTACGTATTTATAATAGTTTATTTTTCGATGGTATTTTCAAGAAGAGTAGGTACCACAATCAATGAATATATCTGTACTTATTACGTGTTGTAATGTTATGTAACCATTCGATTAGGTTGAAAATGGAAATTATGACTTTTTCCATGGGCTGGTAGAAGTCTCGAGAAATCCCCAATTAGTTTTATAGAAACTATAAGGTATTTTTTCAAACCACAATTTTACAGTTTTTTTTTGTTACTCGTTTGTTGGAGTTCTAGGTTCTCAAAAATTTTTATAAATAAAAAATTAAACTTTATTCTCTATTTCTTGTGTTTCTTGATAGGATTAGTACTGGCTTCTAGGGCGCGCTAAGTTGAAATTCAGGGCCAACATTTATAATTATGAAAATATCAATGAAGAGACGAAGATTTACTACTTGGCTTTCAATTTCGACTACAGTAATATCGCCCTCTTGCAGTTTGTCATAAAATGGACCAAAACGCTCTAAATCGCGTACAGTATCAATTCTTGATTAAAAACTTGAAAATAAGATGGTTTCTCCATTTTTTTTGGTCCGATGCCTTCTTGATAATCTGAGTGATGTCATTAGCTAATTCATAATTCTAAAATAAATTCAAGAATATAATTCTTGATAACCTCAAACTTCTTCAGATTTGAGAATATTTTTCAGAGTACTCATCCAGTTTTGGGAGTTGCCATGGGTTACATGACATATATTTATCATTCATCCATCTCTGTAGCAAATTTCAATTCTATGACTGCAACCATTCGTTCATTGTTAACAAAAAGGCGAGTCGCTCATTACGGTTAAAAATTGTCCGTTGCGACCTTAAGAACCGATGACAATACAATAGCTATGACCTGGTATTCTCACCAAAATGATTTACATTACTAAGATATGGTGAACGCGTGGCTGGTCTCGGCACATTCACCAAAATTTAGTAAAAACTTCCATCTCATGTGGATGAATCAATCGAAGAGTCTTTCTCCCGTAGTCTCTTTTAGTCTTTTGTAGCAATATGGACTGAAAGGTTAAAAATAAAATTATAGTTTAAAAACCTAAAATAAACAGGCTTATATATTTAGCAATAAGGACTAAAAAGTTTTAAATCATAAGAACAGAGTCATTGACCAAAAAATTTCGTCCTATGTAAAAAATGCGTGGGATTCTCTTCACTTACTTGCCATAATGATATTAAGATAACTGATATCAAGCACCTCACGCTTTTTTAACATAAGAGGAATTTGTTTCGTCAATGATCTTATTTTTTTTTTTTGTCCTTATTAGTATATGACCGTGTTTTTTCAGTTTCTCTAATCTACAATTTTATTAATTTCTAATTCTTCTGATCTATGTGTGGTAATCAAAATGCTATTTTGTTATTATGAATGAATTCACCTCAATATCGAAGCTGATATGTTGTAACTTCCTTCTTAGTAAGATCTGCAAGACATAATTTTCAAAAGATTCAGCTATAAGGAGGTAGCGGATTAATGCGCAAAGAACGTAAAATCCAATCCACCATACTTTTCATACCTATCGATAGATTGAAGAATGAAGAGTTACTAATGAACAATAAAATTCAATATAACTACTCTCGTTTCGGACGTCCATCGATCGTCTTAATGGATTTGAAGGTTTTTTACAACGTTTCGATTACTTTTATCTGCAATGGTCTCCAGGTGATAACTGCATTCACCTGAAGACGATTGCAGATATCGAAACGTCGTGATGAACCTTCGAATCCATCAAGTCGATGAACGTTCAAAACGAGAGTAAGCAATCAAGTTACCACAACGTCTACAACCTCCAAACAAATGAAATTCACTTTCAACATGTATTTTGAAATACTAACTATGGTTTCGGTGTTGATAACGTAGGGAGTCAAAAGTAATGGTGTTTTATTGGTGTTCTATAATAGTTCTTCTAATAGCTATTTTTGACCTAGGTGGCGCTGGAGATAAGAGATTCTCGAAAAACTAGTTTTTGGTACCATTTTTTCAATATGGCGGCGCGAGAGGCGGTCGCTCAAGGTCGCAAAGTCGGAATTTTAATAAGGACACTGAATTGTACGAATCTTCCAAATTAGAATTATTCGTGACCTTTCACAGCGAAAGCCCCCTTCAATGTCTTCATTGCTTGGACTACAGTACCGCACATTTTATGTAGGTTCGTTCTCATACTCTCATTAAAAATTAGCATCGCCGTAACTCGTAACGTTACCGAACAATATAATATGCAGTCCTCTTGAAAGCATTTCATATAATCTTCTCGCTTTTTATACAATAATATATTCGTCGTAATGTCATGAAATGGATTTCCGAGAGACCCGAGAGTTTATACCATGAAATCAACTTCAATTTTCATTCATTATTATAACAAGTTCTTACCTAACATTTCTCAACGTCAAACAGATTGCATAGGAGAAGAGGCGATCGCAAAACCGGTTGTTCATTCTTTCATTTTTACTATATATTCAGGTAGTAGCGTTTTTATAACCGGTGTTTTTCTGCTATAATATAGGATGAGGAAGAATCAGATGTTATCTTTTATATAATCATAATCGGCTTTTTTAAAACTGGTTTCCAAACTTTTTTTAGTGCAATGTTGCTAATAAATCTTGACCAGCTCCACATGTTCTTCAGTTTAAAGGATTCCTAGAAAATAGATGTAGCTCTCTCTCTTTCTGTTACAGTAGGTACTCGACATCGCAGTGCTCCAGACGGAGGTGCATGCCAAGAATGCTATGCAGATTGGAGCATATAAAATATTTTCACTGTGGGTTCTTGAGAAAAGTGATCCGCTAATAGTATTGCTGATTATTCGTTATGTGGACTAGCGCGATTTGAGACATCTCGTTGGACAATATTTATAGATGTTTACCTCCTGCACACGAATCCGAAGTCATAACGTGGCGCTTTCAAATACTTTCCGAAACACGGCCCTCCAAAAGTGAAAATACTATAATTTATCAACTCTATTTTAGGCCGCTGGAAACACTCAACATTCGTCTTTCTTTTAACCTAAACATCACACACACCTTCAATGACGTGTTTTTAGCACATTTTTGTAAGAAGAACTGTCTTTTTCCAATATATTCACCATTCTATCTAACGAGAACAGATCATATGACTCAATCTGATGACCATCAAATACATGGTGATTTTTATTTTTACGATATTGACACCCTTAATTCGGACATTGTGACGGGTCAAATTGAAGACGCGTTTTATTAACGTCCAACCTTCTGGAAAATTTCCTTTTTTGTTTTGTTCATAGATGGCATGTTGCCTTTTTATACATAGGTCAATATTATCGCAGATGAGAGAGGTATGCTGTAAAAACAAGCGGCCCTTCTATTGGCCACCAATTGTTTTCAAATAAATTCGTAGAAAACCAAAGAAATCAGGGCGAGCGAAGCGTTATTCAAGTTTATTGGCTGGTCATCAATTTGGATAGCAATGTTAGCCAAATCAGGTTGAGTTGTATTCCCTTATTTTACGTAAGATATTGACCGGGTTTGTAAACCCATAATGATAAGCATGACTGGCTGGCCATCATGTTGGAATGCGGGCACGATCACCCTGCAAGATTTAGTGTGGATTCATGCAGCACAAAATAACAATTATCAAATAAGAAATAACAAATAACAATTATCAATTAACAAGAAAAAATGTAGCATTCATGCACTCAGAATAACAATTAAGAAATAAAAAGTAAGCATGCGCACAAGACGGAGATCCGAGGCATTTGAATTAGGTAATCCTACTTTTCCGAAATTCCATGTCCCCTCGATAATAAGAAACAAGTGAAAATTCAAAATGTCCAATAAACAATATGAAACAAAAACAATACCTCAAATATTAGAAAAAGTGAGGTTATTTTCATCATCGGTTTGACCAATCCGCGGTCATCTGCGTACTAGTTGCGCACTAGAAGTAAATTTCGTTAAAATAATGTAAAAAGTTCAAAGTTGGCCAACTTCTACATGTTATTTCTTAAATGATAATTGTTATTTGTCTGCATGAACATAGTCATTGAAAACTATAGAGTTCAACTTATATTGCTAAATGTTATTTCTTATTTGTTATTTGATAATTGTTATTTTGTGCTGCATGAATCCACACTTGGTTTTATGTTTCCAAATTTTATTTGAAAATGAAAAACATTCTGTTTGAAAATATTATTATTGAAAAATGATTTAAAAAATAAGACAAACTTTTATACAAATGCACTAGAAAAGAAAAAAATTATTTATTTAATTGTTTGACCTAAGTTATTCTGTGCGTAGCAGATTCAAAATCTTGCCGCTCAAAAATAGCTATTTTATATTCGCGAAAAACTTTTGAATCTGCTACTCGCAGAAAAACCCAGGTCAAACAATTAAAGGAATTATTTTTTTCTTTTTAGCAACCGCTGCAATTGTATGAAAGCTCGTCTTATTTTTTTCAATCATCAGTTTTATTCAATTATTTTTAGTAATTTATGAAATCCGTCAACTCATTGAATTCCCCAAAAAACCCACATACCAATTTTGAATGGAATCGGGCCATAATACAGGTCGCCATCTTGGAGATGCAATCTTGAATTCATAAATTTTTACAAAAACATCATGATCTCTGACCCCAAAAACCCCCACACACCAATTTTGAATGGAAACGGGCTATAATCACAAAACTCGTCGCCATCCTGGAGCCGCCATCTTAAATTCGTGAATTTTTACAAAAAAATCGTGATATCTATCCCCGAAAACCCACACATACCAATTTTGAATAGAATCGAACTATTATCACAAAACTTGTCCGCCATATTGGAGGCGCCATTTTGTTTTTACCCTAGCAAACATTCCATAATGCATTGTCATAGAAATTATGAACACTTGTCAAATTTCACGTTAATCGGACAAATTTAACTTGTGAGATTTGATTACAAACCCACAGACAGTCATCGGGACAGGTGAAACTAAATAAAAGCTTTTAAAATCACTTATTTATACACAGATGCATACCTACATTATTACAAAAACATAAAAATATGTAAAACAGACTAAAACAATGTTTTTGGTATTTTTGGAATTTCTTGCATTAATAAAACAAATTACTACCTATTTACAACTATTGAAAGGTTTTTATACTTATAAATCTAATTGTTGCAGTACATCTACGATATACATTTTAGAAAATGGAAACGTGAGATTTGCTGTGAGTTAAGACGCTCTATATTACTTTTTGCTAAGTCTATTATTTTCCGTATTCTTACATCCAGCATAAAAAGGTTGTCCCCAAGGTGGGGTTCAATCGCCTTTGCTGTGGTCACTCACCGTGGATAATCTGATAGTGAAGCTACATGAATCTGGAATTACGACTCAAGGTTACGCCGATGACCTGGTCGTCACTATTAGGGCAAACATGACGGTATAATATCCAATCGCATGCAGACATCCCTAAATATAATCAGAAGCTGGTGCGCAAAGGAGGGATTAAATGTAAATCCTAGCAAAACAGTGCTGGTTTCAAAGAGGTGTAAGTACGAACTGAAAGCCTCAACCCTGAATGGAACTCATACAACTTTTTCCAATTAAGTCAAATACCTGGGCGTCATAATCAACCAGAGACTAACATGGAACAGTCATATTGAAAATATTCTTTCCAAGGCTGCAGCGGAAAACCCATGGTCACCTATGCCTCATTAGTATGGTGGCCAAAAACTCAACAGCACTCAGCACAAATCAAGCAGAAAGTGCAGCGGTTAGCCTGTCTGGGAATCACAGGAGCAATATTCACGTGCAGCACTAGAGGTAATGCTGAATCTTCCGCCACTGCCCTTGTGTGTAATGAAAGAGAGGCAAAAAGTGCCTTCAGACTGCACCGGGCATCAAACTAGAAGGCTGGAAATCTGATTAGACATCTGAAGATTCTGGAAAATATTATCGCAGAATCCAGGTACAAGCCATCAGATATTATGCCAGCTAAGCACGACTTTGAAGTGAATTATGAAGTGGTATAACAACCACCATATATTCACAACGAACGGGCTTAAACTAGGAAGGAATGCATCAGTATGGTAAAGTGATGATTCCAAAATGGACGAAAGGGCTGGAGTGGGAGTAACGAGTCCTAATTTTATGCTCTCAAAATCCCTAGGCAAGGCCCCAACAATTTTTCAAGCGGAAACCAATGCTATAGAAATTTGCGCCCAAGAATGCCTTGAAAGAGGCTTCAGGGGGGCAAAGATCTATATCCTATCAGACAGCCAAGCAGCACTAATAGCTCGAAAGTCACACATTGTGAGTCTAGACTGACTTGGGACTGCAAATTCTCCCTAAGACAACTGGCTACGAACAATCAGTTTACTCTGATGTGGATGCCAGGTCAGAAGGGTATCAAAGACAATGAAGAAGCAGACAGCCTTGCCAATGAAGGCGCAAACACTTAATTTTCTGGCCCGGAACCCTTTTGTGGTCTTTTCAAAGCCTACATCAACGAAGAGTTTCGGCGCTGGGAAGCTGACCAAATTACAACCCACTGGAATGAGGTTCCAGGGCAAAGACAAGCGAAAAGGCTTCTGAGCCCATCGCCAAAGAAAGCTGAACAGCTTCTCGAGTTGGAGAAGAAATACTTGAAACTGGTAACGGGACTGCTCACTGGATATTGTCCTCTGAGGTATCACCTCAAAAAAATGGTTAGATCAGGCAGTGAACTGTGCCGTTACTGCGAGAACTTCGCTGAAACTGCAGAACACATGCTTTGCGACTGCCAAGCGCTGTTTTGCAAAAGGCTCAAGTTCGTCGAAGGGGTTTCACTAACGCCCTCGGACATCAGGAACTTAGCTCCCAGTAAACTGATACGCTTCGCAAGGAGTCTTGGAATCCTGGGCTTTGAATAGATGAAGGGTAATGTAAAAAGACTTTACAGGTAGAGGTACGGAGAGGCTGAAGAGCTATATCGACCCCCCTACAGTCTAGATCATCGTTCAAACTTCGAAGTGTTATATAAGTTTCTGTTTGAAATTGTTTAACAAAGACTCGCACGCGTTTGTAGTTCGTTCTATGTATACTGGCAGTGTGCTCTGCCCATATAGTCTAGTCAACATGTGCCTTTTAGCTCAAATTTTTTTATTCGCCTCGGAAAATTATGATCGAGGTGTCATTCGATTCGTCATCGCATCTAGAAACTTTTTGAATAATTTTGGAGTGGCGCTTGCAAAAATTACAAAAGTTATAAACAATTTAGTTAAAAAAAGGGGGTTTGGTTTTTTGCGAATATCTCAAAAAGTATTCAAAATTTTTGAAATTTGAAAAAAGATCCTAAAAGAGGAAGAAATTTCTTCCACTTGTTATGAAAATTAAGGAACAATATTTTTTTAATCATTATTCATCTTGCTCTTCGATGTCGAGTTTTTACTTTTATTCAAATTTTAATTGTTTATGCAATAAACAATTTGTTATAAACAATTGAATTTTTTATTTATATTTTTTTTTGCTCTAAAAAATATAACAAAAACAGCCGAGTATCAGTTTTTGGATAAAAATTGATTTTTCGATTTTTTATTTAATTTTAAGTATTCTCGTATATTCAAACTTACCTTTCGCGCCTGCTTTTCTTTATTTATTATTGATATTACTCATAAACTATTGCAGATACAACAAATTCATCTAGCCTTTTTTTTCTAAATCAGCTACCCAACAAATGTATAACCAAACTAAAGCTCTAACTTAATTATTTATATAATTTTTTTTGCAATTATTTATAAAAATTAAAGGAAACATTTTTTTTTGCTTTCAATATCGAAATATCTCATTAACTATAACACTGCCGAAACGGTGATGAACAAGTCGTCGACGATAAAGATGAAAAAATTAATTACGCTAATAAAGAAAACTCGGATTCATCCAAAGATCAGTTTTCTCATTATGCTTTGTTTATCGAAAAATTTGTCGAAAGTTTGAACCAAGAACAAGAAGGAGAAACAAGTACTACATCTTGAGCAGGAAATGAAGAAATTACCGAAAAAACTGAGAATGACGAACCACCACCTCAGAAACGTGCAAAAACAAATCCAACAATAACGAAAAAATAAAAAAATTGTATATTTATCGGTGTAAAAATGTTATAATTCAATAAAATAAATAAATTTAAAATTATATCTTGATTATTTTTAGCTCTTAGAAAAAAAGGACTAATAAATCGATTTTTTTTTTGTTCCGACACATTTATTCATAATTTCTAAGATTATAAAGTTACAGCCTCAGCTCAATTTGTTCATTAACTAATGCAGAATGAAGAAGATTTAAGTAACTTTTGTCGTATCTGTTATAGTTAATGAGATATTTCAATATTAAAAGCAAAAAAAAAATTTTTTTCCTTGAATTTTTATAAATAATTGCAAAAAAATTATATAAATAATTAAGTTAGAGCTTTAGTTTGGTTATAAATTTGTTGAGTAGCTAATTTAGAAAAAAAATCTAGATGAATTTGTTGTATCTGCAATAGTTTATAAGTAATATTAATAATAAAGAAAAGCAGCCGCGAAAGGTAAGTTTGAATATACGAGAATACTTAAAATTAAATAAAAAATCGAAAAATCAATTTTTTTCCAAAAACTGATACTGGGCTGTTTTTGTTGTATTTTTCAGAGCAAAAAAATAATATAAATAAAAAATTCAATTGTTTATAACAAATTGTTCATTTCATAAACAATTAAAATTTGAATAAAAATAAAAAAAAATTCAGACATCGAAGAGCAAGATGAATGATGATTAAAAAAAAAATTTCCCTAATTTTCATAACAAGTGGTAAAAAAATAGGTAATCAACAAATGCGTTTTTAAGCAATACATTTTTTTTTAAGAAACGATTTTTTTTAAATCATAATTTTCATAGAAGATTCTGTTAACAAAAAAAAATTTTTGATTATCTTATAAAAAACGCATTTGTTTATAACAATTTTTTAAACAATATGGGATAAAAATTATTAAAAATAATTTTTGAGTAGCTTATGATCATTAGAAAACGGACCAATAGCAATATTATAAAAATAATTTTTTTTTCAATGTTTAATCGAGGTTGATAATTTTTAACTTAAGTAAATTGTTAATAACAAAGTGAAAATTAACAATTTTTCCAACGGGAATCTATTCTATAGCCTTTGTAAAATAGCTCCATGATAGGAAAAACATCCCAGATTTATAGTTTAATTTGCGACTTATTACAATAGTTAGAATATAACTAGCAGATAATTTATGAGAAATCATATTGTAAGAAGTAGGTAAAAGAATGTGATTAGAAAGTCTTGAAAATATGTATTACCGAGGAAAAGGCATTAGTCCTAATCCGTAGCATAGTGCCCAGATCGAGTAGGGGATAAAAGGGCCAGGTAGTTTGGTGCTGAGATCGTAGCCGCCCTGGATAGCAATGTTACCTTCCGGCGTCTCTCGGTCCGCTCTATAAATCTCTTACGTAAAAGAAGGGATCACAACCTAACCTAATTTGGCTAACATTGCTATCCAAATTGATGGCAGGCCAATCAACTTTATCAAATAACTCTTCGCTACGCTAGCGGGCATTTTGATAGCGGTGATTTTTCTCGTTTTATACGAATTATTATTTGGATACGATAGTGACAGGCATTCGCTAGATGCGAGTACACTGAGTTGGGTTTCAATAGGAATATATTTCAGTAAATGTGTTATGAATAATTGTTAAAATGCAGGTTCGGGAAATTTCGCTTATGGCCAAAATTTTTGGTTTATGTGACACTTAATTTCTCTGAAAGCTTGAAAATAAAAAACAATTCTTGGTATTCTTCACGTATGTTGAAGAAATTATATAATTTGTGGAATTATATTTTTTTTGTGACTGCCGACCTCTGAGATTTTTTTTGGGTTATGAAAGATTTTTTATTTACAAAAAAAAAGTTTGGTGTTTGATGGTAGAAATCGTCACGTTAGAAAAAAGCGTTACGCCCCCTCCATCCAACTTTCTCTCTTTGTCTCTTTCTATTATATACGAATCTGTGTGACAACCACACTTGGTCCTGTCAGAATTAAAGGTCAACGCATTCAATTCCTATATAGGGAAATAGGAAATGCAAAATTGATGGAATAGGGGATTTTGAACTCACTACATACAGTGATGTGATATTTGAATTCAAATATACCTTTTTCAGCATGTTAGAAAGCCTCAGTTCTTCAAGCAATGCAATGAATAATGTAATTGTGTCATTTTCTGTATATCAATAAAAGTCCTCGTAGAGCAGTGGTTAGCATGATAGTCCCTCGCGCGGTAGGCTCGGGTTCGATCCCATACCAAGAAACATTTTTTTTAATCGGTTCCAGATACAAACATATTTGATCTGATAGTGAAAAGTTTATATATATTTCAGGTTTTTGGGTGAGTTCGATTTTGGATAGAAAAATATTGTTGTAACTTTTCCCGTTGAAAAGTATAATATAATATGATTTCTGGTCATTTTATTCAGTTTTAAATGTGATTCGGGAAATATTCTCATCAAATATCACTCGGGCTATAGGATTTTATCGCAATTTTTTTTTTAATTTTCCCTCAAGCATTTTGCTTCTAGGAAATTTAACTCGTACAATTTGCGGCTTTATTATCAAAGATCAAACTACTCAAGCTTCGTTTTCGTGCTTAAATCAGATAATAAGACCGCAAATCGCACTCGGTGAAATTTCCAGGCAAAATGCTTTCTCGAAAAAAAAAAAAGTGAGTGATAAAACTCCTAGCACTTACGATATTACCCTCGATACATGAGCGATAGGATATCTATGCGAATACAGGTCGGATATTATCGTTGAGTGGTAATAGGTAGAAGATATTTTTGTTTCTTTTATATTTCTAATAACGTGTGTTTAGATGATTTTCCTTTTTTTGGACATAATTTATTATGTTTTTTGTTGGATTAATGGTTTACATTGAATATATGGCACGTCAATTTAATATAATATAACGAATAGTATCATCAGGAATGAAATCCTTTTACTGTAGCGGAGGAGTTTGGAAAAAGGATATATAGGTATAGTATTGCTTGGTATTACGTGGCGATTTCTACCAGTCAACACCTACCGCAAGCCGCGTAAAGGAATTTCATTCGTGACGGGGGTTCCCCGACCGCACACGATTTTTATTTGTCCACCTTTATCAACCTTCTATTAATTTTATTGTTTGCGGAGATTTCAAATTCGGTATGTATAGAAAATGTAGTTTTGACATATTAGGCGCTTTATTATCAGGGTTCAATTTAAGCTCAATCATTACATGGTCAACATGGTTTGACCAAATTTTCATAAATTTCTATAATGAAGGTGTATGTGGGGTAATGATATATTAGATCACATATCAATTTTTCTTGAAAATGAGGACTGGTCTAGTCCTGATTCTCTTCTTGAAATTGATGAGGCTTTCAATGCTTTTTATAGTAAGTAATGATCACTTTGAGGAGTCTTTTCCACCAAAAACATTTCTTCTCGAGGTATTGTAAAAACATGGATTGACAGAGAGGTAACGAAAATGTTAATGCCATTATCAAAATCCTCATAAACGGAAAGAAATGAGAGATATTTTATTGAACTCGAATAGATATAGAGGATCCGTAAAAAATGGTTACAATATTAAATGATTTTTTCATAGTCACTCCCGAACAATTAGTGAATGACATTTGTGATGTTAATTTTTATGTACCTAAAAACGAATTCAATTGTTACAGCTTGTTTCTAAAGCCATACCAAGACGATTGATTGAACATTTTGTTGAATTCCCGACTAAAACACAAACAATCTGCTGGATTAGATGAGGTACCAGGATTCGTCTTAAAAAAAGTGTTGAAGGTGGATTATAAAGCCTTCGAGAATTCTAGTGAATAAGTCTTTTGAGTGTGGAGTCTTTCCACAAAACATCAAATTTGGTAAAGATGTTCCATTTTTTTAAGAAAAAAGACCGAACTCTGTTAGAGTAGCCTCGTTTGAGTAATCCTCCTTGGATAGATTGACATTATTTTTGGAAAAACACGATGTCATTAGCACGAGCAATACGGTTTCCGTTTCGGAATGTCTACATCCACGGCAATGTACTCGTTTCACAAACGAATTGCCTAGTTTATTAATGCAGATCAATGCCTGGCTGCAATATTTCGCGACTTAAGTAGGGCATTTGATTGTGTGAACCATAGGAAATTAATAAATATATTGGTGAATTATGAGTAGGGCATTTGATTATGTGAACCATAAGAAATTAATGGATATATTGGAGAGTTTTGGTGTCTTTTCTGACCAATAGAAAACAAATTGTCTCTATGCACTTTGAACATGATAGCCAAATGAAATCGAAATGGGTGTTCCTCAAGGTTCCATCTTGGTCTCAATTCTGTTCATCTTGTATGTCAACCACTTGGATTCTGTCATGCAATTGAGAATATACAGCGAATGCAGACGATTTTTCTTTAATTATATCCGTATCAATTTACGATCGTTCTTAGAACTGGATCAGATTATGAATGTGTATTACGCTCAAGTTGAATTCAGGGTAATTCAGCTGGTTTAAACGAAGTTTTCGTGGGCCAAAAATGTATTTTTGGAAAATCTAATGTGGAAACTTGCAGAACAATTTTTATAGTTATTTGATCAACTAGTGTATTAATGGTGGCGATTAGTGATCGAGATATTTTAACGCGAGAGCGAAGCGAGCTCGTTAATGTTCGAGATCATTAATCGCCATTTTAATATAAGAGTTTATTACAAAAATTTGCATCGACGTCGTTCCTGGGGTCAACTTGAAATTTTCGATATCCATTTGCTTCAACTAGGAGAAAACTAACAATATTTTGATTTGAAAAAACATAAATTTGACAGCGCGAAGGTAATATGATTTGGAATTTGAATTCGTGTATGTTTAGTTGCCTATACCACAATGATTAATAGAGAAATCGACCATTAATAGGTTATTAATGATTGATTTCGGTGTATGTTTGGTTGCATGTATCACAATCATGCATTAATAGAGAAATTGAACGTTAATAGGAGTATAATTAACGATCGATTTCGTATAGATTAAACAGACTCTTTAATACGAGGTCGCCGGAAAAATATTTTATCTTATGACGCTTCCCTTTCTCTTCATTTTCGAAATGTGTTTATGTTTTTAAATATAAACGATTTTTTATAAGAAATTCTGATATCTATGAATATCGAATACGAACAAGGCACCACTTTCATGTTCATTTTGCCGAAAGAAAAATAATGTCAAGTGCTCCTGATCATGTTGATCTTGAACTTTTCAATAATCTTCCAGACAAACTGAAGGATATAACTGTAATGTCCTCTTTCAAATATGATTTGAAACGTTTTTTACTTGAGATGTTTTTTATGGTGTGAATGATTTTATAAAAATTTAGCATATGTATGAAGAATTTTGGGTAATATGTTTCTATTTGTTTATTTCATTTATGTTATAGAGGGTGATTCAAAAGTACTTTGACAAACTTCAGGAGGTGATTCCTCACAATATTCGAATATGAATCGTCCAAATGAATATATGTCCGGAAACGCTTCGTTTCCAAGATACAGGGTGTTGAAGTTTTATTTTTATTTTCTTTTTTTTTAATAACTTTCGAAATACTTACCTTAATTAAACGAAATTTGGTATTGAGAGGTTTTTGAAGTGTCGAATTCGAACCTGATGTCATTAAATGCCACTAAATCGAATATCATTATATTTGGATCAAAAGTTAATCGCCAAAAAGCAAGCGAATCTCTCACAATTATGGTTGATAATGTTCCACTACAACCCACAAAATCCAAAAGTTTTGGAATTGTAATCGATTCCGACTTGCGGTTCGACAAACATATGTAAACAAACAAATACAACTTGCATTTTCTTCTTTAAAACTTATATATGGAAACAGACGAAAACAACTCTCTGTAATGCACTAGTTTTATCACGTTTCAATTATTCGGATACCTTATATGGCCCATGTTTAACTAAACAGTATGCTCAGAGAATACAGAAAGTGCCGAACTCGTGTCTTCGGCTCATTCACGGTATCAGAAAATATCAAGGAATATCCCATAAGTTGCGTGAAACGGGTTGGCTTACAGTGGAAAACCGACGAAAATTAAATGTTGCTAATTCATATCAAAAACTTATATTAACTAAAACACCGCCCTACCTGTACAGGAAAATCACTTTTCGTACCGATATTCATAATCTGAATATCAGATTTAAAGGTACTCTTACCCTACCTAGTTTCAAAACAGAATTTTTCAAGCGATCATTCAGTTATAATATAGATAGACTTTATTTGGCTAGTTTACACATCGGTTTATAGCACGTCAGTTCGTACAGAAATATTATCTATGGAAGATAATATGTAAAATATATAAGATGCAAAAACATTCATTTTAGCGACATATACATGTGTTTAAAAATAACATTTAAAAATATTTTGTTGTAAAATAAAACAAATAAATATATAAATGGTAAAAGTCATGTACAAATTTTTCATGCATTCAGAAATTCTTCTACACTATAAAAACATTTATTTATGAGGTAACTTTTCACGTTAATCTTAAAACAATTTTCATTCAAGGCGCGAACTTCTAAGCTCAACTTGTTATATAGTTTCAAATTCAGAGAATTAGATTTCGACTTAGTGAGCCTGAAGCGTTGAAGAGCTATTTGGTTTGCCGATCTGGTTTCGTATTTGTGAATATCAGACGAAAGAGTATAACTCCCTTTGTTTGAGTGTATTTCACAGAGGGTTTGATAAATATAAATGCATGGTAGTGTCATTATTTTCATGTCAATGAACAGGGGACGACAGTGATCACGGGATCCAACACCAGCTAGAAGGCGAATAGCCTTCTTCTGGGATCTGAAGATAATTACCGCATTGCTGGAATTTCCCCATAAAATGGTTCCATAACTAATTCGAGAATGAAACAGACCAA